>VXAD01011982.1:9797-169611 GCA_013399195.1 Dicrurus megarhynchus | reverse complement strand
CGCCCCTTGCATCCCCCCCACCCCCTTTTCAATTAAACTTCTGCGATGAAATGCCAGAGCCCAGGGATATATGTTTACTGAGAAATAACTGAAATTATGCATGAAAAAATATATAAAATAACACTTAACTCTTCCTTTTAAAAAAAAAGATGCGTTGAAAGCTGTAACAATTGATGTGCTGGCTTTCCCCTCTGGGCCCTTTTAAAGGGCTGGTGGTGGTTGGGGGTTGCGATTGCTGCTTTTCAGAAGCCATGACAGTCACGTTAAGATCTCCAAAAAGAATTGTATAATAGGTAGAGTGCAAAAAAATGAGATAATGGTAATTCTCAAAGGAATACATGCTTTAAATTAAAAAGCCACAGTGCTGCTGATGTGAGCATTATATTAATGCTTGTATGACACAATCCTCAAAGCTCTTTCTTCTTCCTCAAGCTGTTTACTTCACCCTTGAAAGTGAGGGCTACGTGGCACCCTGGCATGGCCAGCACAGATTATAACTCAAGTTATGATTGCAGGTGCTTCACATTCTTGGAAAAAGTCAAGTTTTTGTAGTGCACTTTTCATGAATAATCTATGCAGAAGAAAGAAGGTATTGGAATGTGGGAAGATTTAATGTGATTGTGCCAGTGGTGGGTGAAGCTCTGGACATCTTTGTCAGTGGGCTACAAGTGTGGCAGGTTGGCAGAGGACAGCCAAGCAACCCCACTCCTGTGTGGCACAGATGGGTGAGGTGAGGCCACTCAGCCCTTCCTGCTGAGTTTGCCACTGATGGGATCTCATTTTTTGTAATATGCAAAGTTCAGGCTGAAAACCTTCTCCATGCCTGGTTTAACTGCTTGCACACTGTGTTTAAATAACAGAGAACTACATGTTGCCCTGTTATTATTACAGGGAGGCTGGTCAAAATTACCACAGTCAGATGCCCATTGCAAGCATAAAGGACAAAAATTACTGTCTTCATACTGGCCTTCCGTGCCTAGGAAATGTTTCTGTACTCTTTAAAAACTAGAAATGCTCTATGAGGGAAGAGGAGTTGTGGAAAGAGGCTCAAAGATGTATCAGACTAAATAAAATAATGTTATAAAATAAGTAGATTGTCCTGAAGGGGGAGAGCCCTGTTACTTGTATTGGTCAAGTAAAATGCTTGCTTTCAAAATTCATCTTGGCTGTATAATAAAAACCCATAAGTATATCTTATTTTATAAATGTTAAAAAGGGCGTGAAATCCCATCACATGCCTTTGTAGTAATTCATGATTAATTTATCATGTTCTTCTGTTTACCTTTCAAAACAGAGTTGATATTGTACCTTCTGTGCACCTTGGTGTATGTGAGTGAAATTTTCTGATCTTGGATTTCGTAAGATGAGCAGAGTGGGTTATTCTTATCTGAGCTACAGGTTAAATAGGTGATTTCCTCAATGTTCTCATCTTCTGTGCAGAGCTGTGGAGGAGCACAGTGTTTGAGAGAATGTCAAAGCCTGCCTTTGCAAAGCCACAGTTGACAAGTACTGTCTCTGTTGCAGTGTATTTCTACCTTTCTGCAGTAAACTGTTTCCTACTGTTTTTTAAATGTATTTCATGTTTCCCCATCTGTGCCAGCCGGGTCTGTTGGATCTACTGCTGGGCAGATGAGTCAGAGGCCGGGCTACTGCAATTGCATCCTCTGTAGTGAAAGCTGAGAGATGACTTCTTGCCTTCTGAACCCTTTCACAGAGCAGTCCTCTCCAGTAATGCAGCTCACATTTGTGCTGGCTGGTGACAAGAGAGGAGGAGGTCTCGTCGTGCTATCAAATGCTACTTCCTGTTCAGACTCATAGTTCACATTTATAGCTGCCACCACAAAAGGCAAATGACATTTTTACATGGAAAGCTTTCACAGGAGCACTCAGAGGGCTGATAAACGTGCTGTACAAGTCTGGATGAGGTTAGACTGACTGCAGGAAAGATCTAACGCAGTGGACCAGCTAAGTGTTTTTATTTCTTAAATATCTTCAGATGTGATTGTATCTGCAGTGGGGATTTTATCCAACGGGGTAGCTGTGCACATGATGCAAGTACCTAAGAAGTAGGTGTAAATATTAATATACAATGTGATTTTGTTTTTTCCCCTTACTGTAGTGCCTCTTGAAATCAGTACTACGGCACTGGCACAGATGAAGCACGCAGATGCTTTACTTATGTGCTCAAGGATTTGGTGCACTGCAGCTCTGCCCACCATAACCAAACCATGAGGTCAAAATTTTGCAGCATTTTTTTTTCCTTTGTGCATCTCTTTGACAGCACCAGCCCAGCTACAAAACTCACTTGTTCTGTGAGCCTATATTCAGTATCATGTTTTGCACACAGTGACAGTTCATCCAGATATCTGCAAATCTACTTTGCAGCAACACAATCTGCTTACCAAATTAAATAAATGAAATCAGGGGGATTTCAGTAATCCCTTGAGAGCAGCTTTGTGATGTAAATGAGTTTGATTGCCACTGATAGGCACTTGCCAGAAGAGCTTGAGGATTTTGAAGATGCCACCTAAATAATCCTTGGAAGGCTCACTGGGTGCAGAACTGTGCCTTTGCTGGTTTTCCCATGCTAAAGGACAGTTCTTGCAGGGATATCTGTGGCTGCCCTGGTGCTTTTGGCCGACAGAAGCCAACAAGGCTCAGCATGGACATGAGATGTCAGTTGCTGCTTCATGCCTGCAGTTAGTCAAGGTGTGAGAGCCTAGCATTTAACAGGGGTTAGGTGGTTTCAGTGAGCACTCTAGCCTGTGGGAATAGAAGTTTGTTGGTTTTTTTTTTTAAATATTAAATTCTTTCAATGAATCATAGTGTTTAAAAGGAAATAGAGGATTAAGTCTAAACATTTTATCTTTTCTAATCTCCTTCTTTGAGTTTTTGTGTCTAAGTTGATGAAGGGCTGTCCAACGAAGAGCTGGAGTATCACATGCAGATTTAATTAAGGCAAAATGTAGAAACCTGATTTGCAGAGCTTGCTCTAGAGCAGCTGACTTGGATTTGTTCAGCAAACTTACCTCTTTCTTTGCTAAGAAGACACAGGAATATATGTTTCACCAAGCATACACGATATGATAGCAGGACCTTGTCTGCTTCAGGAATCAAACATGTAAAAATTGTAATAGCTGTGTATATCCTTTTAATCATCAGCTGGTTCATACGGAGAAAAAAATGTTTCTTAGCACAACATGTAATGTGTTTCGGGAGGGGTGCCAAGCATGTTCTCGTTTCTATTTTGTTTTTGTGCAAAGGTGTTCTAAATGAGACTAATCAGCCCCACAGAGGATATGACGGTAGCCATGTACTTTCTGCCGAAGAATTTTAAAAGGGCTTTCCCTCAGAGGTATAATTTTAAGTTACTGAAGTCTAGCACCTGGCCTTGAAAATGTCCTAATGCTCACATACAGGTCTTTAACTACTACCATTTCAACCTAGTCTACAAACTTGTTTTAATGCATGAGGTGCTTTCCAGATTTGGACTATTCTGGGGCCCCACTCTGTATTTTCACACATTTGTCAAGGAACAATAATATATTTGATGGATGATGGGTGTTAACACATGCTGAGGGAAACTTTCCTCCAGCCAGAGCACTTTGAATCCAGTTGTCATCATTCTGTTCCTTCTGGATTGATGTTAATTTTCTGTGATGCTGCTGGGGCTAGAAGTGGACTCAACAACTTTCAGTTCATATGTTCTTCCATGCAGCAAGTGAAGGAAACAACCTTTCTTAATTCAAGAAGTTGTTCTGTGGTATCATTCCAGATGGTTACGAACAATCCTAGCAATTCGACACTTGTTAACTTTTATTTTCCATCTTATTTGGGTAATCTTTTAAAGTGTTGAGAAAGAGTAGAAGATGATTGGCAATTCCCAAGGGTAAGAGGGCATGTGTAATTCAATAGCAGATGAGTTATTATTTTTTCGTGTTTTCCTGTATTGTAAAACCTGTCCGTGAGAACTTTTAGGCCCATTGGGCTTTGAATGTTTTGCTGCTGGCTCATAGCTTGCTCATGTCCTCTGGCTTACTCTGTCCTGATAAAACTTGACTTGTAATTTAGAAGAAAATTATGTAAATTAAGATGTTAAGTTATTACCAGGGCATTGTAAACTTCAGTTTTAAAGGTCAGCTTAAAGAAAACATAATCTTTTTGATGTTGTACTTTTCGGGTGATTTTAATTGGCAGAATGGGCAAAGGGGCACCCTGATGATGATGATATCTAACAGATAGCAGCATGAGCTGTCTGAGCTATGCTGAGTAAAACTGGGCAATAAAGTCTTTGAATACCATTCTCCTCTTAAATTTTAATCTCAGAATAAACCAATTTATCATGATACAACACTAATCAGTTTAGTACCTATTTTTATAGTTATATTACTATATATACTCTTTGACACAGAATACTGTAGTCTGGTCAGCAAGGAGGATCTCATACTTCCAGTCCTACAGCAAAATGTGTTCTCTCAGAGGGATCTCAATGAACAGTTTATTTGCTGCAAGTTTTATATTGCTGCTGAAGATCAGTCTGGTGCTGTCTTTGATACCCATATAGAGGCGAAAATGCATTGGTGGTGTGGGCTTGTCTCTTTCTGTTGTGTCTTTGCTGGTGGCACCCAGGCACTAATATGTATTGATATACCTTTACTTTTAATGATTCTAGATGTTATATACTTATTTACCACTATTTTATTCAAGGGTGAGAGTATTTTTTGCTAGGACATTAAGGGTTTTTCAGGTAGCTGGGGTCTCACTTTAAAGCTGTGTGGAATTATGATTTTTGGATTAAATTGCCTTGAAAGATTGTTTCCAACACCACTCTTTTCTGCCTGCCATCTGCTCCAAGGGCTGTTTCTTTTTTCAGTTGTGAAACGCAGCCAATTTGGCCCTTGTTCCTCAGGGTGTTGGGAGGAAGAGCTTCTCCCCAGCTGTTGCCGAGGGGAATTCCCTGCAACTCTTAAATGTCCCAGAAAGGGGTGAAAGCAGAATGAAGCCTGACAACAGACAGTGCCAGGCAGAATCGTGCTCAGTGAACTCTGCTCAGCTTGGGTCAGAATATCTGTCAGTTCTGGGCTGAGCTACATGACTGAGGAAGTTGGTTCTGAGTGTGTGTCAGAGGCAGACTTGGAGCTTTTTGTGGGCCACTTCCCTCCCCCAGTTCTGGCCAAGCAAGACGTGTGGTATTAAGAAACCAGGAGCTGAGTCTTGGATTAGATTTGAATGCTTGGATCTGTCTGTGGCCTTAGCATTATATGTGAATTCTTTCAGGTCCATGCAAATAATGACAGCAAGACCTCCTAGATGAAGTATTTTTCTTCTCACTCACAAGCTTGGTGAGTTGCATATGAAAATCTACAATGCCCCAAAATCCCAGACTTTATTTTTGGGCAGGTCCCCACAATCATTGATGCGGAAGTAAGGGATTTTTCCAGGTAGGAACATTTTTGTTTGGGTTTGGGGTTTTTTTTTGTCTGCTAGAAAAATATTAGAATCTTAAAAATTAACCTGTTATTTGCTATGCTCCTGTTAGCTTTCCGTGCCTAACTTTGGGTTCCGTGAAAAAAGACAGTTAGCAGTTTTCCCTTTGTACAATGCTATCATGGAGGACCTTCACGCTTCTTCATTCTCCTCATGTGAATGATCACAGATGCTACCTGTAGTTCTGCTAACAGTAGAGAATGTTACTATGTTATAAATAAAAAATTGTATATAGTTTGTATATATTTGTATTTTTGTATATTAGCTAAAAATATATTTATATATACAAATATAAAAAATGTTTAAATGTGAAGTCCAGCCAGCAACCAAGCCCAAGGCCAGCCACTCACTCATTCCCTCAAGGTAAGATGGGGGACGAAATCAGAAGAGCTACAGTGAGAACACTCAGGGATTGTGATAAAGCGCATCTAATAAGCAAAACAAAGTGGGACAAGGAATTAAATTCTCACTCCCCATTGCAGGCATGTGCTCTGCCCTCCCCAGGAAAGCAGGGCTCCCTCACACGTAATGTTACTTGGGAAGAGTCCACGACTACAAAAATCCCAGCTTTTCCTCCCCCAGCTTTATATGCTCAGCATGACACCAGATAGTCTGGGATATTTTTTGGGTCAGTTGGGGTCAGCTGTCCTGGCTCTGTCCCCTCCCAAGTTCTTGTGCACCCCCAGCCTCCGCACTGGTGGGGTGAAGAGCAGAAAAAGCCTTGACTCTGTGTAAGCACAGCTCAGCAGCACTGAAAACATCCCTGTTTTCAGCACGAATCCAAAATGTAGCTCACACCAGTTACTATGAAGAAAAGTAACCCTACCCCAACCAAAACCAGCATAACCCATCTTACATAGAGTCAATCTGTTTTTAATTTTCAGTGTGAACCTTTGGGAGTCCAAAAGCAAAACATTGTGATGGTCCTGACCGAAAATAATGCTGATATATCTGAAAAAATGCAAAGAATATGAACACTAATCTTGCAAATTAATATAGATATATTTATATAAATATTATAAAAGTTAGGTTCTACTGAAATCTCCTGAAAACAAAGCAAATGAATGGCACTGCCAGGAAACAAGAAAAATTCTATTTGATACAAAACAGAATATGCAACTGTTTTTAATCCTATAGTTTTTTATATAATAAAGTTAAAATTACTTTGTATTGCACAAAAAAAAAAAAAAAAGGGAAGAACTTTAAATTAGCAAAGTTTCCTAAAGTAAATTTATATTCGTGTAGTAAACCCAGCATTTTTTGTGCTGTGTATTTTATCACAGAACGGAAGTAACAGTCAGTCAGCCTTGTCACTGTTCATTTTGCACTTTAGATTATTTTCTCTCCCTTTGTTGTTTTTTAAATAAAAACAAGCTCTTTTGTTTTATAAGATATTCTTGATGTTGGTACTGTGTGTGCACATTAACTGCTGTAGCAGGCGTGGCTGGGCTCTTTGGATGCTACAGCTTCCAAATGATTAATACAAATACTGCTGGGAGATTATTACAGCAAAGGCAGCACCAGATTATGGAGAGAAGTGCAGTAATGGCATCCAGGAATTCCCGAGCTTTCGGTTCAGACTGGCTACTGGCCCTCCTCGAGTAAATTGCTTCACATTGCTGCTCGTATCCTCATTACTTAGAGAAAATAATACTTTCCCAGGATTGTGTAAGATGCCTACGGATAATAGAGAACATCTATCAGCCTTTAAAGGGAAGAAACTGTTATTAAGCAGGTTTTTTACTATCATGGACATCTTTGTTTTCAGTCTTATTTTCAGGGGAAAAAAATCCACATTACTTAAGAAATGAGACTCATTGTCTTTTGGAGGAATTAGACTGGTATTGTTTTAGCATTAGACTGCCGTTAACAACCTGGAGTGTGACTTAAAGATGGGCGCTACCGCACACAGTGTGTACCTATGGAGTAGTGAAAATAGAGGAATCCCTTTAGGATTACCAGTGAGAACTGGAGAGCAGTGCATCCTCAGCAGCACATCCAATATAGTGACAAACACTAAATCAAATATCTTGTGGTCAGCTGCAGAGCAGCACAACTATCCTCTCCTGATTTCCTTTCCCTCTGCCCTCAAAATGATTCTGTACCACTACCAGCCTGGGTATGGTGAATTCGAACAAATACACACATTATTCTTTTGCAAAGAACTTCCAGGTACAGTTTATAATTAAATTATTTTAATCATTCCAATTCAATCAACCTACATAAACATCAAATATCAAAAAGGAATCTCTGTTCCTGTAGTCCTTCGCTGCCTCCACAGAATTGTTCTCAGCGATATAAATGTTTGTTCTCCTGTTACTGCATCTCCAGATAATGAGCAGTTTTATTATAGTTGAAGCATTATCCCAGCATGTATGTGCAAGAAGTATATGACAATGAAATAGTAATTTTTCATTATTTTTCTTAATATCTTTAGACCATCTATGCATCTGATAAATATTTATACTCAGCTTTGTATAGAAATATATTCCTCTTTTCTAAATTACCCTCAACTGCAATTACTTTATATGACATTTTTTCTCTTTTTATCTATTATAAAGCTGTTTTTAAGGTCATCTCAGTATTTTGCATGAATGCTTTTTCTTCTCTATGCTTGTTAGGAATGCGTGCTATGGACAAAGGAAGCATTATTTATCCTGGGTAATTTTCAGTTTTACTTTAGATCTACTGCAGACTGCTGCAAAGCATTTTGTTTTCTTTTAATCTACATCTTAGTGATGAAATTATAAAAATACTTTCATTACTTTCTGATCTTGTTTTACTTAAGCATTACTTACTGATCTTGTTTTTAAGTAGACTGTATCATAAAAAGGGGTATCCTGAGATGTTCAAAATTCTGTTTCTTACAGGATTTGTCCCATTTTTATTTGAATGTTCCCCTAGCACACAAGGTTCATTACCACTAATTATTGTGGTTACACTTGGATTTATGATGTAGTTCCCAAAAGGAAAAAAACCTCTATTTTATCAGTGTTTTCTTCAAAGAGAAAGTTTGGCTGATCTGGGAGAGTAACTGCACCAAAATACTTCCTGTAAATAATTATGTCTTCGTCATTTTCAGGGGCAAGAAAATGACCATGAGAGAGCTGAGATGCAGAGGGATGTGTGTGGGTCTCCTGTATCTCCTTACTTTTTAAACTATATCCTCTTTCACAGCAAATATTAATGATGAGACCAGTTTTGATGTGGGCATTGTTTCCTTCTACTGCTTTGCTACATTTATACTGGTGATTGTTAGACAGACGATTCACATGAAATGCATTTTAATGTTGGTCTCATCTAAAAATAGAGATTCTATATCAGAAGAGTGTAATAGAAGATAATGAGATGATACGTAGAAAGGAAATACCAAGCAGCAAGAGAAAGACCAGAAAAAAATCCATGTAGCACTTAGCACTAATTTGGAGGAAATGAAGACATTGCCCTCTAAAATCTTGACAGTTAAAATCCAGCTGCTTGTTGCTGCATCCTAATCCTTTTTGCTTTATAGATTTCTGCAATTATGGAATTTTAAATTAATGGGGTTTTAGTGAATTTATTTTCAGAATTGTGAATCTCCCTGTCATAAATCTCATTAACACGGATTAAATGTGAGGAACATTGCCTTAGTGACCAGATCAGGCTCACTTGACTTCCCCCTGTTCCACACAAGGAAAGAGGCATTGGCAATCTGGGCAATATAAAAAATGCACGTGCGATGGATCTGTTTTCTTTCTGATTTAAGAAAGTTAACACATGTCATCACTGCAGATCTTTTCAGGCAATTTAAACTGCAAGACGTACGTATCTCATGCCTATTTGTGATAGTTTTCCATTTTTTTTATTAATATACTGTTAATGTTTGGATAATTCTCAAGCGTCTGTTATTATCTTTTCTCCTCAAATGCATGTTAAACATGGCCTTGCACAAATCTTGGTACATTAAATGTAATTGGCAGTGTTATTGATATTTGCAGGTATGCACTGTTTCAAAGGATTTCATTATAATGAGGAATTTTTCACTTAATCGTCCTTTTTCCTCTGCCAGTGTAGGCTAAGTTAACTCCACCAATCACCAAAGAGAATTTGAACCTATATTTTTATTGCCAGTGATGTCAGAACTCATATGAAAGAATTAATATGAAGTCTTTAATATACTGAGCGGAAAAATATAGTGCAGTGAAAGCTACCTGTTTACATGGTGGTCTTGGTATGGAGAAAAATCTGTTCTGCTTCATAACTCCTTATTGTATTATATAGGAACCATGAGAGTTTGATGCCATTAGCAAGTGTAGGAATGTATGCAGAAATGTTTCAACAGATGTCAGAATTGTGTATTGTTTTGTATTTCTGCTGTTTTCAAATATTTTTCATTTAACAACACCTTTGTCCTGCCAAGAGAAAAAAACAAATGGGTTTCGTGTGTATGTACAGTATTCATCAATATGTTACAAGGCAGCCTTGTCTTTCCATGGCGTGCTTTACACTAGCAGCACGGAGCTCTGTGGCAGCTGTAGTGACACTAAAGTAGTTAAAAACAACAGCCCAAAGCCTGGATTTAAAATTCCCAACAGGTGGAGCAGATCTTACTGCATTTGCCAATGTATTTCAAGGCTCTAGCTACTATAAAGAAAACCCTTTTGTTGATATTTTCAAACAGAGCATAGCATTTGCTAAGGAGTTAATTATGTAAGAAAAAATCAGTAGTTACTAAACAGGAAAAAAGTCTAGTTGTGTGGCAACTGTAAGTGAAAGAAGGAAATAATGGTAAAGGATAGTAGAATAACCTGGCATGTACATGGATGATAATGTGAGTCTTGCATGTGGCATGTAAAGCATTTAACAGATCAATAATTTCCACACTTCCCAAAGTGCATACTTTCAGTTTGCTTCAATGGTACATTAAAGTAATGAAAGTGTCATAATAGTTGTAATTATTTTTAATTTTAAAGGATGGCTGTTAGCAGAATTGTCCTAAATCAGAAGTTTGGAGATGTTGAACTAATGTTTTATAAGTCATTAACCTGATTTTTTTTTTTTTTTACAGGGAGAAAGACCTACTTTTTTTAAAGCACCTAATTATAACTTGATGTTTTTATGAAGTTGTATCTTGTCTATAAATTAATGTTACAAAAAGTTATTGCCTATGCCTTAGAGATTTTTGGATTCTTTTGAGAATGTGTTCATTTTTCCTTTTACGCTTGGAGGTGAAAATGGTTTTGATTATAAAGTGTATTCTTATATGTTTTTACTCTCTGTTAAAGGGCTGTCTGGCTTTTGCCTGTGCTGATTAACAGAATACTTCAAAGTGTACATTCATCCAGAATTTTTATTGCAGAATATAAGCTTCTAAACTTCAAAATTTGAAGTAAGGATATAGAGATTTTTGAATAGCTTGATGCTGAAATGGTACCATTGCACTGGTATTATATCCCTTTCCTCTTGCTGTGTATATCGAATTTCCTTGAAGAGCTGTGTGTACTTTTGATGACCACTGCAGAACATGTTAAGGTAGCCTTTGCCTAAGGCAGTGCTCTGTACTTTTGGCTCTTTCAGGCCAGTGCCTCTGGCTCCACAGTAAAAGCTTAAGAACTGAAACGAGTTGCAATGATCAATTCCTTCAATAAATCTCAAAGAACTTTGAAAACTGAAAAACTGACTCCCAAAGGTGATTGAAACTTGTAATTTCGTTTTGCTCGACGTGAAGTTATATAATCCTTCAGCACATTACATGGTTCTCCCGTGGCATTAGGGTATTAGTACTAATGGAAAGACATAGTTATTACAAACAATTCCAAATTTCACGGTGTGTATCTTAATAGCAGAAAGGGATTTTCTCATGATTAAAAAGAAAAATGGGTGGCAAAATAAGGAAGAAATGCTTGTTCCATAGGATGATCCCCTGGAGGCTTAATTACTGAAAAAACAAATAGGAGGTAAATGTTCAAGATGTTTACAGGTTAAACATTCCATGAGTATCTTTTAAATAAGAGTATCTGCAGCCTTGAAGCAGCTAATTGCTCAAGAATCACAGCCATTTGTACTGCCTCATTTTCCCCTGGGATCAACACTCACAACAGGATAATTCTTACCCTGATATAAGTGTCACAGTAGGGACTCAGTGTAATTTGCTGATATGATATCAAAAATAGCATTAAGGTAATTACATTTTGCACTTGTAATGTTTCACAGGCAATAATATAACTGAAAATGTCTCTTTTTTTTCCTTATAGTAACCTGGCCATTCCCCACCAGAACCACAGTTTTCTTCTCTTTTTCCTTCTAAGTGGAGCAGTGAAGTTACTCAAAAGTTTTGGGGCTTTTTTAGCATCTTCAACACAGAATTGTATCCAATAATCAGAGCTGAAGAACAAATTGGAGTAAGTATTACACTGTTTGACTTGGGAGATATTCTGTAGACTAAGCTGATCCATTGTGGGATCTGTCTTCAGTCCAGTTCCACTGCCGCTTAAGTTGAACTCTGTTCCTCTCGTTTTCTGGAGAAAAACTAAAATCAGTAGATTGTTTTGTTGTTGTTGCTTGGATGTATTTCAGTTGATAAAATTAAACCTCTGTGTTGAAAAATTTAATTCTTTGTAACATTAACTTGTGAATTGTGAAACCTATGCAAGGAAGCTCAGTATTTGCAGCTCTTGGGATTACCTGCTCATACAGTAATTCTTACAGTCCAGGGCAATGAGAGTGCAATGGAAAAATGACTACAGCAACAAAACCAGACCTTAGTTTTCTGGAAATTGCCATAGAGATCTGGCTTTAAATTGAGCTGCTCCTGAATTTACATCAGGTGACAGAATGACCCAAGTGCTACTCACTTGGGTCATCAGGGACAAAGGAAATGGATTTAATTATGATTTAGACTCAGCTCAACAGAGATTTTGCAAAGCTTTGTAATAAGTTGGTGGTGTTTCTTTCAAGTCTTGTATCAGTTTCTGGAAAATGCCCAAGTCCTGGGAAGCACTTTCTTATTTACATGTGATATCATATTAAGGTGGCACCTATCATCTTATTTAGACATTTTAGATTAGATTTACAACTTTGGTATTACAGAAGGGATGGTTGTTCATTAAATCCTGGTCCAAACAAGCAAAGGTATCCCAGAGATGACAAACATGTGGGAACAGAGTTTAAGATTTTGTAACTACAAACTACAGGCGCATTGAAGAACTGATGGCAACTTTCAAACCAGCTGGTTTAATTGGTGTGGTGGTTGGCCTACAAAGCCTCCAGGAGCTGCCCCATGGAGAGCTGCTCTGGAGCCAGCTGTGACTTGTCTCTGCCTCATCCAGACCCCTACTGAGTTCTTGCAGGAAAAAAATGTATTTATCTACCTGGCTTTGAAGGACTCACCGACCACGCTGCCCATGGGTGGCTGTTTCCTGCCAAAGACTGGTTGTGAAAATGCATAGAGGAGCCAAGCTGGACTGATAATTTATCTTGCAGCTGTTATAATTTCAATATACACAAACAACCATTCAAAGAGACATTGTTCTTCAATACAAGAGGCACTCTGAGCATCTCAAAATTAAAGCCTAGAAATGAAGGCAAATTCAGTTGATGTGTTTGAGGGCTCTCCTGCAATGGGCTAAATCACACAGAGCAAAAAAAAAAGGGACATTTGAATATAATTTTATTTTGCCACTGAACAGTGCTAGGGACCCTTTTTGTAGATAGACAAATGCTTGTCATTACTTTATGCTCAAAGGCAACATTGAAAGTGACCTGGAACAGGCAGGAACTGACTTTTTTCTACTAATATGATATGAAAGTTTTATCGTATTAGGAATTTTCTGTCATGGTGGATTAGTATCAGGTCATATTAACATTCGTTTTTACTAACTTACAATGAAATGTGCTAACGTGACTACACTTCACTATCACATGAGAAAAAAAAGCAGAATGATTTTATATTAATGTGATACCATAGAAAGATTTCAATACCTCTGTCCCATGGCAAGAAGGAAGAAGTTAAAAATAAAATAAAATAAAATATAATGGCTTGGGACAAGGAGTTTTTTTCCCAGGGATGAAACTCCTTCCCTCACCCTCCCCGTCCCCAACATCATGTCTATATTTGTTTAATGGTTTCTGGATTTTTGAAGTGATTAATTTTGAAGCAGTTTGGGCTTGATTTCATAATTATGGTTGCTCTCCCATTTCTAACTAAAAGTTGTTGAGAGCGGCAAATAGTGAATACCTATACAAAACAACCCAGGATGTTCTAGGCTGATTATTCCTTTAATTTCAACAAAGGAAGTGTTGACTTCTCAAAATGTTGATCTAGAAGTCAAATTTAAAAAAAAAAAAAAGGTGGGGGAAAAAATATGGGGGAAGAAAAAAAAATAAAAAGAAAAAAGAAAAGCCATCATATTGTGTCCATGCTCCATTATGCACAGGATACTGTGGCCAGAAATAATTAACAGGCACAAAGGGTGGCAGTTAGTCATTTGGCTGTATGATTGTACCTGCAAGGTTTCTTTCATCTGGAGCCAAAATCTGATAAAAATGGATAATGTTTGAAATGTTCAGTCTTATCTAAATTATGACCAGAAAAAGCCTGGGTTTAATCTTGGCTCCAAACTTTATACAGGACAAAGCAGATGAGTTTGGCTCCTAGATAAAATTCAAGTCATCTCTAATTCTGAAAATCTGTAATATGGTTTTCAATGTTTCCTTTTTGATGCAGCTAACATTCCTGAAAGCTTTGGTCTAAAATAAAAGGGATCAAAACCTTTCAAAACTCTAAAGACGTGATAAATTAAAGCAGACTTATTTTTAAATGGGCATGATTGCTTCATTAGATGACATCCATGAATAAGACTGGGTTCTCTGCTAGAAGGTGATGAAACATATTTACATCAGGTCAGAGGACTTGCGGACCCTTCTTGCTGCGTGTGCAGCCCTTTGCTTCAGGCCCTTGGCAGGTAAGGGGAGGAGAACAGACCCCATCATGCTCCCGTTTCCAGTGAGAAGAGAACAGTTGTATTTTTCAGTTGCTATTCTAAGTAATAACAGTGCCCTTGTGACTGGTCTGGAGCCCCTTGTCCTTTTGCTGTTTGTTATCCTGGGCCTGCGTGGGTTGTGCAGTGATGGCTTCCAGGAGCACTGTGGAGCTGCAGGGCAGGGCTGGAGGTGTTGTGCCAGCTCTTTTGTTTTAACACCTACAAATGCGATAGGCCTTTGTGCTCCAAAGCATGGCAAGGGCAGGCAGAGATGGTGGGCCCCCTCTCTCCATCACTGAACCAGAGACTTCAGTGCTGCTGTCAAGCTGGGGAACAAGTCTCCCACTGATCCAGGTTGTTTATGATTCGGGCATGGTGTTGTTGATCTGACCAGCACTCAGAGACATAAAAAGAGGTGGACTCTATCCAGTGAATTTGGAACCTGAAATGCTCTGCATCATTCAAAATACTGATTTGGGAATTTAGCACAAACAAACCTAATCCTAATGCATGGCTCAGCACAGCAGCAATAACCAGCTGATAATGGGTATTGGGGAGAAAGTGTGGATAGCCAAGTAGACCTTGGTCTTTCTAAAACATGTAGAAGAACATTGTATTAGAGAGGAGAAACTGAAGTTTTTATGTCAGTATATTAAAAACATCTTTGTTAATCATGTGTAGTCATTTAAAAGCTCTTGTAAGTTAGAGAACCTGGGCTCCTCATCCTAGTGCTGTTTCCGTGAGGTTCTGAAGCTTCACATCAGAATGGCCTCAATTAAAACAGCAGCACCACTATCTGTAGATTACTGCTTTCCATCATTTATACTGTGTTATCTCTCTCTTCAGACTGGTTTTTAATTTTTGTGTTTGCAATTATAAGTGATTTATAGGAAAATTCATTGCACGACCTGTCCAGAGTCATTAAATTCACCTAGGTTGAATAACCTGATGTTCACCTGGAAATAACCACATCAGTGACATTATCTTACTGAATGTTCAGCTAACTTAGAAGTATAGAGCTTATCTTTTCTTACTTTTTTTTTTCCTCTCAAGTATAGTGGTGGGGGAGGGGATGAACATTTTTAATTCATAAGAGGTAATTAGCCAAGTCTGAAAGGTGTGCACTAATTACAGAATGCCGTATATCTCGTGTAGCTGATTGCAGCGCAGGTTTCTGAATAGTAGGTATGATTTTTTCCAAACACTGTTCAGTAATTTGAAATGTTATTAGGGGATTAACTTTCCATATGAAAAGCTAAACTAATACTTGTTATACAGATTATAACAGCAAGCGGCCTATGAAGCTGTTGAGGCCATTATTTTGCAGGCTGCAGTCACTGCCGAGGACTGAGGAGAGTGCTGGATAACCATCCCAGCCAGGGGAATATGCAGAGCACCATCCTCTGCTGTTCCTCATGCTTCCTACCTCTGCCAACACAAGGAACATGACTCTGAAAAGAAGAGGCAGAGGAGAAAAGGTGTGGGGGTTGTTTTGTGCTATGATGTTCTGCTACAGTTGCAAATCAGTCAAACTATGCTGATCCTAAATTATTTAGAAGCCAATCTTTGGGAAAAGTCTATTATATATTTACTGTTTTGAGAAAACTGAGCACTACATTTTTAAGTATTTCAGCTTGCTTGACACAGGGTAAAGTTAGTTTTTGCATCAGTATTTTAAAACCCCATTAAATAACTTGTTTTGATTTACTGTTTATGGTGGTAGGTAGTAGCTGTTGTTGATTCTTCTTCCCACCTCCCCAGTCTTTATGCTCTTATAGGGTCACATATTCTCTCTTTGTGTGACCTTTGATATTTGTTCAACAAATGGGAAATCTAACTGGATTCCTCCAAGCTAAAAGCATGAAGCTGTGGCTAGAGCTACAGGCTTGTAGTTCCAGTGAAAACCTCCCATTCCCTATGAATGAGGCAACAGCAAATGCAGACCTACTTTTAAATGAAGGCCATGCAGCTGTGACCATGGAGAATGGATGTGGGAGTATGTGAAGCAGGAGAAGGAAGCTCTTACATTTCTCTGCTGAATAAGTCGGCACTTAAGTGTAGGGCTCACACTGGGGCTGTAAAATGCACACTAATCAGTTGATGGAAAATACCTGTGTACAGTTTGTGCTTCTAGGGGAAATGTAACCTTGGTTCAGAAAAGAAAGGGATAAATGATAAAGTTTGCCCATCTTTTTAATTCTGTACCCTTGTTTAGTGTTAAATTCCAACACCACCTTTGCCACCAGCACCAACCCAACCCCTCCCCCCCAAAAAAGAAAACAACCTTGCCATTGTTTATAAAAGAAATTATTTTTATGTAAAAATATACTCATTGCATCATATTATTTACACTGAGTTGGATTCTTTGTTTTGGAAAGTACTTGGTCATTCTTCATTAATAATTTAAAACAGATTTCATTATGACTTTTTTTCTCTGCCTTTTCGTCTTCATTTTGGATTCTTTGATAGATCAACCACCAGAGTTCTTCCTAAGAGGACTTGCATCTTCTCTTTAACAAATGTCCAAATTATTTATTGAAAAGTAAATTATCTGTTCTCATATCTATTCTCATATCTATTCTCATATCTCAGCCTACCTTATTAATCAATGCTTCCTTTGCTTTGCTTTTCAATGCTGTTTCTGTTTGTAAAATTATAGCTTCAGCCCCTCTGTTTGTGCTGATATATGATTGAATAGCTTATTGAATGCACTTTGTCCACATTTCTGGAATACATTTGCTGTTCTAAATTTTTTAATGCATTTAGCCTCCAATATGAAACTTGGGGAAATGGTTCTGAACATCTCCACGTCAGGTTCCCACTGCGTCCCTTTGTCTATGCTAGCAGTAATATCCTCTGAGATTTTCTCCTACAGGCATCTCTGAAACCCTTAATTGAACCACTAGTGTGCTTGTTTAAAGTGTTTCCCTCGCTTGGCTTTCTAAAATGATTTTTAAGCTTTCCCTATATATGTTTTCAGTTTCCCTAGCCTTTCCCTTAACTAATGGCATTATGATGGTCTCCTGTCTTCAGGGATCTCTCTTGAACTACATGAACTTGTAAAGTGTCAGTGAAGACTTCTCTCAATTTCTGTTCCCACTTTTATTTCTCTCTTGGATATCTGATGTCTAGTCTGTGGGCTTCCTTCGGGCTCGGTTGTGAGTAGCTGTGCATCCTTTTGCAAGAGAAGAAAGGGGTGTAAGTCACTACCTTGCTCTCTTGCATGGGCTGCCACTGAGCCGATAGGGAAGATACCTTGTACCAGGAAAAGGTTGGCATTGGTGCCATTAGCAGTGGATGAAGCAGTGAGTTCTTTTGACTGTTTATATCAGGATATGCCCATATGGTACTTGCATCCTTAGTTGCCTAATCAGAGTTAGAAAACTCAGACTAAAGTACCAGTGAAGCTTTCAGGTATAGCTCTGGTTTACATGTAAAGTCAAACATTTGGGAAGCCTTGTAGGAAAGATTAAGGAAGATCTATACAACACCCAGTATGATGGTAATTTTAAATTGTTTCTCTTAGCAGTTCATTTTGATTTAGAAAAAGCAAGCAAAACCCAATGCTATCATAAGCTTTTTACCTAAGATCAGCTACCATGAAACAGTTCACCTTTCCAGTTTTGGTCATTATGACAGGATAAGGAGCCAGACAGGACTGAGAAAGCCACTTTGCCCCAGTACCCTGCTGCAAAGTACCATCATGAAGGGCAGGCACGGTCTGTGCCATCTGCCTCATGTCAACCAGAGGTGATGTGCTGGGGGCACTCTGGGGCTGAGCTGGGCAAGGACAGTGTGTGCAAGGAGTGACAGCCCCATGCTCCACCAAAGCTTGTGAAGGTCCTTAACCAGGGAGCACACACTGCTCCCAGCACTGGTATCAACAGCCAGGGAGAAGAAGGGCCATTCCCTTCACTCACACTGAATGAAGATGTAGTGCACTTCCTGCAGAAACAAAGGGAAGAAATTGCCTCTCAAATGCTGCTGCTGTAGAGCTGACGTTGCTCATGCCCTGGCAGTACCTTGCACAGTGATCACCTGGGCTGCTTATTCAGTTTGCCTGAATGTGAGCCAAACTACCTGCTTGGTGAGGACTGTCAGTGCATAACTTGCATTGATACAAGAAAGTGGTAAAGGTTGGAAACAGCCTTAAAAGCTGCTTATAGGAGTATTCAGGTAGGAGGCTTCAGATGCAGTTACATCTTGGAACAGTTGCAAATTAATTCTTTAAATATTCCAAGCAGTCATTGCATTTTAGTTTGATGCTTTTCACTCTCATTCTGGAAACCCAAACAAGGGAAAAAACCTCATACTGAGAGATTTTGACTGTCTGATTCACTTTCACTTTTTTTTTTATTTCATTTGGTTTAGCCTTTTTCTTTTAATACTTGATCAAATCTTTCACTTCCAATATTCTATGGATGGGTTCAAAAGCATTTTTGTTTGTCTTACATATTGTTCCATATATCTGTCTTGAGCTATGTTGGCTTCTCTTGTCATTTTGACACTGATTTACTGGAATGAACTTATATTTTAAACTCTGTTACTGTTCTTTAAATGCCTTCCATTCCACATTAACATTTCTCAACAATAGTTACTTCTAATTAGTTCTTTTTCCAGCCTCTTTGCAAATCTAGCATGATATCTTCTGAAAACAAGCTTACTGAAGAATATCAGACATTTTAAGAAAATAAGTGATCAAGTGACTTTGCTGCTGGTAGATCATCTATGTGTACTTGTACCCAATTATATATATATGTCTAATTTAACTCCTATAGGAAAAAATTAATTCTATTAAAAGTTCTGCTGCAGAAAGTCATTTTTTCAGCGACCTATAGCAAGTAGAGTTTCAAAGGCTTATGAGTAAGTAATAGATTTCTATTAGGGTGTTCTAAAAGAGGTCACATGCTCTGTCGGCAATTGAGCCCAAAAAGCCAATCACTCCCACCACATTGGGGTAGGGGAGAGAGTTGGAAGAGTAAAAGTGAGAAAAATCATGGATTGAGATAAAGACAGTTCAATAGGGAAAGCCAAAGCAATCCACACAAGCAAAGCAGAGCAAGGAATTTATTCCCATGGGCAGGCAGGTGCTCAGCCATCCCAGGGAAGCTGGGCTCCATCACACATAACAGTGACTTGGGGAGACAAATGCCACCACTCCAAACATCCCCTCTTCCTCCTTCTTCCCCCAGCTCTATATACCGAGCATGAGGCCATATGGTCTGGAAGACCCCTTGGGTTGGCTGTGGTCAGCTGTCCCAGCTGTGTCCTCTCCCAGTTCCTTGTGTACCCCCAGTCCCTCTCTCGTGGGGTGGGGTGGGAGGCAGAAAAGGCCTTTGCTCTGTGTAAGCTCTACTCAGCAATAATGGAAACATCCCTGACTTACCAACACTACTTCCAGCACAAATCCAAAGCACAGCCCTATACCAGCTATTAGAGAAAAAAATCACTCTATCCCAGTCAAAACCAGCACGCATTCCTACTGGCATGTTTTGATGGCTTTCTAACTGCCCAGAGATATGTGTGTGCCTGTGTGTGTCTTGATCTTAAAACAGGTTTTCAGTTTTTCTAGAGATAATGGAAAGCCAGAGCTGTACCAAGATAGCTTTATAATTTTCAGTGAAAGAAATTTGCATATATGTTAACATTTTTGTTCTGTTTTAAACCAAACAGCTGAATAATTTGCTTCCCCATCTGTCTTTCATGTGCTGCTGCACAGACATCCACTACATATCCTCTACAGCAGCAAAAAACCTGTGCAGAGATTCAATGTTCAATTTTTTCTAGGAGAATTGTTTACAGACAAATTTCTTTAAAATTTATTTTAAACAGTGCCTGTGGATGTAAATGAGCACATTAAATAGGTACATTGAAAGAGAGAGAGAAAATATCATTTTTAGAACCATACAATTAATACAAGCTAAGGGTTGATGCATTTGTGGTGTGCCATTCTGATCCATGTGATTATTTTCTCTCTCCCTTGTATGCTATTTCTTCATGGTTTGGTACTCCTGAGGTATGAATTTAAGTCAAGTAAAGATAAAACTGTGGTTGTTTTATTACTTGTATTACTGTAACTCTTAGGAATCCAAGTCATGTGGCATAATTTCACTGTCCTAACCACTGCAGCAGTGCTGAACCAAAGGAGATTGCTGAAGAAATTACAGCACAAGAAAAAGGAAGGCACAGAGGTGGAGGCAAAGGAAAGAATGCACAGCCTGAGTTCAACACCTGAATGGTACTGGTGGGAGTCTTAGGAAGTTTCTTCCTCCCCACTCTGAAATGTCAATTGCTCTATTAGATCTTCCTTTCTTCCTCTCTGTTTTGTCTTGCTGATAGAGGAAGCATAAATAATGTGCTGGTTGGCAGTTATATTCTTAGAAGATGTGGCTGAGGAGAGCATTTGGAGCTAACTACAACTTCAGAAAACCCTCTGAAATATGAGGAGCAGCATGGGACTATACACACATTTTTTTGGCTTCTCTTTGGTCTTTAAAAAAAAATAAAGGTGAACAATAGGTAGGTGAACAATAGGTAGGTGAACAATAGAAATAAAACTTTCAGCAGTGGCTGACAGATCAGCGATATTGGGGACTGTGAGGAGTTTTGAAAGTGAACATGAGTTCCATGGAATTGGATGAACTGGAGGGAGTGAAGTATTGGCTCTGCTTTGCAGCGTTTCTTGGAGCTGTGCATTCAGGAAAAAAACCACTGTAGTAATAAAGTTATGAGTAATGAGGGACTGCCCGGCTAAAAGGCTTAGCTGTGTGCATGGACAGGAGAGGTCTTGTATGAAAAGAACCTGCAAGACTTCAAAGATTGCATTCCAGAAACTGGGTTTGGATGGATGTTTAAGAGAAGTGCAAGTGCAACTTGATCAAAGCAAGCAGTTATACCTTGTCTGAGCAAATATTTACAGTAAATTTGGCATTCATTTTGGTTTTAATGTTACTCAGATTTTCAAGGGGAGCAAAGCACAAAAGTGAAGTAGATTTCATCTGTGCAGAGGCTTGATTTCCAGGTTTGATTGGAGAGCAGCTGGACAGGGAAAATTCTCCCTTCACAATACTATTGTTGTCTATCCATTCCGACATCTTTGTGCCTGTTTGTTCTACCCGAAGCATCAATGCCAATTTCCTAACACTTAGGTGACCTTCTAACTGTGGTCTTTGGCTTGTTTCCCACACGCCAGCAGCTCAGTGAGATACAAGGATGACACATGAATGAGCACACACTCGAGAAAAGAGGATTTTTGGATAAAAAAACGGTGACAATCTCAGCAAGAAAACCTCCTTGCTCAATTCCTCTGTGTTGTACCACGGTATCAAAGAAATGCTTGACACTACTGTCAAATTACCTTTCTTCCCAAGCAACCTGCAGGACCTGCAATTTAGGCAAAGACTCAGATTAAAGAAGTAAGCAAGGCACCACACTGCTCCTTAAGTTGCTGTGAGACTTTTGTGCACTCCTGCCTGCACCGTGCAGCCTCATCCCTGTGCCTTGCTACAGCTTCATTGTGCTCCTTTGTGGCTGTAAGAAATGTGAGCAACTCCGAGTCACTGCTGAGTGGAACTGAGGAGGCAGCTCAGCTCTGAGAATCTCCAGGCAGCAAAAGAAACAAAAAAAAAAAAGGCATAACAGGAAAGGGATGAGCATGGTTCTGGTAGAGCAGGGCTGGCTTTTATCTGGGATTGTTCTGAGTTTCACTGGAAACAGGGAGGGATGGTGCAGAACTGAAGAGAGTACAGGAAATCTGAGGCTTTGCTTGCCCTCCACAAGCCTGTCACAGCTGGCTATGATTTGACCCTTTGACTTAACAATTTGCTCACAATGTGTATAATCTTTTCCCATTTACACATAATTTTAAATTTAATTTTAAAATACATGTTTGGAGATAGTGTAACCCTGTCTACAAAGCACATCTGAAATTTCAGCATGCAAGTGAGTGTAAAACATTTGATTTGATGCTGTTCAAATCAATGCTTGGTAACAGTGTGGCATACAGGTAGAGAAAGTATAAAAATATGGTGTAATGCAGTGGAAAGAAAAAATATCTTTCCAGTCCTATTCTGAGAATGCAGCAAAAATAGCCCAATGTCAAATGCTATTTGGATATCACTTCTTAATGTGTCTGATACACTTATTCTTTATGTGAGCCCACTGCTATCTTGCTTATGCTGCAAAAATTCAAAAATGTCTACATTCTTTTTTTTTTTTTTGCCTCTAGGTGTACCAAATTAGTTTCTTGGTTTCATTCTCAACTCCTTATGGCTTTTGCATTGACTAATTGATGGCATTCCTGCCTTCATGTTGCAGAAGAGAAGTAGAACTTAATAACTCCATTTACTGTTTACAAAATCTTGTCTCTCTGCAGGGGAATGAATCCCACACAGTTTCACGTCTTGCCAAATTGAGAGAAGGCTGCTGCAATGAATTGTAGCACTGGTACGTCTGCTCTGACACCAATACCGGACAAGAAGTAGCAGTAACAAAGCAACATGAAAAGCTTCTCTGTAAACCCTGGCCAACTCAGCAGTGGTAAAGGCGATACTGTGAGAGGCTGGATTTTATTCTTCGCTATCAGTGTGCAGTAATAGTAAAGCAAGCAGCTAAATGGGAGAAAAAGGTATTGAACATACCGCATGTATTAAAATTAAACAGCATTTTAAGCTAAATTAGTTGATCTGTACATCCTAGTAGGACTGTCTTGCTATATTGTCTCTAACCTTTAGCCACAGCTCGGATTGCAGGCTTGAGTTACGTGCTGACAATAACCACACTGTCTCGCTGACTTATTTTGACAGTTTATGTCCGGTTACTTTCAGTGATTTGCAAAGCTGACATTTCCCTTTAGTGAACCTGAAACTCCTTTCTGCTGTACTGCCCAGATATTTTTAACATACCAGGCAGTAACAAAAAGCAAAGAAAAGAGGGCTCTGTTCTCACTGAACCCGGGGAGGGGGTCTTACAGCAAATACGAGGGGTGAAAGGAACTGGAGTATAAACGATGACTGGACCTCAGATTACTATAGTTGTGGTCAGAGGTTTATTTCTATTAATTTGTCATGATATAAATGCCACACTACTGTTCTGTTCTGTAGCAGATATTCTTCTGATACTGCAATATTTTCTTTCCTTATGGTAAAGTGTATCTGATTGAGCCAATTTATACTGACAGCTTTCCTAAGTTAACTTCTCTGTGAATTCCCAGTTCATTTAATATCTTTTCCTCATGCTTCCCACATTTGAGTTACCTTTGTTCTGTGTCTGAAGGATAGGAAGCTGATAGTTATTTTATATTTATATTTCAAGGCTGCTTAATGTTTAATGAGGCTGAATATGTTGTAAAAAGCTTCAGAACACTCAGGCTGGTTAATATTTCATGTCGATCTACAGAGACAACTATATTGATCTTTTAAGCATCTGCTAAACAAGACAAGGAATAAATTAGATTTTGGTCAGTTTGATTTGGCTGGTGAGTTAAATAGCTTTTAGAGCATTATCACCTTTTAAAATGTTTTGTTTCCAGTTGAATAAAGTAGATTTTAAAGGCAGTATTTCATGTCGTTTCTCATCGCTCTTCATCTTGCCTGTTTCATTTCAGCTGTGTTTGTGTATGTTATGAAGGGATGCAGGAATATAAAGAAAGGATGTTTGCACTGTCTGCTTTATGCACCCGTAATTATACCTTCTGAAGCCACAGCTGAAGGGCCCTACTTGTCTCTGTTGACTGCATTTTGGACACAGGTTCCCACTATTAAACTTATGTTCATTTACATCACAGCTACATGCCTAGAAAATACTTTGAAAACACTTCAAAGCAGGACCATGAATACAGTCTGATTCAGTGGAAAACCTACCTTATCCCCAGGTTCCTTATCCCAGAGGACCTATTTTAACATGTTGTATGCAAGCTGACTTTTTACAAGCTTTGGGGTAACAAGTGCAGAAAATGGATTTCCTTGCAAAAAGAGGAAAAATAAATTATTGCATCCATTCAGATGTCTACAGAATTGTTCTGTAAACCTACTGCAAGTGGATAACAAGGCTTTAGAAAAGTCCTTTTTATACTGAAATAATTTCGTAATGGTTTTGTGATGATTGAAAGTTTCCAAAGTCTGTACCCAGAATACGCAGCACGTGTAGAGCTGATCTAACACAGACAATTTTATTAAGAAGCTGAGTAGGCAGCCTTGGCACAAAGCCATGGGGTTGACTGTTAGCTCAAGAATAGGTCATGCAGCTACCCTACAGAAAGACCCATGCAGGAAACATTTGCTAGTTTGACTGAACTCAAGTGTAAATTACTGCATTTATTGTCTCCATGAAAACAGTACTCTCTAGCCTAAAAGTATACAAATACTTTTCTGGTATAGAGCTAACCTTTAAATGATTTTGTAGGAAACTAAATATTCCAACTTAGTATAACCCTAAATATGTCTGTTTCAGGTTAGATATCTTTATAAGTATATATGAGAATAATGGAATAATACTTTCTTTAGTCTCTTGCATTTGTGGGATTTTTTTGATTCTTTAACTATACTTTGCTGTATCCAGTTTGGAGCAGATGTAATAGCTGGTAAAACTTCATTTCTTTGGCATAAAACATTTCAAAGCAATTTGGGGAGGTTTGGGGGTCCCCAGAAATGTTACAACTATACTGTTAACAGAATTTAAAACTTAAGGACAAATAAAAAAGGCAAAGGAATCTATGCAAATTCTTCTAAACTAAAAGCAGGAATGAAGAAAGGTTTTGGTTTTGTTATATTTTAGGATACCTCTCCAGCCACTCCTTTAGCTTCATTCCTGCTGCCCGTGGAAGTTCCTTGTGAATTTGCCCTTTAAAAAAGACGCTCCCTATGATTTTAAAGTATCTCATCTACGTGTTACCACGTAAAGATTCCAGGAAGTTTTAGCCATCTGAATTCTTGTCATTTGATGGGTTCTCAACTAGCATTCCCTCGTGTCCCAGCAACCAAGGCCCTGTGTGATGCAGTGAAAGCCATGTCAGCAGAGCTTCAGCTGAATTTAAAGCTGGAGGGGGGCATTGGGAGTTATTTGGGGGTATGTATCTAACCTATCCATCTCGTCAATACTATGTTTTGTATGTCTCTGTTATCTTACAGTTATCTAATGATAAAAGCCCTTTCCCACTTTTATTTTCTTCCTGAAACATTAAATTCACTGGCTTTTATCCAAACAGAAGGTATGGCCTGAGAAGTCCTGAGAACATCATGCTCTTGGGAGTTCAGTAAGTACAGTAATTACTTCAAAGTATGTCTTCAAAAGCTATACTAATTTTTCATTTTTAGTACCCCCACTGGTCCTTTTTAAAGGCTGTCAGGCTAACCCATATAAAGAAAAGATTTCCTAAGTGTCTAGATGCATATCTAAATTCTTGTTGATATGATGAAACACTGTCATTTCTAATGCATGTGCCACCCTTAATTATTACTCAGATTCAGGATCATGCCATGAATTGTTCTATACAGATGTTCTGGAATTTCAGGTATGTGGTAGTTTCAGACCACAAATGTGGCCAACTTTACAAATGAGGTCAACTAAGAAACACTTAAAAATACAAAAACTTCAAAAGCTAGCCAAACAGACCATATTTGGACCCTTTATGATTATGAAATAAATTCTTCCACAGGGAAAATAACTAATATGCAGTGCATGAAACTGAGTTTTGTTGCCTCTGCTGCCCTCAGAGCCAACACTTGTGCTGAGGATGGATATCCCTCACTTATAAATAGGAATAGTAATGCATACAGAGGATAATTGTATTCTTGTCACTGCCATAGTGAAGAAACACTCCCATCTGTTGGAGATATTTTCCTTTATCCTGTGGAGAGGCAGAATGCAGGTGTGAAATTGCCTGTTGTGTCACATACATGTGTGCCCCTTGATAACTGTTTCACCCTAGGGGAAAGCCGGTAACTTGTTCCTCTGAGGTTGCTTTGAAATTCATCATGATTGGGATAATCTATACAGCACTTGAGTGTCAGGGACATCAGCCTTAATGATGCCTGAAACTACAGTGGAAAATAATCCTAAATTCTCCCTTTGTAATTAGTGAATACGGTTAATATGCTCCTTGCTGGACATATTCAATGGAATACAGTACACACTAAATTGGAGGGATGCAAAGAGAAGTGGTGGATGCTTCCAAATGCTTGACTATAGGCCAAGTCAGGTTTTGCAAAATTTTTAGCTATGAAATGTTTTTAGTAGATCCTTCTGTCTCTCTGTAAAACTCACTTCATTTGCTAAGAGTGATGCCACCATGACTCAGTAAAATGCCTCAGGCTCCTTGAACAGACCACTAAGACTTTGCACACTGTCTTCCATGAACTAGACTTATACCCTAACTATCTCACAAGAGTATGAATGTCTAAATTCCTAAATGTTAGTACTCAGTAGTAGTAAGGAGATCAGGATTTGATGGTTCTAAGGTTATTTCTGACCTCCAGTCCCACCACCCCATTGTTCTGCTTGCCTTTGGGTGGCCAGGGCCTTAGACTAGGACTTAGACTAGTTCTTGATACTCCTTAGAACTAGGAGTTCATGTTAACTTCACTGGATCAAGATCAGCTTCTGCACTGCAAATAGTAAAGCATTATGCAACTATTGTAAGGTACCTGTGTAAGTGTCACAAGATCAGGATGGGCTGTGATCTCCTTTCCTCAGGGAGTTATGTACAGTACCTTTTATTGGAATAGGAGATAGATTCAACCTGATTGAATCATTAAATGGAATTTATAAGACAATGAACACTAGCCACTTAGCTCATTTCATAAATTCCAATAATTAAAACTGCACAGGCAATAATAATGGCTTTTCCAGATATCTAAATAAGAAAAATGCACCTTTGATGTACTGTGGCACAGGCATAGGGAGAACACTGAGTTAATGGAGGATCTATGTCATAAGAGTTACCATACAGAACCTGCAGGTGGAAATATATAAACACACTTCCCAACAGAATTTCACTGTGTCACAACTGATTAAGAAAATCGGCAATAACTGACAAGATAGGCACAAAATGGATTTTCATGTTGCTGGGATGAAGTATGGCTCCCAGCAATTAATGGTTTTTGTCATATTAAGCAGATAAATAATGCTATCTGACATTACAGTATTTCACATTACACTAAAATTTCGTAACGTTTGCTCATAATACGAGTTGAAATATGTTACCTAGGAAAAAAAATGTTATCTCTGGAACAGTCAAACCCCATTAGAAACCTTAGGCTTGAAAAATCACAATGTTAACAGTTATATCCCCTAGCAAAGGTTTGCTTTCCTTAAATAGTGTTAAATTTAAACCCAGAAGCTCTAGTCTCTTTTGGAGTTACTCTTCCATAGTGCATTGAGCTTGAAAGGGAAATTTAGTGCATGGAATGTTCTGTGCCATTACTGAATGTTGGTAAGAGAAACACCATGAAGAGCTGCAGAAACAGCGGAGCCTTTAAAACGAAATCACA
The DNA here is from genome assembly GCA_013399195.1 of Dicrurus megarhynchus. NCBI lineage: Eukaryota > Metazoa > Chordata > Aves > Passeriformes > Dicruridae > Dicrurus > Dicrurus megarhynchus. The sequence continues at coordinate 141,677 of VXAD01011982.1, read as the reverse complement.
TCAGGGATACTTACATTCTCTAAAAAAGTGTTTCGATATTCTGCTTTATTAAACAAGTTCCTAATCTTAATATGACCATTACCCATTATTGATAAATAATTTGATTATTTTAAACTTCATTCTAATTGGCCTGTTTGCCTTTTTCCTAGCTGGATATATGCTACCCAAATACCATTCTTTTGGGAAAAAAAAAAAAGCTTTTTATGGATCTAAATTTTCACTTACTGTTTCCATGAACAACTCATCTGATTTCAGCATTCTTACTCATGTTAAGTATAGTTTTAGCCTGGAAAATACCAATGTGTTCCAAGCAGTAACAGGAATCAAGAACAAATATGAGAACACGATTTTTCTCTTCCGTGCTGCTAATTCTGTTCCAAATTCATTTAGTAATGTGGAAGAAAATGTGATTGCTTGTCAAAGCACAGATGTGTTTTTTTGTTGGGACAGTGCACAGTGCATTTGGAAGTGTCATGTTTAGCTGAGGGCAACAATGCTTAGTGTCTCAGCACCCAACTCCCACTGAATTTCAACAAGAGTGAGCAAACAACCTTCCCCTGGGCTCCAGTGAAAATCCTTGGCTTAGTATCCAGTCTGAGCTGCAGTTTCACTTGCAGGAAACAAGCAGTTTTTTGAGGTCTTTTAAGGTATTGTTTCCTGAAACAGAAGATAATCTGAGTACATAGAGAATACTGAAAATCTGTTAGTAAAATATGTTAGTTTGATAAAGATTGTCAGAATTATTAAATACAATAAACCTTTCCAAATCCAAGCCATAAAAAAAATGTATAATCATTTACATGTGCCAGGATACAATTTTATTGCTTCTCAGATAACACTGCATTTAGGCTTTTATTTTACTTGAGGGTACTGTAAAAGCAGAACCAGTTCACTTTTATGACATTTGCCCTACTGTATGTTAGTGGAAGAGGTAGGGATTTTTCCGAGACATTGCTGGTAATGTCATTAGGAAGTGCACCCCAAAAGCTTAGTAGTGATGCCAGCAAGCATCATGTAATCTCTGTAAGACTCAGCAATCTAGATTTAATTATCTTCAACTGCAAGACGTAAAATATTACACCACGGTTCTTCTATGACCTTATAAAAATGACACTGTTTATGGAGGTCACAGTTCTGCATTGTCTCCTGATGATTTTCACAAATGTGTTGAACTGCTGAAGTGTCTCACACCCTGGGAGTCTCAAAGCTCCCCTCTGGATAGTTATGGGACCAGTGTGTGAGGCTGTACACCAAACTGCCCAGAAACCTCCCAGAGAACGCTGCTGTGGAGCCCTGATTGCCCAGTATTAGTGTCCAGAACAAATTCTAGTTACAGCAACTATGTATACTGCACTCCTTTTTGGCTTTTCTTTTTTTTTAATGAGGTGAGGAAGAACAGTCGGTGCTGTATGTCCAGATGCTTTTGGAAATGACCACCCAGTGCTTTGGGAACTACCGGCTTTAGAGGCTTGGTTTGTACTTTCACATCATCTCTCTCTGCTAATCTGTGTTAGTGTTATTGCACCTTCACAGTATCAAAAACAAGTATTGGTTTTATTGTGCTTATTTTAAAACCAGTACATTTACAAACAACCAAACTTGGATAAGTTGGGTATATAAAAATATACATGTAACAACTCACATTATACAGTAAAAAAGAAAGCACCTGTGTGGAAAGCTTACCCCCTTTTTTGGAAGGAGAGCTGTCTTTAGAGTTGCTTCAGTAACATGTACTTAAAACGTATATACACACAAACCCAGAACTTCAGCCACAAAAATCTGTCCTCTTATGTGGCAGAGGAGACAGAAGGCCCAGAGGGGTGATATGTCTCATTCTTTCTCCATCACAGAACTGCTGCCATTCACACTGTGTGAACAAGAGCATGGCTCGGGTAAAGTGTGAAAAGCGGGAGATAAATTATGCTCCATGTGGCACAACTCCTCCCAGGAAACAGCAAACCCAAGGGCCCACAAAGAGTTGTACCTTACCGTGTTGTCAGAAGGAGCAGCTGCCACGCTGGGCTCCGCATCCCTGGCTGGCAAGGCTGGGGTTGGGCCCCAGTGCTATCTCTGCACTGTGGTGGGGCCAGGGACAAGGGCCACCTGTGCATCTTGCACTCATAAAGCAGGAGCCAGGGGGCTGCTGGACACTCCAGCAGCACCACTGACCAAACTGGGACACAGAAATTGTGTGGAGACAAAGCTGGTATCAAACTCTTCTCTGGACAGGAGGCTCAAAGGGTTAACTCTAAGCTGTTACATGCTATTAGAAAAGACACCTAAATAACTTAAGTCTGTTTAAACATTAGGTTTCTAATCCTAGGTGCATTTCACTATGGTAAAACTAGGTATTTGAAGAAAATACTTAGCTATTAAAGATTTTTGCAATTATGTTTTCAGAAGTGCCTTTTCCATGTCAGGCTCTAACCTATACAGAAAAGTTACCTTCCTATTTTTTCAAAAACAAAACTGTAGTAATTATATACTGTATTTAACCATATGAAAAGAGTAAAAAAGCTATTTCTATGCGGTTTCTGAGGTAATAACCTGACATGTTAAAAATAATATTAACACAAGTCATTCAGTTGTGAGTGTCCCTTTCCCATCTTCCCTCTAAGACGGGATGGACACTGATTTCAGTAAAGTGGAGAAAAGACGTGTGGCATGCTGGTTGGTACATTGTATCATAGTTCATCATGGTCTCTGGTGAGGTCCTCCCCATAATTAGTAGCTTGACTTCCAACGAACATATTCCAGTTGTCCAGAACCTCCTGTTTTGTTAGTTTTTGATCCTGATAGGAGGAAAACAAAACCTCTGTAAGAATATTTTCAAAGCTAAGTCAAAGACACACCAGCACAGACTTGCAAGAGCCCTGGGAAACAGACAGTTCTTCACAGCAGCAGACTGCAAGTTCAGCAATCATTTGTAGCTGTCACAGTGAGTGAAATTTGGACCTCAGTGGAAGATAGAAGTCCCACACGCTTCAGCTGGGTCAAACTGCTAACTGAAAGTTCTTTGTAATGAACTCACTGCCAAGCAGTAGGTAAACAGTGGATTATCTGGTACACAGTTTTGCCCTGTGGTTTGGTTCATCTTCCTGACAGTAAAAATGAAAATCCTCTGGTGTGCTTTGTGGAAGATGGTTGCTTATGTTAGCAATTTACACTTTCTGTATTGAGTATTTTGGCTTTCAGGTTCCAACTTTCCTTGCATTGCACTTCTGAAGATCACCATCTGGAACCTACTGTCCCAAATCAGAACCAGTGTTTAAGAGAAAGATACGTGCTTGATTATAGAACTGAAAGTAGTTTTGCTACCCCCCATCTAAATGTAGCTTTATTTTCCTCTTGTAGTCTATATTAAGATACAAAACTCATGACCACTCAAAGGACAAAGCGTATTTTTGCTGTGTTAAATGTCCAGGTTTAAGATGATAGTTTCTTACCTCACCTAACATAAGCCAGGGGAACTTCTAGAGCTGGTAAGCTGTATTTTACTACTTTTACTTTGTGGCTTCGGCACTACCAACTGAAACTGGCATGGAAACATTAATCTACTAGCAATTTGAGCCTCTGAAGAAAAGCTATTCCTAATAAATTCTTGCAAGCTGATATTTAAAAAAACGCACACCACCTCATATAACTTCTTTAAAAACTATACTGGAACACTACATACCTTGTCAACATCAGATTCGTAGACTAAGTGCCTGGCTTCAGCTAGTGCATGATCATAGTCTTGGGGGAGGATCCAGTGCTGGATCTCATCTTTGTCCATCTTTCCATCCTTGTTGAGATCACGAAAATCTGAAAACTGCTCACGCTCTGTAATCACCCAGTCAGGCTCTGGTCCACCCTCTTCGTTTGCAAACATATCAGCTGGAGAGGAAATAAGGGTCTTACTTGAGTCATATTTACTTTGTAAATTACGCACAAACTAAAGATATTTGCACAGTGTTCCTCAGAGAAAGACCGAACTTTTCACTCTTTGCACAGTGTCTCTGTACAGAAAAAGAAATGTGGGGTGTAAATAGAGTAGCTGTGTGTATCTTCTCTCAGGCCTATTTCTTCACTGCTGGTGATTCTGCCCATTCTCACATTACCCTGTATCATACCTGTGCGCTGCTGGTGAGGCTAACAGGAGAGGTGAACGTGTTCAAAGGCCATCATCTGCTGAATTTCAGAATGAACAAAATCCTCTAAGGATATTTGGTTAAATAGCAGTCATAAGCTTTAGTGCTAGGCTCAGTCACATAGGGAGAAAGGAACTCAGCCATTTTATCTTGTCCCTGCCAGCAAATGTCTTTGTGGGTAAGATCAGACTCCAGCCAGCAGAGAGTGATTAAAGGAAAAAAGGCACAAGGGGAATGTAGGCAAACAAAAATTGCTAAATGGAACTTGCATGCTTTTGTACTGCTCTTAGAGAAATCTGTGTAAGAGATATTCAGCTTACTAGGTCAGTTCTCTTTTAACCATGCAGTGCTGTAGCACATGCAGTAGAAGACACTCTTCCACAAAGACACACCTGGAGAAGTCATGAATCATGGTGCATTCCGTGAGAAACCACAGGCACAGTGCACTTGTCACAGATTGGTACCTGGGGAGGGAGCACCACTTGTGACACAGGATGCAGAGATTACACACATGAGCTGCTCTGTCCATCAGTCCTGTGCTACATTTTAGAAGTATTGGTAGGACCACACCACAGTGGCAGCTGCTTTCTGCATAAACACAGGAGAGTGGCAGTGATTATTAAAACCCAGTGACTTGCAGCTGTTCTTTACACCACAGGGCTTTCCAAATGATGATTCCACTTTTCTATTTAGAATTAAAGCCTGCTTTGTGATACTATTCCTTTCCTCTCCAGTGCCTTTTGGGTTTGGTTTTCAAGGATGTACTGAGGAGCAGTGTACCCACATGGATGCTCTGAGGGCCAGAGGCTGGCTGGTATCTATGGGAAACATAAATGCTGAATTCAAAGCCAGGAAAACCCCCCTAACCCTGCAGTGTGAGTGTGTACACTGGGCTGAGGTTCTCCATTGTCACTGTCCACAGCGTACCTGAAATACTCTGTTACCTGCCCATGAACTGTGAGAATTTAGTTCTCTCTGCTCAATACTTTTACAGGTATTTTGCTCTGCTGCTTGTGTAAATCTAAACCAAATTTTGTACAAGACAAAATGGGAGGAAAGAAGGAAAAAGAGGGTGGAATCATACTATAACCTTCACGAAATCTCCCCAGCAAATACTTGATCTAGAGACTGAAATTTTTGGATGTCTTTTTGTTGTTCCTTGTAAGTTAGCAAAGAAGAGATTTAGTTTTCTGTTGGTTTCTTAATCCCAACTTCATCAAAATTTAAAAAAAAATACATCTGAAAAAGGAAAGTAGGAGTATATTAAGCATAGTTTTCTCAACTCATGAAGAAAACTTCAGACAACACATTCACTTTCTTTTTTCATTTTTTAAAGTGCAAATTATATTGTTTATTTGAAGCAACTGACATGTCCTGTCAATTTGATTTTTATCATCCTTGCCAATGTGGGGTGATCGTGACTGGAACATTCTATGTTCCTATCTATAGAAGACAAGAAAAACCAGCATTCACATGGTAACAAATGTTGACAATTACCTTATAATTATATGTAGGTAATGTCACTGAATGAACTGAAATTACTGTGGAAATTATGCTGCTCTGTTATTTCAGTCATAGATGAATAGCATTCACTTTCTGGGCTAAATATAATTCACAAGGAACAGAACCCCCCTGCCATTAATTAGTGTGTGTATATTGTTCCTGATTCTATGTGAAGTGATCTTTATAGCACCACGAGAAACAGAAAGATTCATCCAACTTTGCACTAATGCTTTTTTAGTGCTACTTTCTGGATTTAAAATTCATCAAAATGTAATGGCATCATCACTACAGAAGTAGGGGCTTTACTTACTAATTAAACTAGGAACAAAACTAGTAGGAACATGGTGAATTTTCTCTTTTTGCAATGTTTGCTTCCCAGATGTTTTGGATATTTGAGAACCATCCAACCTTGGGAAAAGACTAATTCCTTTTCTGATCCTCCTGCATTTCTAAACAATGCCTTCAAACAGCAGTTAACATGGTGTAATATACAGAGAATATCCCTGCCATGAAAAATATTATTCCAAATTCTCTTATTTTGCTCTCATATAACTATTAGCTGAGTTAAATGAGAACAAGAGGAGAATTTTGCGCTGTGAAGTGTGAGGAACTTTTCCTGGTCATGTTGCTGTCTACCTAAAATTAAATTAAACTTTCTGGGTTGGATGGCTGGTGTAAAATAGTTGAACTGGAACACAGAACTGTTCATCTCTGGGTTGTTAATGTTGCTGCAAATTTGAGAGAAGATGGAAAAATGGACTGGAGATTATATAAGAAACAAGTAACAGCACTTACCAATGTACTCATCTTGATCCACAAAACCATCCTCATTTTTGTCTATGTCTTCTAAGGTTTCCTGGAAAACAATTTTGCATTAAAGTAATCAAAAAAAAACCCTGACAGCTCTGACTACCTACTTTTGATCATTTAATGTCCTGAGGCCTTGACCTGCCCCTGTACACAAGTGAATGTAATCTCACTAAGTCCAGGGTGACTATTGTTTATACAATGAATATACAAATAATCTTTCACGTTGAAAAAATTCCCTGTATGAATGAACTGCTTAAGTTAGGGGTAGATACAAGCTTGCATGAAACACTCAGCTGCTGCATGTCAGCACACCCTCCTTTTATTTTGGTTTTAGTCTGTGCCCCAAGATTGTTCCTTGATTCAATTTAGGAGCTAAGTGCACTTAACAAGTCTTTCTTATATTGAAAGTTCTAAATCAAGTCAATACCATGAAAGGCATCCCTTTCTGTTCTCCATTTAGCTATTATGTGTGTGTCTCTTTCTAAACCCTGCCTGGAAAGGTTAGAGAAGACTTCAAAGTTCATCCATAAAAGTAGAAACAATGGCATTGATTTTGCTTTGCTTACTAAGACAACGATGTTTTTCATGTGCTCAAACTCCTCTGGGTGAAGGAAAGCAGTGAATTCTTCACGAGTGGCAGCCAAGTCTCCATCCAGATCTGCAGTTTTGAATCGTCTTTCATCTCTGGGCAGCATTTTCTTAAAACTGTGCTGATCAGTTGCATCTTGGAATTCCTCTGGATTTTCTGCAAATGAATCAAGATGATCTCCAAAGTGTTTTCCTTTAAAAATACTAGTGAAACAAAGCTGTTTGAGTCTAGAAATAAAAGGGTTTATTGCCAGAATAGCTGTTGTTCTAAATGGAACTTCTCTTCCCTGTGAAGTTCTAAATTCAGGGGTCAAGTACTTGGTTTGATTTTTAAAGGTGACAGTAGTAAATTTCTGAGCTAGCCTTCTGTTGCAATTCAGATTAATGGATTTTGCAGTATTGTTTATTATCCCTTACAGATTTTTTTTATCTGCCTTTACAAGCACCACGTAGGCAGTAGTTGGGGTAGACTTCATTCACAGACGTCTTCTTCTTCTTTAGGAATCAGTACGGTCCACACAACTTTTCAGTTTCAAGAAACCAAGGAAATGTGGTTTCAGAGGGAGGCAGACTGACTGAAATTATCTCAGTGCTACGCCTCTGCTACAGGGAACCTAACAATTATTTTCAGTTTAAAACAATGGCATTTTTTCAGGGTGTTCAGTGGCATAAAAGGAATGGTATTTGATATAATTTTTAAAATAGGATCATTAAACTGACTTTAAAAATGAAAAATACTCATAACAATTTCACAATTCATATGTTGAGAGACAAACACAGGTGAAAAAGACTATACCAGGAATTAGAGATGAAGCCCACAATGCTGCTCTCCAAATCTTGGGGCTTAGAGGGAGCAAAGACAAAGGGCTGAGAAGGGTTCCAGTGAAAAAGCTGCACGGACTGTGTGTCAAATATTTCCTTCCACAAATGCAACAAGCTCCATTTTAATCTAAGGCAGACTTTGGAATTATTACTGCTACAGGAAGCTTGCTCTAGAAACTGCTTCTGTGGTAGGTAAATATTGTCTTCTCATTTCCAGTAAGTATAAATGGTCAATTAATACTGATTTGTTGCTCTGTCAGTATTGCCCTTTAGCTTAAGTGATCTCTTCTCCGCCTCTTCCTTCATTAACTTACAAAAGCAAAGGGAACGTGGAGGGGGTCGGGGAGATTTCAGGTATATTTTTTAATAAATGTTTCTTTTGCCTGATTTGTTAAGGATTTTCATTTGCAGTTGATCAGTTTGAAGCATGTTATTCTGCAAGAATGATTTTAATCAATAACTTTGCTATAGCTTAGACACAGACCAAATTTTTAACATCTAGACTTAAGATTTTAGAGACTAAATTCACAAATACAGTTAATTAGACAATATATTAATTTTTAATTAAAGTACCCTTTTTAATGGTAAAAAATAATATATATCTAACTGGAGGAGACTTTAATTCAGCTGTGTCAGTATATTTAATGATACCTCTACAAAACCTTCTGAGTGCTGGTGACCCACGTGCAAAGGGCTGCAATAAATAACTAAAAAGTGATTCTGACCTCTGAGCATCTATAAAATTTAATGTGAGCTTCATGAGCCCTAAATGTGACACCAAACTCTTGTTGACTCTCAGGCAAGAAATCATATTTTATAATCTCAAAAATCCTTGATCATACAATCTGAAGATGTTCTCTTACCTAGATAATAACCATATGTGGCTTGTTTGTATTCTTCCCAGGCAATTTTATCATCCTTGTTTAGATCATAGTCTTTCCAGACTTTAGCCACATTTTCATAGATGTAGCGTTTCTGTACTCGTTTAATCCAGGTTTTTAATTCCTCTGTTGTGATATAGCCATCTTTGTTGTCATCTATTCTATCCACAATCTTCCTGTAAAAAGAGATCAGCATCCTTAAGAGCTGGCAGAAAACCACACTGCATGTCAGGCCAATTTTAGTAATCTTTATCTGGCCCTGATTTTCCACAAAAACGGAAATTATGGGATTTTCCCCAAAGTCATAAAGCTGTCCTACTGGTTAAGGCTTTCCTGCATTTTACACATCATCTTAAGGAATATGTCTCTATTCGTTAGTCAACGTTGCTACAAATAATTCAAAGGCAACTTGCACAACCAAAACTAGTGAACAGAGAATACCTGGCTTTCTTAGGTGGTGTGTCCTATCCTAGGGGGACCTGCTCTTCACTGCCTATAGGGCGTGGTCATGCTGGTTCAGAGCAGGAGACACCAATTTCACTTCAGGACAAAGCCTGTACTCAAACTTGCTGGAGACAACCAGGGCAAAAATCCAGGACTTGGTGGACACCCGTAGTTTCTCCTTTGGCTTTCCAGCAGACTGACACCAGGGTGAAGTGAGCTATATGACTGGGTAATGCTGGGGATATACACCAGATACAGTCTCCCCTTCCATGCCTGTCCCTCCACTCGTTTCTTTTCTTTCATTCCCAATGGAAACCAGTATTGCTGGTCTTGCCAGGAATGCCTATTACTCACTAAAGCAATACCAAGTCTGCAGCAGGTCTCCAGCCATTGCTGGCAGCTGGGCTATAAACCTCTGTCCGGTGTAAAGCTCTGTTGAAATCAGAAGGAGAGACAGGTCCTGGTGTATTCCCAGGGAAACCTCCATCTTTGAAACATTCTGCACACAGCTGCACTTTAAAAAAAGGACAATGCTCTCTCTACCATTTATGTTCTCTGCAATTAACCTCACTGCAACAGATAAACCACCATTTTGGGGCTGAGCTCGTAAAACTGGCTTCTGTCCCTGCTCTTGGAATTGGGGCACCTTGTGCTCTGGCACATGCAGATTGGCTTTGGGCACATCAGCACCCTTCGCCCAGCTCATGAGGTGCAGGAGCAGCTTGTCTGCAGGTGCCCTGCGCCTCGTCTGGTGGCCGGCTCACGCCATGCCTATGGAATACTGACGTGCCAGGAGCTGACTTGTCTAAATCCTGACTTCATATTCAACAGGTGAGCTCCAGGCAGCCACAAGACACAGGGAAAAGATCTGCGCTTTTAAACATTCTTTTCAATTCCACATCTTGGTTCTCCACAAAGAAATCACACCTGGCCAACTGGAACTGCTCAAGTAGTGAAGCAATGTCTCTTCCCAAGCCTTTGTTATAAAAGTGGTTGCTGAAATAACAGCAGCAGCTTCTGCTGAACTTCCAGCAATCTTGTGTGAGTCCAATAGTATCAGACTGAATTTATAAACACGCCGTTTCTGAGCTATGGGGCAAAAAAGGGGCTGCTGAATTTCCTTTCTGATCAAGTAAAGTATGAATTAACTGACTAGAAAACCTTTTCTCTTTTGTATCAATTGGTTGCCAATGGTCCCTTCCCCTGCATGATGGACTCTCTTTGTCACCAGATTTTCCCCACAATGAATTTAATTTCATTTGTTTATCTGGTATTTCCTTCTACTGTTACATGTATTAAATGATTATGCTAGTAGCTCTTGGCAATGTATAACATGAAAGAAGCCAGGACTGTGTACCAGAAGATGTTTCATGCCTCCTCCTTTTAATCTGTTTTTATAGGTCCATCACATCCATGTGCACTATTCCACCTCTCATCTGAAGATGGGGACAATGAAACAGTCTTGCCAACACACTCCCAAAGGCACAGGTAAAAAGCTGTTGTATGAACTGTGGACCTCACTTTTTACTGTTATTATTGGGATGACCAGTGTGCTGCCACACTTCCGAAGCAAAGTAAAATGGCTTACAAATACAGCACCATGCAGTCTGGTTAGAGCAGCAGACAGTATGTTTCTGTTTTCTCCCAGAAATCATTTAAAAATAACTTTTAATTAAATCTGCCTTCTTCCTAAAAGCCAATCACTTGCTGAGAAGTGACTCTATTTGTAACCCACTATAGAAGTTGCCCATAACAAAACTGGGGGAAGTGGTTCAGTATATCTGATTATCAAGCCACAAAATGTTTTTTAAATCCTCTCCTTACCTCCCAGTATGCTATCCAAAATTACAAGGCTGGGAAATGCTGAAAGTTATGAAACTTTCCCAAAGGCCCCCCAGGAACTACATCCCTGATGTTCTGATGCACAGTGCTCACCCCACAATGTGTCCTCAGAGGGCCACCTCAGTCACCTCCATTTAAAAGGTTATTGACTGTGGCTGTGCTTTAACGTGCCTGTGTCACCTCTCCAAAGGGCAATCAGTGAGATCACTGGAAGTTAAACTTCTTCCCTTGCTGAGTTAACATTTGTAAAAACTGTTTAAAACCAGTTCTATTGCTAAATCATATCCCTGACTGCATTATCTGTACTAGTAAGTAGAGACCAATATTAAGAGGGCATGTTCATTTTGGTGATACAACTCATGAGAATCTAGGTCATAGATCATGAATGCTGAGAACATGGTTTAAACCTTTTGCTGCTTCTTGAAACAATGAGGATGAAGTCAGTCACTTCTGGTAACCACTTTATCTGTTTACTTGCTGAGACATAAATAGTAGTGACAGCTTTCAGGATAAAGAGGTTACTTGGTGAGATTACAGTGCTACTGCTTATGATGGGACTAGACAGAAAATTAGCAAGTGCCACTCCCTATGGAAGGGAAGGCAAGGGGAATCTTAGTGAGAATGTGTAGATATTTTAATCTTCTTCGTGGTAACTACATTAAAGGATCCTTCTTTAACTTCTATTAAATTTAGTTCTTCTTAGTGATCTGGCTTCCTGTAGGTGTAAAGGAGGGAGAAGCAGGAAAGTAAGGCATGGTCTCTGTTCTTGGCATAAAGAGCGGCATGGAAGTAAGAGCAACTGAAACACTGTGAGCAAAGAAGTCACAAGTGGAAAAGCTGTGGGAAGATCCTTGAAGTGGACTTGTAAACGTAGCTGTAAAGGAGGAATGGTTTAAACTCGATTAACACTGATACTGTGTGGGCAAGCGTTCCAGAGGCAGGGAGCTGCAGCAGCAAAGCCCTCCGGCAGCAGGTCCAACACCGGGCACAGCACCACGTACAGCAGCTCCCTCCGCGAGGCTTATTGCTGTGTGGCCAGAAAAGGCAGGAGAGAAAAACACCAAAGCCATGAATTGTTGGTTGCTCCTTTGTAAAACCAGCGGGGTGTGAGAGAAGTCGAAACCCAGAGGTTCGACCCGCAAGCCACCCTGGGGTACAGGGTCCCACACCGGGGTACAGGGTCCCGCTGCACGAGCCCCTCACGGTGGGAAGGGTCCCGCACCCCCCTGGGACACTGAGGCAGCCCCAGGCCGCCTCCTCCGCCCCGGGCCCACCCCCTGCCACGTCTCCCGCCCGGGCCGGGCGCTCACCCCAGGCGCTCGCGGCTCTCCTCCGGGCTGAGCTGGTCGAAGCTCCGCGCCTCCTCCTTGCCCAGGAAGGCCTCGTGGTCGTACTGGAAGCCGGGCCGGTCCTCGTGCTGCGCGGCTCCGGGCCGGGCCCGCTCCTGCCGCACCGTAGGCTNGTCCGCACAGGGGCCCGGGCGGCGGGGCTGGGGCTGCGGGCGCAGCTCTCACGGGGAGCCGCGGGCAGCGCGCGGGCCGCTCCGCTCGGCCATCGCCGGAGCGCCCCGAGCTCAGCCTGATAAACACCAGGGCAGCTCGAAACAGCGGGTCGGGGCTGTCCCGCCGCTGCTGTTCATTCATTCAGGGTACCAGGTTGATGATGGTTTCTGCTGTCATCCTAAATCGGATGGGAAAGAACAGAAGTGTGATTTTTTTTCTTTTCTTGGCAAGTAACAATACGGCTATAAAAAACCACAAACAACAAGAAAAACCCCTCTCCACGCCGTCTTGAGTGTTGATACCCCAAAAACTTGGGAGGGAAAGGTTGCCAGCATTCTCACAAAGGATATTTATCGTGATGGGGTCACTGTCACCGTCACTGTAAGGGAACCGAACTTGGGATCCTGAAAATGTAGGAGAGGGGAGTCCAAAGCATATAGCAAAGAAACAGGTTTTGGTTTGTTTTGCTTGTATTGCAATTTATTTTGTTCACAGTTGTGAAAGTCCCTAGGCAGAGATAATTGAATTTTGCCCCCCGTGTGATTCCTTTTCCTATGTTATACACATCATTCACAACTGGAGAAGGAGCGTATAGAGAGGATTGTCATTGTGTGCAGTACATAGCAGGGTAACGACCCTGTTGCTAAGGGGTCCTGTGGTGAGCTGTGCTCCGCCACCAAGGCTGGTGTGTCCGTTGTTACTTTGGACCTGAGGGTGTTTGTTACTAGTTCCAAATTGCAGCAACTGGTTCGTCAGCCCAGCCCACCGGGTATATAAACCACATGTCTGATGTGGCCTTTGGGTGTACCCCTAACACGGACACGCAAGATGCTGCACCAGACCACAGCTTCCCCTTGTGCTGTTGTTACACTGGTAGAACTCCTTTTGACCTAAACCTCGTGCGTAGCTGAGCTGTGCCTGGTAGGGGATTTGGCTGTAATGACCACAGAAATGTGGTGTTGGAGATTTCCACATGTGCTGTTTTCTGCCTTTTGTGACTCGTGCAAAGAGTAAATGAGAGCCATGCAGGGCTAGTGCTGGTTTGCCTCAGAACCACTGGCAACAACAGCAGATTTCAAACATTTAAACAGTCAAATATGTTGGTTTGTTACTTAATTCGACAGAGAGGAATACTAACGCACCCCCTTGAGCTCAGTCACACGAGCTGCCCTGTAGGCCTGGACAGTCTGTCCTCTGGGGTTGTTTGTGCATCCACAGCTGAGCAACTGCTTCACTGCTGTTTGGTGAGAGCTGTGATATGCATGTGGCAGCTTGAAAATGGCTCAGCTGATCAGACCAGCTGTGTTTGAGTTTCCAAAGCTAGAGAAATGTAATCCTTCTACAGTGCTTTGGTTTGTTTATTTGTTTGTTATTAAGCATATACCTTCAAAACAAAGTTTTCATTAACATATTCAGGAATCTCGTATTTGTGCAACAATTCAGATATGGCTCTTTTTTGTGTCTCAGTCTTCTAATATTCCTGTCTCTGATTCCTACATCTATAATATTGTTTTTAACGTTATTCCAGAAGTGGGTTTGTGCTGAGGTGCTGAATTTTTAGCTTGCATATCCACAAGTGCTGGAGTGTGCTGCTAGTTAAGAGACGAGTCATTTGCATGAGAAACAGGTAGGCTTTACTGCCCATTCACCTCATCAGTGTTGTAATCAAACATCAGCTTGATGCCTGATCTTAGTTGCAGAGGGATATGAAGTTATTTGAGGGATGTGGGAAATGAGTCTGTATGTTTTGTTGTCAGAACAATTTGGAGGCACTTCTGTGAGGAAAGCTACAGTAAGAGCAACGCAGAATGGGCTAAGTGCATACATGGTCGTTCACTGGAAAGCCTCCAGACACTGGGAGGGTTTGCCTCAGGGATAAGGGTTCTGCCCATCAGAACATTTTAATTTTGCCCTATGTTTGGGGTAGAGTGAGAACGAGCCCTGAAATGCAATGGTCTTAGGAAAGATGGGAAATCATAAATGTTCTGATCCCTCCAGACTTGGTTCGGGACCATTGGTAATAACAATAAAGATTTGATTGATCTAATATGACTTTTTGTGGAAAAGGAATGATATTGCCATTACTTGTCCTTAGAGGGCTGAAGTCTTAGATTGTAATGCTGAGAATGGGCTGCACATTCAGTCAAAACAGTTGTTGATCTGGTCAGTCTTAGCATTGCCAGATCTTTGTATCACTCAGATTAATATTTACAGATTTTGCTGTTGGGCTGTCGTGACCTTGAACTCTCCATCCACCGTGAATACGCCTTCGATTCCTTTTACTCAATTCACAAAATGGTAGTTTTCTCTTAAGTCCTTTATCCACAATGCCTGTTTCTTAAAATATTTGTATTTTCTGGTTTAGAGATATTACTTCGAACATCTCTGAGAGAAACTTACTGCTCTTGAATGATTAATTAGTTTTAGAGTTTGTAGTGCTATTTTCACCAGCCACATTTCTTTCAATAATGCATCTGAGTTTTATACACATATTTCTTTGAAACATTGCAAAGTACCAGGTCTGCAATATTGACAATGTTTTTTAGCAATACATTTATGCAGGAGCAGGCATGCTGGGTAGTTTATAAGCTTTTAATGAAACGCTAGCAGATATTAGGGTTTTATGGGCTGGAAAACAGTGCAAATCAAAGAGCTTTGCTTACTGTTTATAGCATTTTTCCTCTGAATCTAACAATATTTATCTCACTTTTTCCATCTTGCATTTTACTCTTCACATATTTACTTTCCTTTTCACTGATGTATTTAAAGCCAACAAACTATTTTGTATGAAATATACTTAAAGTTACAATACTGCTGTCACCGTGTGTGTCCAGTCACCAGGATAAAGCCTGAGATGACTTCTTTCACATCTGTCTTTGTCTTCAGGCTGCCTTCAGCCTAATGAGGGTACACATATCTTGCATCTTTAGCCAGTATTTCTGGACATTATTGATTGTGACTTCCCTGAGGCCATGCAAATGATCCCTAAGGGCTGCTGTGCTTTCTGACTGCCTGCTGGCTAATACCTGCTCTTGTCACACTGTCAGTACCAAAGCTCTATCAGTGTGTTTTTCTAGTTCTATCTGCTAAAATAGTCAAAATACTTGATGGCATTATAGTATCCTGATACTACTAGGAGGTAAAAATACGTGTCTGGGAGAAGCAGATGATTTCTAAGTAAACAAAAGAACTTGTTTTTAGGAGAAGCTACAAATGGAAAATATAATGTTTTTTTCTCGTCAGTTCTACTACAACTTGTTAAATCTGGAATTATTGCACTATTTCTCTGTACACAGAAAATATGGTTGGTTTGAATGGATATGAGACTTGTGTATGCCACCTCAAATTAAATTATTGAAACATATTTTGTGCTTTTCAGAATTATATTTTATGTTCCAGTTAGCCTAATGTTGTTTACTCAGGCCACAGTATCAGCACTATTTTTTAAAGCTTTGTCTTTTCCTGAGGACACAGAGCACCTTCTTCAAATTTGTTGGAAAGTTTTCATTGACACCAATACACTGCGGCTCAAGCTGTTTGTTTACAGTGCAGCTGTATTTTATTGAAAATGTAACAGTATCAGTATTTCAAAATGAGCTTTTAACATCTAATTTACTTTGTATGACCTAGCATTAGATACCCTGTATTTGTACTTTCATCCAAATTCTGCTGGGTGTTAATTGCTCCCTTCAGCTTGAGTGTACAAGTGTAGATGGACTGTAACTTTTGTCTCAGCTCCTGTGGGAAAGAGCTCAGAGCACAATCACTTTCCAGCCTGCAAATAGCAGCAGAAACTTTGCAGGAGAGGAAATAGGGGAACTTTCAGAGAACCACTTCGATTAGACTTGGTTTTGGCTTGTCCTGACTAGCTGCTTCATCACAACACCATATATCTTTTTCTTTTTCTTTGCATGGGTGTAGTCTACATCACTCCCTCCTCCTTCTCTTCTATTCATCTTTTTGTGCCTAGTTGCCAGAAGAAAGCTTCATGACATAATCTACCCAAAATAAACATGGCCTGTGCTATCTATGAGGCAGACAATCTTGTTTCCTGTGTGATACACCACTTCTCCTTCTCTTTGCTTTTCTCATCTGCTTATACTGTAAACTCTTTGGCAGGGATTTCTACTGTTCCTACTGATTAGTTTCTGCTTACTACTACTGGCGACTGTTTCTGCTGATTTTCTACTGAGGCTGTGCAGTGTCTTTCTTCACTTGGACATGGTCTGAGTTGGTCCTTAATGTGTCAATAAGCGTAGTTAACAATTTTGGAGCACTCCTGAAGTTTTTCTCTTATCAGGTATCTTTGTGATTAGTGGTTTTTTTGAACATGTACATTTTCAAGTGTATAAAAAGATCCTTTGCTTCTGACAGCGTGAATCTGTGCGCTGTATGTGCAATTTGCCCTGGTAATTACTTATGTATGGTGATAACCATAGCAACATCCCAGGTAGATAATGTCATGCAAATTACTGCAGCTCCAGGGATGGGAGATGTTAATACAAGTATGTACTTGCACCCCTGGTCTTCAACATTTTGCAGTGACTTTCCCTCCCCCAAAACATGTTGGTTTAAAATTTCCTTTCCTCACTATGATCAGGAAGCAAAAGAAAACCTCTTGCTATGTTTCTCATTGGTATTCACAGAGGGAGGGAGAGGATGGTCCTTCAATGTTTCTGTCATGAATAATTTTGTATGCACAGTGGAAATTCCACAATGTAGGGCATAAAAGTCTAGAGACTTGGATACACTGCTGGGCCATGTTGTGCTTAAACCCAGGTTGTTGCATTTGCAAACACGGAGTAGGAGCATGTGCGGGTGGAATTGTAGCCACAGACATTTGGACTGAGGTGTAAACATCCTCAAATCAGTTATGGAAGATAGGGGAGAGCAGCTTTGTTGCTCAAAGCAGACATTGCTGTAGCTGAATACTTATCAGGGCCTGTGCATTGTTACTGAAATGAGGAAATAGCAGAGAAGGAGCTGCTAACAATTATCCCTTGTTTGGTCATAAGCAAGAGCAACAAAAAAAATCTATAGGAGAGCCGATCTGCATATACCATAGTCCTTGTGTAAACTTAGAGCCCTGGAGGTATGAAAATAAGGTACGCCTCTAACCTGTAACTAGAGTCTTTTGTTAAAGATGTAAGAAAAGCAGGCAATTGGTTAAATAAGGTTTTGCTTTTTTTTGGTGAAGAATGAAATTGTTGCTGAATTTGTTTTGTTTTGGAGTTTAATAGCAAGAATGCGGTTTTGGTGCTGCAATCTGTGCTGAAGTTGCTGATTACTGAAAGCTGCACTGCCCCAGCCTTTAAATGAGGAAATACCCCGATAAAAGAGAGTGGAGATTTGTTGAGAGTCACAGAAAGACTGGTGCAGGCAGCCACAGGCACTGCTAGATCCCGGTTTGTAAGGTACATGACCCCAGAGCCCGTTGTGCTGTTCAATGGGCCAGCACTGCATAGGCTTCATCATAAAAACATGGTCTGTCTCAAACAGAACCGTGGTGGGGAGTGCAAACAAAATTATTGAAGTCACCGAGAAGTTTTATTTGTGCTTGAGGTGGAAGACATAGAGAGTATTAATTAACTAGAGATTAAAATTCTGCTAATCTGTACCCCTTGATATCTGTACACGAGGGTTTGCCACTCTTACAGGTCTGCCTGCAAATCCCAGATTGTAAGGTTTAATCTTTTCCCCTCTAATTTCTCTGTGAATTAACAATTCAGTACTTTGCCCGATGGTAGCACTGACAGCACTGTTCAGCTGTGCCAGCCTCTCAAGCATAGCTGTTGATGGCAGTGGAATTTGAAAGGTACCCATGTCCAGGTAATCCAGTTCGTTGTTAAACCTTACAACAGCATTTGAAGTTACGGACACCCCTGATTTACACTGGAGTATTTCTTTCAGAGAAAACCACCTGTTGAGGGCGCCTGCCTAAGAAAAACAAACTGCGCCAGAGAGAAATTTATAAGGTCAAGCTTTTTAATCATCTGACAGAAACTATTGAACCTAATTATCTGCAGGAGATCTTGCCTGTCTGCCTACCTTGCATGTAATGGGTATTTCTTTGTCATTTCTATTTTCAGCATGTGATTGTCTGAGAATGGCCTCTCCTTAAAACCCAAATCACATCAAAGAGAACAATAGGTGCCTTGGAATTACAGGGATAGCCTGACTAAGGCCCTGGCATGTTAAATACATGCTTCTTCAAAATAAAATTTCTAATAGCTGCACTGCTAGACCTACTGAAACCCTGCTCGTAGGCCAGTTTCATTGACTAACCAGTACCAGAGTCAGAGAAAACACTTGATGGCAGTTATCCAGTCTTCTGCTTCCCATGGCTGGGATGTCTTCTTCAGGACTGAACTGACCTCTTCCTAAGTAAGTCCAGGGGGTAGTGGGGATCAACACCAGCATAATTTTTGTTTCCTGGTGGTTTTGTTGTGAAAGTGTATCTCTCTATGGTTTTTATTTATTGCTATTTTTTATAGAGTGAGGTATGATTAACAATGTTTGAAAATGAAAAGGTTGCAAGCAACCTAGAAATGACTGAGCAATGGTGTCCACTGTTAATGAAACTTGTAGCAATTGAAGATCTTAAAAGTTCATCCAGAATCTGCTGACATTGCAAAGCTTCCCTCAGAGCTGCAATACAATTCCAACACAGGGAAAAAAGCGTGCATGAGAAAAGATCTGTCTAGGTTAATGCCACATGTAGGGCTAGTGTTGGATTTAGTGACTCTGGTTCCCTGCTTTAGTGAGGGTGCTGCCTGCCTCCATGAGCTGCATAGTCTCCACATTTTTTGGTTTGCTTCTAGCTAACCACACTAAGGGAACCTGCCAGCATGTGAAGCCCTGCTGTATTAGCCAGCTGGGCAGTTTGTATTTAACAAGTATGTGTTATCAACAAGCAAAGGAAATAATAACATCAAATTCATGTCAAAAAGGCAACTGTTTAACAAGTATTATTTAATATACATGATTTTATTTACAGTCTTTTCTCCTCACTTTTTCTGCCTCACCAGTTGCTCACCTTTGCTACTTTATGACATGAAGTTCAAGGATACATTGCATTATCACAGACATCAGTGGAAAGAAATTGGCTTGTCATTAATAAAAATTGTAAAACCAACCCTACAATAAACCCTGCTTTTGGTCACAGCCTCTGCCTCCTGGTTGCAGCAGTGAAACACAGCCCACAGCTCTCACTGAACATTTTTAACCCAGGGTTAAAATCTCCATGTGCAAAGGTTGGGTGTAGGCAGAATTTCTCATCACAGGGCTGAGAGATGCATAAGTGCTGTAGCTGCAATGCAGCCTGGAATGGAGGTATCCAGGGGAACGGAGGTACTTGGCATTCTTTCCTGGCTCTTTCTTAGGGCAAAAGGGGTCTGTTTGATGTCCACCAAAATCAGCTGAAAGCATCTTAGTAACTTTATTCTGTCAATGATGCAAAGCAAAGCCACGCGGCTTTTAGGGCAGGTAGTGCAGTATACTGGAAGCAATGTGAATTCCTTTTGCTCCTTTTTGCATCACTAATTTTTATTTATCACACAAAATCATAAACTGCACATAAACTTAAATGCAGGCATAATGTACATTACTATGATAATAGAGAAGCTGTGCTCCTTTAACCAGACAGATGAGATAGAAATAGACATATTGAATGAGTTCTCCTCAGTGGAGTGTTCAAATTCCTTATTCTTTCCAAATCTCTAAAGTCCAACTTGTCTGTTAAGGATAAAAAAGTATAATTACACTAAAATGTGCTCTCAAAGGACAATACATCAACTAAATTTCTTCAGACAACAGCATATGAATGTCCAAAGACTTGGTTGAAAGTCTTTCATACAGGGCCTTGCACTCAATTTCTTTCCCAAGTTTTGCTGTAGAATGGCTATTTGGAATTCACAAACCGTTCACGCAGAATACACAACAACTGCACTTTTGAATGTGTATAAATAGCACTCCTGTAAGTTGGGTTAGCTGCTTAAAAATATTAATTAAGGGAAGTCTACATTTCCAGTTATTGTTTTGTTTTGTAGCCATCAAGGTCGCAGCACACCAGGCTTAACCAATGACAGGTACAGCCAAAGTAGATAGGCAAAGCCAAAACACCTATGGAAAAACATATTAACTAGTGCCAGAATTGTGAAGTGGAGATTTAGATAAACTGAGTTATGAACTAAAACTGGCTACAGTATAGTCGCAAATGTCAGTGAACCAAACAAGCTCATTCTTTGCCTGTGAAGTAGTGTTGGAACACATCCTATATGCAGTCTACATTTAAATGTAAATATGGGATTACCTTTTAGGTTGTGAAACAGAATCATGTAGGCAACAAACATTACATCTTGGGTCTTCTGTGAGTGAAAACTGTTGTGTCAAATATGGTTAGTTTAGTAGGGTTGATGGGCTTTATTCAAGGTTCCTAGAATTTATCTGCCAAGCATAAATAATTATTTAACAACTAATAGGGCGAGGCCAGAAATATAATAGCTTTTATGTTGAAATTAACATCAAGTGATCTGTAGACATCTGCTAAGCAAGCCAAATGTGGTCTATGTGCGGTATGTTTTGCCTCACTGCCTCAAAATAACAAGCAGTGCTTATATTTGGAGGGGCAGTTTTCCTTGTTGAAGTGGAAAAAAAAGTGTTCTGATACAAAATCACTTGCACTGTTAGGATCAAATGTGTGATGAACATTAAATAGCCCTACAAATTTAAATAATGCTCGATGTTGAGGTTTCAGCCTTGCAAATGCTCATTTCCTGATGTATGCTTACTGTGGTTTGGAGGGAAATGAAAGTTCTTTCTTGTTAGAAAGAAAACGAAGTATCACCCTGTGTATTCCAGCTCTTAGCTGTTTCAGCTTCCTGGGGCCCAGTAAGTGCAGGAGTCTGAGCTCCAGTGATTTTATTTTTTCCATAATGACCAGAAGGGTGAGGGAATCCTAAGAAAAGCCACAGCTTAAAGAAAGCCTGAAAAAGTTCCAAGTAGCAAAGACCCTTTCCAAGCAGATACTTGCTGTTGCCTTGCAGGGACCTGCATTGTGTGTGTAAGTGTTTGGGTGCTGTGGATGCCAGAACAGAAACTGTACTTCCTTTCCTTGAGAGTGCCACTGTTGGCATGGCCTCTTTGCTTTGCTGGCTGTTGCAGTTTGTCTGCTTTCAGGGCCAGCCATTCAATCTTTGGCATCTTCTCTAGAGGTCTTGGCCTTTCCTCTGTTTTAAAAGTATTAGAAGGAGGTTGAATTGCTGAGTGGGGAGTGTAATCTTTGTGAGGCCAAGTCTAAAGATGTTAGTAAGCTGAAAGGGCTGCACTGGCAATTTACCGTGTACTATGCGGGAATGAATGAGAGACTCATATTCATTGTGCTTATGTATGCTCAAGTTCTTTATGTCCATATTTAGATCTATTAACACAATAAGATTAAGCCAACTTGAATTTCTTGAATGAACAAAGCAGCAAATGGCAGAGCCTCAACAACAGACCCCATAAATGTGTACTACCACCAGCAGCATGACTAACACTGGACCCGAGATCCTGTGGGGTTTGGCAATGACACAGAAGAAGCTGTTCTGAACAAGCTGGATTCCCTTTCACACAGGAGCCTTGGCACCAACCTCCTTGTAAGCTGGCTCAGGCTTTTTTGGGGGCACTGAAGGCTGGGCTCTGCGCTGGACTCAGAGTCTCTGCCCCAGGCTTTCCTGAATATGGGAGTGCAGCCTCAGGCTGCTCTGGTTCACCCTGCCAGGAGTCCCTGGGAATTTGTCTGCCAGTTGGGTTAGCCAGAACACACAGTGCTCCAGCCAAAGTCAACTTCCCCCTGTGAGGGTGACCTCAGTGAGGAAATGTCAGATGCTGCCTGGGCCAGTTTTCAAACCATACCTCACCCTTCCCAGTAGGGATTTCCCCAGAAAGTAAGCGGCAGAAATTTCTGCCCTGTGCTGGCAACTCCAGAGGACAGTTAGAGAAATAGGACAACACATCTGGAGGAAGAGAGCTGTTGCATTGACAAATCATGGAGCAATAGAAGTGTAGAATAGTTTGAGTTGAAAGGGACCTCTAGGGGATCATCTAGCTCCAAACCCTAGTGTGGACACCTTCCACTAGACCAGGTTCTTCACCAGAAACCGGGTTTAGACTGTGACATTCTTCTTCACTGCTTCAAAGCACAAATGATGAGAAGGAAGAAATTGTTTGCAAAGACCTCATCTTAGCTTTCTGTATTGACGTAGTGCACAAAGGGGTTTGGAGTGTCCTGAGGTGGGAATGCTACAGGGATTTTGTCCACAGATAAGGCTTCTTGTCCAGCACAGGTAGAGCAAGCAATATCTAGGCTGGATAGAGAGTGGACAGCTACTTCTGTAGTTTGGTGGGCCTGACTGCTGCAGGGACTAAGCATGGGCTTCATTCTAGGTGGTATAGTTGGGCTTCATTGCAGGCATTCATCCGATGTGAATGAGGAAGTTTCTCTGTGCCCTTTGGTCTTGGCTTTCTGTGGGAGATGTGAATTGCCGATTCCAAATAACAACATGTAAGAGTGCCTGTGATGAGGGTGTGTAACAGCCCATTCAGCTTTACTTTGATGATTAGGTTACTGCTTTTAGTACAAAATACATAGCAAAGCAGTCATTTCTATGCATGTTCTAGGGTGGTGCATTATTGCATTTTAAGACTTGACATGAGCGTAATTTACACACAGTCACTGCTTTGTCTCCCATGAAAAACAAACCCTCTACCAGCAGATGCAAGAAGTCTACTAAAGATTTCATGTTATTAATGTTTACAGCATTTGTTGTAGTGCTGCCTGTTAATTACCACATTAAAGAGTGTGCCCTTCTGCTGTGAGGGATAGGCATCTATTTGGAATGATGCTTCTGGAAAGAATGTTGACACTGATTCAGCATTGCTGCATCTGGAAAGATGCTGCTCTCAAGCCAAGTGCAAACTGGGACTAAGCCTGCTATGAAAAATGAAACTAACCTGGTGTAAAAATGGCTGTGGGGAAGAAGCAGACCCCCTGGTTTCAGAGGCTTCTTGCAGACCTAGTGCAACATAAGTCAGTGAGAAAATAGGCCATGTGTTGGAGGGAGCACATTTGCTAAGGCTGTGAGGCAGAGACTGGTCAAAGGAGGTTGTATGTAAATCTGAAGCTCTGTCTCTAGTGCTTACCATCCTCTAGACAGCAACTTCGTTCTCCTCTCCCAGAGCAGTGCCTCTGCTGAAGCCAGGCATTTTACTGGGAGTGCAAAAATTGCCGGGTAAAGAGCAGTGCTTTCTTCTGTCTGTTTTCCTTCTGAAAGTGACTCTAACTGTTTATTTCTTCTTCTGGCTATCCTTCATGCTTCTGTCTGACCATTTCTTTCTGTGTGAGTGGAAAACCATGCTATGTCTCCAAGTTCAGACCCTGTGGTCATCAGGGAGTTGTGCATGGCCCTGCACAGGGGTGTCACACAGGTGGTAGAAAGGGGAGGAAAGGTGGCATCATCCAGTGAAAAGGAAAAAAGTCAAGGAGTTCCTAACTTGGCATCATGCCCTCTTGCTGTTCTCGTTCCCTGCATCCCCTTGCTGTCCTGTGGCTGGCAGGCAGGGACCCTGGGCCTGATGAGGTGCTGTGCACTTGTTAAGAAGCAGCTGTAACTACCTCAGTGGTGTCTGAGACATGGCCAGCCCCACTCTTGTGTATTTTGATTCTGTGTGCTGCTCTTCAAAGAGTGGAATTATTAGGTTCTCTGGAAAAAATATAGTTTGGCCTGTCTTTATGCATCTGTCTCTCGCTGTGATCAGGGACTCTTTCTATTTGGGTCTGTCTTTATCTCCATAGGTCTACCCGACAGAATGAAAGTGTGATTGTAGCATCTTGTCCTGTCTTAATTTAACCGTCAGAGGTAATAGCAGCAGTGAGGAGGCAGCAGCACTGGCCAGCAACCAAGTTATAACATCTCCAGAGACCTTGTGTGTGTATCTCAAGGTATGTTGACACTGCAACTGCTGCTTGCAGAGATACCCTGAGATAACTGTTAATAATTTCACATGAATGGTTACTCAGCAATGACTGAGTTCAATAATTGTCACAGGTTTATTCTGTGCCTTGGGTGAGTTTTGCAGCTTGTCCTGGGTACCATGCTGCTGTGGATGGGATGCACTTGTTTTAGCTAGCAGGACACAGGGATAATGTTTTGCATGAGCAACATGAATGTTCATCCAGACACATCCTGAGCACATACGGGACCAATGCTAAGAGACTAAAGATGGAAAATGAGGCAAACAAAGAGAAGACTGGCTCTATCTAGAGCAACTTTTTGTCAGGGGAGGGATGGGGACAAAGCAGTGTTTCCACTCCAGTGCTGGAAGTATGAGCCCATGCCAGAAAAACGATGACCAGAACTGTTGAAACCGTCCCATGGTGCCTGATTCTGGAAGATACAAAGTGCTGGCAGGGACTGTGTCATGCTGCAGAACAACCTGCCACTGCCTCAGAAGTGGTAGAAATAGAGCATGAAAACTGGGCCTCAAAGCCCGCCTGACGATGTGCGGCTGTTACCTGCCACAGAGCGATCCCTGGGGCTCTCCTGGTTCACCCCGTGGCATGGCTTATGTAAGCTGTCAGGCTAATGAGGGCCCACAGAGCTGAACGGAGCGCCTGGGCTCTGCACTGCCAGCCAGTGCTTCTCACTGAGCTCTGCCTGCCTCCTGAAGCCTAGAGCTTGGTTCTATCATCCTTGCAAGTGGGTTTGGGATGCTAAACCAGGCACCACCTTTCTGTGCCCATTCTCATTCCTGAGAAAGGGCTCAGCTTCCTTTTCTGTCCAGCATAAGTGGACCTTTGGACTTGAAAATAATCTCAGTCTTTCAGCTAACAGGATTTGTCCTCAGGACTTTTTCTTGCATTCTACTTTGAGCATCATTTTTACATGCTCCTAAATTTGACAGGGCAATGGGAATGACCTGCACGGGGAGATGGCCCTTGTATTAAAAATAGCTGGCTTTGGTCTACAATGTGTTCTAAATGAGATTGCACTGAAGTTTTTCAGGAGTCATTCGAGTGTGCTCCCCATAGGTGTAGACTGACTGTGTGTCACCAGCCAGTGGAGCTTTGCCGCAAGAGATGCGATCCAGATTTGGGACAAGTGTCTGGCCTGGATCTTTCTGAATCAGTGTTTTAGTCACACACAGAAAAGCACTCGGGACTTCGGGTAAAGCTTGCCGAGGCCACAGGAGCGATGAAATAAGTGATGCGAAAGCTGGGCCGTTTGTCCTGCCGATCTGAGTCGGAGCCGTCCGTTTCCCGCAGGTGAGTTTGGAGTTGCAGAGCCTCCCTCCGTCTCCTCCCTCTCCTCCCTCCGAGCCCGCCGAGCCCGCACTGCAGCAGCCCCACCTGCTGTCGGACGGGCAGGACGCGGCTCTCTCCGTCCCTGCCGGCCGGCTCTGCCGTACCAGTGACTCACTTCACATCTCTTATCGCCCTCTTTCACCTCGTGCTCCCTTTTACGCTCAATTCTTTGCGGTCCTCGTGTTTGTCATCTCTTTTGTTGACTCTAAGGATATCTTATCTCTGCTTGTAAAGCGCTAAGTAAATTTACACACCCTGTAAGTGCTTGATAATAATAACAACACTAATCTTTTGCTTTTACTAGCATTTGATTTCAAGAGCTCTCAGTAAAGAAAAAGTTACAAAGGCGAAGGTATAACTAAGGTTCCTGAGATGGTTTTATTCTAAACTGAGGAGGGTGACTTTATGTGTTTTGAAGTTTTTTTCTCATTATAAATGAGAACAGTACATACAAGTCTGCCCAGAATAAGAAAGAAAATAAATGAGATTTTTTAATTGACAATGCTTGTAAAAAGGACAGGGTGATAACCGATATATCAAGGTACTTTTTCTTAAATTATGCTGCTACTTTTATGAGTTTGAGATGAGAAGAGTGATCAGGAGTAAGGCTTATTTACACCACAGAATTACTTTCAGATGAGGGCGCTTTTGGAGCAAAAAAAAAGAGTTTTATGTCTAAAGGCTTTCTTTATATATATATATAATTTATATATATTTAAGGACAAATTCTGCAAGATACTTCAGCTCATGCCTGTTTTCAACAATAGTTTTGTTTTAGTTGATGTGGATGTTGCTGGATAAGGATCTAGACCATCAATTTTTCTTCCCCTAGAAAAAAACCCTATGGTTGCAATGATCACTATCTCCCCAAGTGTCTTATTTTAGAAGAGTTTGTTGGCCTACAGTGTGACATATTGCATTGCATTTGGGAGTAGGGAGGGACTCAAAACAGCAAAACTTGCCTCTGGAATGAGATTCCAAACACTTTGTTTATGAGGATTCTTTAGATTCATGCATTAGAAATGTGAAATTGAGAGTGCATGCATGTATGTGTTGTTATTCCTTCTTGTAGGATGTGGTATGCACAGGTAGAAGTAGAGTGAAAAGGTGTTGTTATTTAGTTTGGGGGAGCGTGAGGATAGCTGATATAATTTGTTTCCAAAGCAAGTAGAATTAAAGTTCAGGCATTATCTGAGGTGGATGAAGCTTCCTTCAAGATACCTGCTCTGCAAAAAGCCAGCAAAGCAGGCTGCAGATGACACTGTGAAACCCTTTGTATTTGTGACATAGCATCTGTTTTACACCTGGACTTATAAAATTTTTATAAAAAATCTGTTATTAAGCCACCATATGTCATTTTGATAGGCTGATAGGACAGTTAATAGACAATGTTGAGCATCTGCTCATTTCCTGCACATTGAGAGTTGGATTCATCAGTGAAGCAAGATTTTAAAATATTGTAAAACAAAAAATGCTTAACCACATGTTCTGAACACATACCAAAGGTATTTATTTTATTCATGAATATAATACACTTCTTCTCAAAAGATAGTTTAGACCTTAATTTTTAAAAGGATGTTTGGATTTCTTAGATAAGTAAATGTTTTTGCCTGTGTCTCTGCCTGATCTGCTTTGTGCCTGTGTAACCCAGCTGGGAGAGCACAGCACTTTTTGATATTCTCAGACAGGGTGAATGTACCTTGCTTTGAAGATGAGGGAGGCACAGTAGTGGTTCATGTGCCATGTGCAGGTTCTCCACAGAGGTTACACTTTACCCCACAAGAACTTAAAATGTCACAACTGCCACAAAGTGCAGCGAGTCCAGAAACTCAGTGCAAGATGTACAAAACGAAGAGGAGAAGGAACAATGTAGCTGCTGCTTTTCTTGATGTCTTTTGAAATACAAGCAAAGGTCATATCTACACATTAGAAATTACCTATGATAGACCCGTATAGATATATATGATGTTTCACTTAGTACTAAATAGCTGGAATTTGATTTGTTTTCTTAATATAAAGCATCTTAGTAGGTACCTCTGATGCCACAGTCATTGCAGTGGTGTGTAACAAGTAAGGATGTGCCCTGGCTTTACCTTATAGGCAGGACAGTCCTTCCCTTTCTAGGAATATTAGATTCATTTATCTTGGAATCCAGCAGCACCCAGGCTGAGACATCTGGTAGCACCAGCTGTGTGGCAACTCAGTGTTTTGGTGTCTGTAATATTCCTATGTGAGTGCAAAGTAGATTCAGATGTTTGGAAAATTGAAAAAGGGATGTAAAAAGTATTTTTGTGAGGAATTCAGTAAGCAAGTGGGTCATCCTTTACTATACTTCTGTTTCCAAGTATCGTAGTAAAGGCTGGTGAGCAGGAATCTGGACCTCTGAAGGATGAAGCATCGTGACTGTCTTTGTAGAAAGTCTTGTTTCTGTTACTAGGCACAGCTCATAACCAAATAGAGGACTCTGAATTGATTGATTAATCTCTTCTTCAAATGCTTGTTAATAAGTTGGAGACTTTTTATAAACATGGCAGTTAAACAAATGTACAATCATGTCTATGCTCGTTCAAGAATGTGGCAAAGAAAGTGTGGAGTGGTATTTCATTGTTTACCCAAGGTTTTAGCTAAGCATGTTAGAAAGGTCTGAGTTAGCCAATAATCTGACTATCCCTAGATTACATGGCTGAGGTAAGATTTGTAAGAGGAAGTTTTTAGTTTATTAAATCTACAGCTAGAGTTGGGAAAAAAATACATAGCATTCTGGGCATATGAACCATCCTTCGGGCACTTGAGAGGGATTGATGGCAGCATTTGCTGCATTGAAAGCTCAGTGGATGTGAACTTATGTCTGTTTGGCTCAATTACTGTGTTCTGAGCAGTGTAATTTAAATATTGTGTGTTTCCAGAAGGTTAACGTTGCTTCTACACTTCATGCTCTTCACTGTAAAAAGCAAGCACTTTAAAAACAAGTGACAATCTCCCATTTGCCACTATGCAATCAGTGAAAATGTTCTGTTAAGATCGAAATTTTCAAGGCTAAAGTCAATTAGAGGGGGAGGTTTCTTAAATTTGTTAGTCTACGTGAAACAAACGCAGAAATGACACTGTAAGACTGGTGGTAAGGGGCAGGCAGCACTCCAGCTAAGTTGGGGGCTAAATTCATTTATATAAATAATACTTTCAGGGGAAAGGCTGTGCCCTGGGGGCAGAATTGCCCACCCTTGGATGGTTTAGAAACTTGTCAAAGATCTGCTATCACTGAGGCAGACACTTGCTGGGTGGTGTCACACAGACACAAATTCTGCAGCTTCCCTGGGAGCTTAGTGCTGCAATTTTCCTGGTAGCAATGTCCCGTGTTCAACCTAGAGCACGCCATGGTTTTACTGGCAAGGAGCAGCTCCGTGTAAGTGCCCTGAGGTCAGTGTCTGTCGCTGTGATCACGAGGATAATCCCTTCTCCAGGCACCCTTACACATTGCTGTGCAGCAGGGAAAGGTATGGAGTTAGTGTACCTTCATCTATACATTTATGTGTATTTATAGAGCAGCACCAGCACAACTTCAGTGAGGGGGAGCAGAGCACAGACAGGTTGCTGTGCAGCTGGTCTTTGCATAGTGAATTCACCTAAGCTATTACAATAATTTGTTCCTATAGCTGTGTTCTAGGATACAATCCCAGTCTTAAATGTCATCAGAATTTAAAGTAAAGCTCATTTTGTGCTTTTTAATTTTAGATATTATTAGCAGTTTCCTAGCAAACTTTTGGAAGTCCAGCTGCAAATAGCAGACTTCACAGAATGGTTGTATATATATATTTAGATTATCTTCTTGACTTCCAATCACTTCAATTAAGTGGCCTGTGATTTTTATGCTATAGGACATAGCAAAAGATGCACCTGCCAGTTTTATTTCTGTTCTTATATTGTTGGAAGAGGTTTGGAAGTTTGATCTAAGTATATTCCCAAAAGTTGAGATGTTCCTCTGAATCTTTCCAGTTTGCTGGAGGAATATTGTGATGGGGGTTTTTTGCTGGAGGGCAGCCCAGGGTCTTAAAGGTCTGTTTGAGACTTACAACCTCTGATTCTTGGAATTGAAATGTAGAGCCCAAATTATGAACACCTATATGGGGGTTTCTAGTGAGCTCAATGAAAATCTTGTATGAAATATGTGCTGTCACATGCTGTGTTGTCTTCTGGGCAGATCGAAAATATCAACATTTCTCATGGAATAACTCTATTTTTGACTCAATAGCAAATGAGCAGGAGCTGGACATGACATAGAATGGAAAAGAAAATCAAATATGAACAAAAATAAATCTTTCTTTAGCCATTTACGGAGTAGCCATTTGTCAGCATCTGGTAAGCACATATCTATTTTAAGGAGAAGAAGAACATTTGAAATGTGCCACTCATATGTGATTTGAGTCCTAAATGTAGCTTGTGGTTATGAGTCTGTCTTTGGCATATTGCAGTGTGCTGCCCCAAAGCCTTTTGGTCACGTAAACTTATCTCAGATTTAATTTTCTTTCAGTTGTAGTATTAATTTGGGGGTTGTTACAGTTTGTTTGCATTTAAAAAATCTGTGTGATTTTTCTTTGCATTTTGCAAACCTCATCATTTGGAATCCTAAATGAACTGTTAAAAGAACTATTTATTATAACCCTATTATATGGATATATTTTGACAAAGAATGTGCATGAGCTTGATGGTGCATCAAAGCAAAAAACCAAAATGGGCTTTGACTTTAAGGAAAAGACTTGAACCACTGACAAGATCAAAGTATATTTCATGTACCGGAGTCCTGATTCAGCAAAGCATGTAAGAAAGAATTTCAGACACAGTGAGCTTTGGTGGCAGCCAGTGAACATGATTACATTTACTGCTGGGATTCTTGCTTCTCAAAAATCCCAACCAAACAAAACAGTTGCCAACAATGAAGCCATCAAAAATATTGTAATGTTTCTTCATTTTCACATCCTTGCACAGCATTTCTTACACGGTTTGCATTATTCATAATGAATTGCTTTAATCAGAAAGACTTAAAATTTTAAAAGTTCCTGCATTTGCAGATCTGCTTCTCTTGGTAAATGTGCTTAGGTGATGGGAAATAGCTTGTGTCCTTTTCCATGTCCTAGTAATCTTTTAATCAAACAGTAATGCTTCATGCAATAGACTTACAGCTCTTCCTCCTTCTCCATCAGCAAGAGTCTTAGAATATGTATGCTGACACCAGATAAATGAAAGCAGTACTTTTTTTCTTAATGGAAAATGCCTGGTAAGACACTCTGATTCTCCACATCCCTCTTTGTTTTTCAAGCAGACCAGTGAGAGCTTTCAGCCAGGCAAATGTTTTATGGCAATAGTGCTTTATGTTTTCGTTAACACCCTTCTTCTAAAGGTCTAAAATGCTTTACAGCACTAATAAATTAAGCCTTACCACTTCCTATGTGGTAGGTAACTATTATGCCCCTTGTATGGGGCCAGACTTTGTGGAATAAGCTGCATTCAACATGCCAGCACACTGTGAACAGCCATATTCGGGCTTTCATCCCAGAACGATCATGTGAATGCTGTCTACAATGGAGTCTATAAAAGAGGTATCTACAAGGCAAAGCACTAAGACTTTTAGGAGCAGTGTTTGTCTTTGGACCTTGTGCAGAGAGCTTTAAAAAAATTGTGAAGAAAACTGTGATTAGACACCACGAAAAGTCTCGGAAATAATTCAATATGAAAAACCCTAATAAATGATGAAATGACGGTTCATCAGTCTGGAAAGAATGGTAGTGTGGAAGATGGTCTGGGGAATCAAAGGAAAGGTTTTAGAGTGGAGGAATCATGACTAGATTTTCTTGGCTGCAATTCAAATTGTACAGGAGCATCTGGTCACCCCATAATACTTCATCTGAGATAAAAAAGTCATGACATTGTTAACCATGCTCATTCCCAACCTGAAACCTAAATAACTCTAGGCATCTGCACTAACTCAGATTTCAAATCACCGCAACTGAGCTGCAGCTCTGGGTGGTTAAATGAATAAAAGACTTCAGCAATGCAGTTGTGTCTGAAATCTGACTGGTGACACCCCACAAGCCTGTGCAGGTGTGCTAACCATCTCACCATCTCTTTTGCTCATGTTCCTTTGGAGTCTGCAGGGACAATGACCACTTAGATTTGAAAAAACACCAAATCGTGGAAGAAACTGTGACACCAAACATGTAAATCCTCAGGAACAGAAAAATCTAAATTACTTTCAAAATTAAGCTCACTCATTGTATGGACAGGCATGTGGGGTGTGATGGTCTGGATTAGCTGGGCTCAACACATTTATCAGGGAGGGACCCTACCCAAGACAAATTAACAACATGTGATAAACTCAGTGCTTCGTGGCATGTTTTTTGTTGTTTAAAAAATCATATAATACAGGGATAACCTCATTATTCTGTTAAAATGAAGCACGGAATGCAGGCACCAAGGAATATCTTCTGTTCTGAAATATTCATAAGTTTTTTTGTTTTCTTTTTCTACTGACACAAACAGTCAAAAAGCAGCCTGGAGGAAATGTCCTTCGCTTTTGGAAAATGAGTTGGTAATTTATTCACATAAGGCCATGTAGTCATTTTGAATTAGCACATTGTGGAATCTACTAATAAAATGAAGTCAGTTTACATTTTAAACAACCTTTAATATTTGTAAAAGTAAATATCCCTTAATTTCTCAGCAATTTAGATGTAATGGAAATTGTCAGAAATTTTAATTTCTCCCCGTTTAGCTCACTCACAATGGCTGTCAAACAGTCAAGTGATATGACGTAAAGTACTGCTAATCGTTTCAGCACAAGACAGTACTTCAAAGGTAAGGCAAAGGATGTGCAGACACTAATGAAATTTTATTATCAGAACATAGAATTAGAATTGTGACAAGAGACAATGGTTGCAGTGACATGCAGCTAGAATGTTAAGCTTCTGAAATCTCCAGGCTGAGTCTCGCAGACAAAAATAGCTAAAGCTACAGACTTCTTAATAGTCTTAAATGGAAATTGAATGGGCTCAATTAATCAAACGAACAAACCGTCGGAGATTACAAAAAGGGCTCATTCTGTGTTTTCAGGCTATTAACCTGCATGGCCACTATGTCCTGGTTATAATGGTGTGGTTTGAAATCCATGTGTTGCTTCTCTGAGAGTACGTGTTTTTGTAATTCATAGGAAAACATGGAAGGCTCATAAGACAGCATGGCATGATGATTTTTGTAAGCACCTGCTTTGGCAGACCCCACCTAAAGGGAGTCTTATTTCACATGATCAAGCCAATTCTTTCTGTGAAACAGGACTGCTTATTTCTGAATATGTGAGCATGAGGAGTTTGCTTCAGAGCAGATCACTGGTGCCCCCCATCTTATCCAAGGTAAAATGATGAATTTAAATGACCTATGGGTATCCCTTACTATTTTGGTGTTCACTAAAAGAGTATCTACTTTACAGGAACCTGTAAGAATCTCTCGGGTGTTAAAGAAGAGACAGGTTTGATGTTAGTGGGTTCACTTGAATTGAGTCCTAAAGTATTTGTAAAGTAACTGTCATTGTCCTCTCCTCTCCTCATTCTTCTAATTCTTTGAACTGTGCTATGTGAACCTCGGCAGCTGCAAGAGGAAATAAAAAATGCCGCATGGAATTTATTAGGTTTGCTTCCTTTTGCATGTGAATTAAACTTGGGTAAGAGGGATCAAGGCCTGGAGAATTCTCTCTCTTTTGGAGGGGACCTGTCCACTGATATTGGGAACTTGGTCTCTAATTCTCAGATTAGTCCCATCTACAATGCCATCAGAGATAAAAAAGGATTTGAGAAGGGTTGGAAACAAAAGATACCCATAATTATGTTCTGTAAGCATGTTTTGGGTCCTTTTAGAGAATGTCAGTTTCCTTGGAGTTCTGTGCAAATATAAGGGCTTTATGAAAACTCACACCCAGCATGGCTGTGATAGTAAGGAGATCTGCTGCAACTTGCACACGACACAACTCAGCAGGAAGTCTGCAGTGTCAGGCACTGGCTTTCCTTCCTCCACCTGCAGAGTAGCTATTGGCATTGGGGAAGGACACAGAAGTGGTCTGAGTGTAGAACTGAGACTGGGAAATTGTTATTAAACTCCCCTTGTTGCACTGGTGTAAGTGCAGTTAGTAGTACAATTTCTATCTTCATTAAGTGGGGCTGGAAGGTGTATTGTTCTGTTTAGGATATAATCCTGCACTCTGATGGACCTCTTGGCAAGAATGGTCACCAAAATCAGGTAATTAATTAGCCCTACCATAGAATTCCATGAAACTGGCAATAACACTGCTTCCTAAGTAAACAGGCAGGGCCACAGTGTGTATGTCTAAGATGTTGGTTTGGCCTGGCAAGAAAGTCCAGATTTTGAGTCCTAGTCAAGACTGCCTGTGCCTGGTGCTGTCTGCTGAGAGCTGCTGCATTTTTGTTCCAGGGAATGTGGCTGTATCCCACTGTCCCTTTTCCTGTTCTCTTCCTACAGTGGCTGCATTTTATTTTTCCCCTTTTCTCTTAAAATCTTCCATTTCTTCCTCTCTCTCTCTCTTTGATTTTCTATCCCTGTAGTTTTTTATTCTTGCAAAGGCCATCTCCAGAGTCCAAAAATAGATAATTCACATTCCCTCATGCTATTTCCT
Organism: Dicrurus megarhynchus; assembly: GCA_013399195.1. Taxonomy (NCBI): domain Eukaryota; kingdom Metazoa; phylum Chordata; class Aves; order Passeriformes; family Dicruridae; genus Dicrurus; species Dicrurus megarhynchus. The sequence goes on along the minus strand of VXAD01011982.1, from coordinate 107,139 downwards.
GTGCCACACTGCCACTCCTCTGCCAGTGTGGAGTGTAAACATGTAAGGATTCAAGCTATGCTAGTACAGATGCTTGCCAAGGGCAAACTGTAACCCAGAGTGCTTGATCATTAGCTGAAAGCAAACTGCACATTGTACATGCACATATGTTGTCTGTTTACAGTTTTGATTCCATTGCTAAGTTATGCAAGTCTACCAGTCAGGGAACAAAACCAATACCACATATGTTTGGTGACTAACCAAAAACATGATTTGTCCTTACAATAAAAAAAAATGGTGGGGGGGAGGGGGGAAGTCAAAAGCTTGTATTCCACTTAGTAATGCAATTTGGAACAGAGGTGACATGTGGTTTGAAAATATTTTGGTTGTTGTGTTAATAGTAAAAGCAGAGCAAATTCTGAATGGGCAATACTCAGCTGTGTTGCTGCAGGGAGAGCAAACATTGCCACATGGCTCGTGCAATGCAGCCAGCGCTGTGCCTACCGTGAATATCTGCACCAAACTCCTCCGCAGAATTTGCCCACTGAGTAACAGCTCCCCCTCAGTTTCAGAGTCTCACAATTAGTTCATATGCAGAGGAATGCTTTGGAAAATTGGGCAGAGAAGGAAACCTTATGACTTGTTTGTTCAGGAAAGAAGTTCTCTGTTCTCCTGGCCCTAACCTGGAGCTGAAGGTTCTGGACCATGGGGATGTGGCCTCTATCCCTCAGCTCCAGTGGCTGGGTAACAGCTCTCTCCTCACCAATGCAGATGTTGAAGGATTAATGAATTGAAGACTATAATATGCTTTAAACAAAGATGTTTAAAATGGATGGAGCCGTAGGGCTGCCTGTCGTATCCACTGCCAGCTCCTCTGATACCTTAAAGCCCCCATCAGTGATGTGGTAGCTTTTCTACCTGGTAGAAAGCTTATCTTCCTAAGGTATTCTTGAACAGTAAGCTTCCCTTAATCTGCAAAACCTCTTTCATGTACAATTCACATATCTCTTGGAAGGACTGTTAATTAGACAAAAGGGATGCAAAGAAAATTCAGATTAAAAACGTGTTCTTATTGGGAGCAAGAAGTTGTTGTCCTAGCAACAACAAGCACCTCTGTTTTTCTCTTTTTTTTAAATCTTTTTTTTCTCTTGTTTTTCCCTTTTTCCTCTTTTTTCTCTTTTTTTTGTCTCTCTTTCTCTTTTTTTCTCTTCAAATTTCTTTTTTTTTCCCCTCTTTTTCTTCCCTCTTTTTTTTCTTTTTTCTTTTTTTGGGAGAGGGACCTTGCTTTGTATTTGCAGTACCCTGCAAGAGGACTTTCAGGCTTTAGCTGTTCCTGTGAGTTGTAACGGTCAGGTTGGTCCTTCAAGTAGAATTTCATGCAGCACTCTGCAGGGGAGGTCTTGATGCTGATTTTTTTTCCTCACGGGACTCAGATTGGTATAAAAGTGGCCTCACAGAATCAATTTCATTCTTGGATGAGAAGGTCTGTTTTAGACAATGAGCTGCTACTCAAATTTTAGATAAAATGCACTTACACACTTCATGGAAACAACAGTTCTTGGAAATGAAAAGCTTTATATGCAGAGGAAAATTATATGGAACTTGTTTATCTTCAAATTAAGGTGGCTCTTGGCAGATGAGTAGAAAACTGCAGAGCTAACAGGCTTATCTTAGTGCATTGATACTAATATTGTGTATTGGATTGGGACAAACTATTAATTATTAATGCAAACCTTTCCTAACAGAGTTGAAAAGGCACAGACAATATTTTGGTAAGGGCAAAAACCTTGAAATTGTCGTAAACCTCCTCTCCTCACCTTTAATACAACCTCTTGGTTTTTAATTACTCCTGTAAAGTGGAGCAATCACAGGATCCTCCTGTGACATTTTCAAGTTTTCTGTCTGCTCCACTTACGAGAAACAAATGGGTCTGCTCAGCTCCATCTAGATTGAGTTTTTCATGAAGTCATTACTTCTGTCACAGGGACTATTTTCAAATTGAAAAATCTGAAACAATAAATGATGGTGAAGCAGTTAATAACTGTTAAGAAATCACATTTGGAAAATTGCATTTAAGCAATAACCTTTCTCCCTGTAATTAAATGACAGAAAGGTCCTGGTTTTAATTAAGTCAGCAATTTATAGTTATGAAGCTATACTTCACTATGCAGATTAGAAGATGATAGGTCACAGAACACCCTGAGTGCATTTTTAGCGGAGCTGATCTGGTAATTACTCCACTGTTCAGTGGTGACCACAGTGAACCGTATCTCTAGATTAAACAATTTTCTTTTCCCTGCTCCATGATGTATAACCAGGATGAGTAAATGTACCACTAGGACTGCATCGAACATCTTTAAATTAAAATGGATTTTAAATGAGGGGGCATGAGCGAAGAAAGTAATGTTTGAAGAACAGCGGTAAAAATGAATGGGCCACTAGGCAAGTCTTGCAAGCAGAGAATATATCATTGTTTTACAGGGCTTTCTATCTTGCTCCTGAATGTTTGGTGCAGATTTATGAGGAAGTAAAATGCTAATGTTAGTGTATTTATAAACATATGATGGGGGTTTCATCTATAATTTATTCCCAAGCCCTGCATTATGCAGCCTATGAAAGAAAATGAAATGCTGTGTTGGACAGCGAAAGGGTTCATTAATACAGCTTTCACATTTTATTTAACTAACCCCTAGCTCATATTACACATTGATTATTACATTGTGAGATGGTTTTGAACGCTTATTGTGTTCTGCTCCTCAGGCCTTTTGCTAGCTACTTCAGTAAGATTTCAGCAGTGTTCAATTGTCTTATTTTGAGTAGCACTAAGTATATTCACTTGGCCTTCAGGCATATCAACAATGTATGTATATTTATGGATTTTATATTTTTTCTTAAGGATTTGGGGGGAAAGAAGTAGAGTACAGTGTTAGAGTTTATTAGTAAAATGTGTTATTTTAGTTAAATACTCAAAAATAACCTGTACTCAAGTTGCACCACAGAATTAGATCCAATCGAATGTAACCAGTGTAAGCTTTGCCGAACCAGAGTTTGTAAATAAGGAATATTCAAATAGCACTTTATTTCACAGTTACTACTTCCTTTTGCTTGTAAGCAAACTAATTCATTGACCAGAATAACTTCTTTAATGGTCAAATTAGCTATCAGTGTAAATTGCTAACACTGTGTGGAAATCTCTTAAGATTGGCCAATACAGTCTGGAATTTACTTACCAAGCTCAATTTTCCCATATATTACAACTGAGGGCTTGTTGAGGGGGAGGGGTGGCATGTGTGGAAAGGGATGAAAAGCCAGTTACAAGATGATATTTATGAAAGTGGACATCAGTAACTATTGACATTAAGTGAAGACAGCAGATGATGGTTTTCAAGTTTACTGATACAAATACTTGCTTGCAATTCCTTTTTACTCTGTTTGCTGGGTGATTGTTTTATTTTTTAATCCCAGGTTTTTTTCAAACCTTACTCTGATTCTCTCTGACTTTAACAAAAGAGGCTTCAGCCAGCAGTCGCAGGACTATATCAAGGTTGAATTTGTTTAAAGAGGGCAAGGAAAAGAAAGGCGAAAGTAGCACCTCTCAAGCACAGTTACTTTGTTTCAGGTTTTGAGAGGGATTTTTTTGAGAGGGTGGTGGGGTGGTGGGTTTTTTTCCATACAGTCATAACTTTATATTTGCAAGAGCATCAAGGAATAATGTACAGCACTGAATGCCAGTTGTTTAACTAAATGAGAATTTGTTTGAATAATTATAAGCCTGAAAAAATCTCATAGAATCGGATATCTTAGGAAGTTTCTTCTCTTAAAAGAGGGTAAATCTCCACTAAAGACATTCTGGAATGCTGAGAGAATATGAAAAAGAATGGAAAANGTTGTTGTTGTTGTTGATGGGATTGACATTTAATTTAATTGATGACAGAGCTTTGTAGTTTCCCCACCACCACACACACATGCACATCCTCCCCTCCACCATGTTTATCCTGTATGGAAAGAAACAGGCTTAGCACCTCCATTGTGCATCTACCTGTACATAACTTTATTCTGAGGCACCCATATGTTTATGATGAAGTTTAGAAATGATGGCTGTTGGTTTGGTTTAAATGTGGGAGCAAAGCAAAGGGATAGCTCTTTGGCTGCTCAGTGAACAATGGGAATTTGACCCACTGGTCATCCAGTGCACAGGATGCATTTTGTACTCTACACAGTCCTGGGGAAGGTTGGCAAACAAAGCAAGCAACAGTTATTTAGCAGAGGCATGCCTTGGGTTCAATGACCTTGACACATTTTCATACCACTGAGTTGTGAACTCTTATCAGAAGCCCCCAGTATATCAGGGTAAGAACATCTTTCCTCATTTCGGTTGGCTTACTTCCCTTTACATCCTTCTCCCTTTCTTTTTCGTTCAATATTTTTATGGCACTTCTTTTCTTTTTTTGTCCTTATCTCTGCTGCTGTTTACAATCTTCAGTGGGCACACAGCATAGCAGGGTGAAGATATTTCAGAAGGCTGCTGTCTAGAAGGAATCCAGTGATGCAGACCGAATTTTAGGTATTTTTAATTATTTTCTTTAGCAATGTGTGACATTTGGAGTTAAAAGGGTAGGGATGCAGAGCTGCAGAGTCCTAATCCCTGAAGATGTAGCACAAATAATGCTTTCTGCGTAACACTGGGGACAGAGTCAGAAAAACCAAAAATCCACACACATCCAAACTCCAGGGCCTACAGTCTATTAGAGCTCTATGAAACTTGAAGCACAGAGATGAACATCTACTCTTTCCTAGAAATTACTGTCTGTCACACCAACTTCTTGTTATCAACAGAGCTTCTTATTAGCTCACTGGGAGTTGTTAAAGGCGAGTGGAAATATGTGAGATTTTAACTGGCGTCCACAGAAATGTGCAGTTGTTCTCAACTCCTGTGTTAAGACAATTAGCTAAATCAGGATTTGTTTTATTGCTTCTGAAGAGCATGAATTTACCATTTTGCTTTCTCCTGAAACATCTAGGATTACTTACACTTGGAGGCATAGATTTCCTGTCACTCCTTGCAGAGTAGAAGGAAGTTCATGGCAATATTCCCTGTAGACAAGGCCTTTAAAATGGCTGTCATGAGGCATGGAGATGTAAAGTAAATTGATGACAGAAGAATTATGTGTGGGACTTACCCTTCAGTGATCGTGTACACCTGCCTTATAAGGACATCCAGGGGAAGTCTCCCTTCAAGACAGCCCATTCTTCCTGTGATACATCCAGAAAAGAGACACACAATTAAGGTGGGCAGGAAACCATTTGAATTACGGAGAGGTACATAATTCCTGATGCATTTGGCAGCACAAATCAGATAGGGAAAGCTGATGAATTCTTATACTTCTCAGGGGAAAAAGTGAATTTGAGTCAATGTGACAAAAAATTGTCAAGTGGTGCTAGCAGTCTTTGGAAAAAAGCAGTAAAATCCTTCCCCCTTCACTTCCACTATGGAGTTCTTGAAGAACACCTTTTCAAGTTCACTTCAGGCATGGTAGCTTTGCAGAGAAGCCTACTGGAAAACGCTGGAGTACTTTTACCACACCATGAATCAGAATATTATCTTCTCTCTCAGCACTTTACCTACAGGCATGGATGGTGATACTTACACTGACTTTCCAGCAATCTCTGCAGCTGCTCAGTTTCTGATCTGAAATTCTGCATCTAATGTTGAAACAATTACACCGATCAGTTTTATTCTTTTGGCTCGCTGTGGTGTTAAGAAGAAGCAGAGTGCACAGATTAGCATGATGGGTATTAGCATTTACTCATTCCCTCCTTTGGCCAGTGACTCTCTTTAATGACATGGAGGTAACATATTTACTATTTCAGTTAGGAAAGCCCTTGTGGGAGTCGCTGTACAAGCAGAACAAAAAGCTGTCCCTGCTGTCCCTGCCCCAAAGTGCAGGAATATCAAACATGGAAGTTGCAGCGACCACAACTGTTCCTAAGGAGTAGAGTCCTGAGTTGGAATGGGGAATGAAAGCTGTTATTAGCTAATAACTTTTCCTTGTGTGTGTCATGGGCTCATACATACTCATTTCCATATTTAAAGGCTGTTGGGAGCTCTGAAGCCTTATGGCATTTTATTTCCGGGATTGCAATGTCACCACCATGCACATTTTGTTGCTGTCAGTGTTAACAAATTTTGGGATTTGAAAGTAAAATGTGAAACCTTTAGAGTCTACATAAACTAGATTATGCATTGTGGCAAGATTCTGCCTAAGACATGAAGCTCAACTTTGAAAAGCAAGTATTCAATCAACTCTCTGCAGGAGGTCAGTCAGGACGTGAACTTGTAGGTCTCTAGAGCAGTCAGAGCCTTGGTTCCTACAGCCTCTTTGGGTCAGTGTGTTTTGGGGAGTAAATTAGAATAACTTTGCAGAAACTTCAACAGGTGCTGAGGATCAAAGTGGAAAGCCACAAACATCAGGTCCCTGTGCATTGCATTCTCTCCTGTAGTGCACACTGTGCTGTCAGCCTGGACTGCTAAGTTTGCACAGTGAAGTATTGGATTTCTTCCCCTTAATTTTGATGGGAAAAACATGACGTTTGTTAAGCTGAACCCCCCTCAAATTTTAATTTTTTCTTTTGTCAAAGAGAGTTTTCCTTGTGGCTACAAAAGTGTTCAGCCTTCTGTTCAGCCTCCTCACAGGAGGCTCCTCAGACTCATATTTTTTGGTTTCTGCTTATAAATTGGAGAGCTGACAGTCAGTATTAAAATATTGACTGTTTTGCTGAGCAGCCTGACAGTGCCACCAATAGATCCCTTAAATCCTCTCAGATTTTTGAAATCTCTCTTGGAGTATTTTACTGAATTTTCTGCTCTTGCACTTGAAGAAAAAATGTTTAAAGATGCCATGACACAATGCACTTTTCTTAGGTACTGTTGAAAATTGCCAAAACTGGTCACTTATACATCAAAATTCATCTGTTCTTCTATTTTTAACTGTATTAGTTTGAACAAACAGCAGATAGCAGTATCATACTGATATTATAAGTAATAATAAGATAATATGTACAATTTTAGAATTTTAGTCCATTAATGAGAAATTGTTGCTCCTTGTTCATCCAGAGGGGTCCCTGCCGACCTTGTTCCAAGGGCAGTCAGGATTCTCATGTTGTGTAAGTGGTCTCAGTTACATTGTGCTCCCTGTATGAGCTGCAGACTCACAGCAGGATACTTTTTCTTTGATTGCATCACTCATGTCTGGCAAGAACAGGACATCTCAAATGCTGTTTTTACACTTTGCAACACCCAAATGGGAACTGCAGATTATGTTTGCTATGTCTCACCTCGGGTGTGGTACTAGAGTGCAGTTGTCTTTGTGCAGAGTCCCATCCTCAGCTGCAGTTTTGCCTGGCTTAGGGTGGAAGTTATGTGGCCTTTTTTATCTGGCCACCCATTTAAAACCTCATCTAAAATGGCAGTGTGTTTTAACTGAGCTCTTTAAAATTTAAGTTTTCTGTCTGTACTGTGAATGTATAAAGAAGCTATTTAAAGCATTTCTTCTGCTAAATGCCTGATGTGGGTAAAGACTGAGAGTTAAATACATTATATAAGGGATGTTATTCACCTTTGTTTGTCCCAGCACCTTGCTGTGTCTCCCCATTGACTCACTGGGACCTGGTGAAGGTCACAATCTGTGCCCGAGTCACCTATTGAAAAGTAAGCACAGCAGCACTGTGGGGGCATAGCAAGGCTGGTTGGCATTGGGGTGTTAAAGGGGTTTTAAAAGTGAAGGGAAGGGGTGCCATGGCAGTAGCTAAGGAAGTGACTTGGGGGCAGTATTTTTTGTATGGTATCTTCAGGAATGGGTTGCCTGAAGTCTACAGGGTGAAAAATGTTCTCTGCAACGTTGCTGGCAGCAATTTGCAGTCATTTCTGGTACAAATGGACACAGCTCTGTTCTATTTATGGAAGGTTCCTGTAATGTGCTCAGGCCTCCCACTGACTTCAGTGAAGCTGTGCCCACTTACAAGGCTGGTGAACCTGGCCCGTGAACTTTGCCAGTCACTCATCAGGTCTGAGACACAAAGCCAGCCTGAGAGCTGACAATATTTATGTAATTCTGCCTGAAGATTGCTGTCTTGGGGTGAACCCAGCAAGGAAGAGAAATTTTGCATGCTCAGACCAAAACTAGTAACATTTAAGTGCTTAATTTTTTTCCTGGAAGATTTGTCCATTAACTTTAATGAAGCTTTTTCTAGGCTTACAAGTCTGAAGAGAGCTATTAAACAAAAGGGAGAGAGTTTGCTTGCCAGGCATTTTCTCTGCTCCCTCAGTTCTGTTTCTTTATAGCCAGAGAAACACTTTCAGCCATATATCTTTAGAGCAATGCTAACACTTAGTGACCAGTTAAGTAAATCCCACTTGTTAAATTCTTGTGGCTGCATTATGCTGGGAGCCTTACGCTAAGGGCCCTGTTCTGTCAGTGCTTGTTTTTTTCCACTTTAAATGAAGTGACTTGGATGGGATACACAGATTGGTGATGCAGGAGAAATCTTCTTCTGCAACTGAAAGGTGGCATGGTGTGGCACTAGAACTGATATTTGCTCTTTCTGTAAAAGGTAAGCCAAGAAACTTGTTTGATTTTCTGGACCTCAGTCTAACAGGGCAAAGCCTGAATGCAAGCCTGGCTGTAGATGGGCTTCTTTAATTCTGACTCCTACTCCTGAATTAGGAGTCAAAGGATTTGTGTGGGATTTGCTATCTTAGGTCTCCAGTTTGTCCTTGGACAAGTGGAATTAGAAAACTAAGTGGCAGTGAGCCACTTTAGAAATAGCGTCTCACCTCTGTGACACCTGAAATGCCCCCTTCCCTTCACAGTGGTGGACATAAATGTCCTGCAAAATCTTACACGTTCACCTTTGGAATTCCAGAGCTTCCTCAGGACAAAACCTGTGCCTGCTGATGTCTTTCTCCCAGACCAAAGAGACAAATGACACCTCCGACCATTTGCCTGCCTTCTCTGCAGGGAGTGTGTCCCTCCTGTAGCCCTTGCACTTACCAGCCCCTGACTCCCTTGACAAACACCAAGGTACCACATTTATCTTCCCCTCTTCGGTGGGATTGAGGCCCATGGATTCCGGATGTGCTCCAGTTTAAGGTGAGCACCTTATCTGTACAGGTATCATCACTGTTATAGTCTTGCAAAAATAAATGTCCAGTTTAAGGTGCACCAGATCTCTTATTTCAGTTAGAAAATACTATTTAGAAGTCATAGCTCAGGAGTTCTGGCCTAATTTCTCTTACAAATTGCTTATATGGATTTCTCGTGCTAGAAAATTAATTGACCATACAATAAACTATTTTCCCTTGAGCAGGGACTATTCTGTTTCCTATGACGTTACAGTAAGCTGTCTTTGGGCCAAATATTTAAAGGTATTTAGGTGCTTAAAGATGCAGGTAATGTGAATTTTCCGAAATACCTAGCTGCCTAATACACAGTGATTTCAGTGGGAGTTGCCATCAAAGAGCTTCTAAAAATCCCACTGTGCACCCATCTGCTCCTTTAAGCACCTGAATTCCTTTAAAAAACAGTGCCTCCCCTCCATCAGTGGAGACAAATTTTATTTTTCCTAATGTAGAAGGAGCTTCTTAATACATTTTCTTGGATATTGCCTGCCACCTTTATCTTATTTTCATTGTTTTGATTATGATGTCAAATCTAGTTGATCATGTTTATGCAGTTCCAAGCAGAGCGTGGGCACACAGCATCTATCCTTTATGACACGAACTTGGCACAGCAGCTCATGTTAATAAATCAGGGCTAAGAGGTTTGTAGGCAAGCAAACTGTCAGGAAGTTACTGCAACTTTTGCAGTATATTAAATTATCTGTGTTTTGTTCTAACTTTTTAAACCCTCTTTGAAAAACAGTGTTCTGTTTCTCATTAGTGGGTCTTTGATCCAGTGAAAATATCAGTCCCTTGAGTTAATATTTCATCTGACTATAGGGCCATGTAATTTGCCACGACACTAAGTCAATAGGTCTCTGCTGGCCTACCCCAGCAGGACTTGTATGTGTAGGCAAAAAATTCTCTGCAAAACATGAATAATGTGGGTCTAATCAAGAATTTATTTCTCTGGTTAACCAAAGGAAAAAAGTGTGGAGTGTGAACATCCATCCATCTAGGCACAAAAGAAGCTTGAGGGAAAGAAAACATTTCACTTTGTATCAATTCACATTCTCAATTTAATACATAAACAGGAGTGTCAGGACATGTACATCTTGCAGAGTCACAGAAATAGCAGTAGATTGATCTATCATTATTTACTGGCTTGGCCGTCCTATTTATGTGCTTTCTATTATAATGTACTTGGAAGCCTCAGATGGTTCTTCTGCATTAACCTCCACCTTCTGTCCTCATCTCTCCTTCTGGCTGCCCCGTGCTACATTCTGAAATTTTAATTTCATTGCACAAGGTGCTATAGAATGAAAATAAACATTTGTCTGTGGAGAGTTTGCTGAGTCTAGAATATTCAGTGTGGCTTAAGCTAATTTAAAAACAAGTGACTAAAATTGTGCTTTTACTTTTTAAGGCTTTTCCAGCAATATTTCATTCTGTGGTCTCCAAAGGAGTGAAGCATTTACGAATATGCATTAATCCTCACTGGGAATTGATCCAGAGCTTGTTTTAAGCATATGCTTAAGTGGTTTGTTGAACTGGGGCCATGGCTGCCCAGACCCATCTCTGGATGAGATTTAATTGAGCAATGAGAACATTTAAATTCATTTACTTGTACTTGCAGGGTTTGAGATAGATAGATAGATAGATAGATAGATAGATAGACAGACAGACAGATAGATAGATAGATAGATAGATTTTTAAATAGTTATTGATGAGATTTAAAAGGATTTGTGCACATCTGATATCTGGATTCACTATGTGAGAAAGGGTCAGATCCTTGCTATGTCTCTGCAAAAAAAAAAAATCTTTAGTGCAATACCTGCCTGATACTGTGTCTAAAGAACAAGCAAATACTTTGTTATATTTTCACTAGTAGATCTTTGTTGTGTGGGTTTTGATCCTTGCTTGGTTTTGGCTTGAGGTTTTGTAAATTTGTTTTACTGTATGGCTTCCATTTCTGTCTTGGGTGTGTGAGGAGGAAGGGCCCTGTTGCAGAGGAGCCTCCTGCTCTGGTTGATGTGTTAGCTTCTCATTGACCCACTGCAGCTCATTCATGAGTTTTCAGCTCTGACAGGTTGAATGCCCAGAGTGGCCACTGATTAGACTGCCACTCCTAATATTTTCATCCCTGCAGTTATCAAGCAAGAAAATAGTGACAAGCAAATCTAAGCAGCGTGGGAAGTGCAGAGTCTGAGAAACCACGGACTTTGGCATCTTCTGGCATGTAGTGAGCCTGCAGTGGCATTCAGTGTGATAGCACAACAGTCTGGAGCAGAACCCTCTTCCAGAGCTTGGCAAATAGAAGGCAAATCTCACATGGTATTTGCAACTTGTACCTTGCTGCACGATGCCTTAGGGGTAGGAGAAGAGTTTCAGAGTCCTGGGTGATTTCTTTGAGCTTGGTTGTTTTGTGTTCAGTTATGGTACTGAAGAGATCTGACCCTGAAATTTCAGGGCCACCTCCTGAACTCCAAAATCTCTATTCATCAAGACAAAATTCTCAATAAAGTCACTGGGAGTTTTCCTCAGACTTGGGGCTATCAGAATTTAACGGTCCTTACTTTTTTTTCAAGAGGATGGTTTAAAGCTTATTTGTCACCATAAGTGGAGTGACCTCACAGAAGACATTCTGTTTTACCAGGTTTTATAGTAGAGGAACTCAGCTTTTTACTGTTTTAGAGCATTTCCTGACTGACATGTGGTAAAATGAGATCTTTTTCATTTCATTTTGGCAAATTTCATTTTGCACCTGTTTTTTTTTCCCATTGTTTGTGCAGATTTGGGTCCCACTCCTGCCATTGTCCTGACTTCTTGATGAGCTTCCAAGGAACATTTTTAATTGCTGGGCTCCCTGAATTCCCTGGGCCAATACCAAATGCTGAGATGTATGCAGTGGGTCATGACATTCACCTGGGATTTGCTGAGGCCAAAATTAAATCAGGTGAAGCTCTAAGCTGAATCTGGGTCTCCTGTGTCTCAGGTGAATACAGTAATGTCTTTATTCTCTATAGCTTTTTTCTTACAAAAAGTTAGAGTTCTGAAAAATATTTTTTTGACCTTCTTCCTANAAAAAAAAAAAAAAGAAGAGGGCAGGATTCCATGAATCAGTATTTTCTAGTGAATTTTTTTGTCATAATACTCCTGATTGATTATAGTTGTTTTCTTAAGAGCGTCTTTGCTTAGGCTCATGTCTGAAAACATAAATTCTCCTTAGAATATGGGAAGTGCCATGTATCTTTAACAAACAAGGGACATGCCTCTGAAGTTACACACATCTGAACAAGGTGTTCCAATAAATGTGTTATGAGCAGAATTAGGAAAATAAACTGCATTAGTAACCCAGATGGGTAACTGTAAGTCCCCTGACTATGGTGAGCACTTCCCTGTAGCTCTTTCCTGTCTTTTTCCCCTCCTCAGTGCAGTGTTTTTAAGCTCTGTGGCACAGTTCTGGAGTGTGGCTCTAGTTGGAGTGAGTGTGCTCCCTGTCCTCTGGGCACAGGTTTGTCCACAGCCTTGGGCAGGGCTGTGCACAGCTTCCTGTGGCTGGGGGAGATGCTGTAGCTGTGCTCACTCCTGTGCTCGCTCCTGTGCTCACTCCTGTGCTTCCCCATCATGTCACAGGGAGTTTGAGAGCTGCACTGGACCATGCTAATGGCAGACAGAGAGCAATTCTGTGTGTTTTACCACACACAGGGCAATGAGCTCCCTCCACATTCCTTTGAAAGCAGCAATATGTTAAGCTCCAAACAGCATCGGTCAAATCTGTTAACTTTTTTTTTTGAAAGTTGAGGACCAGTGTCCAGGCATCCATGTTTGATTCCATATACAGATGAACAGCTGGATGTGTGGCTCTTCCATGTGTGCACGTGAACCCCATCTATAGCACCAGCTAGAACCCAGGCTTGGTGGAAGGAGAAAACAAAATTAAAAGCTAATAATTGGTCTTAAGACATTCTGATATGAGTTAAACCTTAACAACAACTTTCCTCTATTATAACCAGAGATATTCACTGTGTTTGGAGCAGGATGGAAATCCTCACCTTGAATAGTAAAACAATAAATAAGACAGGGTAATTGATAAAATGAAGCAGGTCATACACGTAGTGCTTGAAATAACCATTTTAAAATTACTCAGCTGTGTAGGGAGACAAGGGAATAAAATAAGTATGGCTTTTGTTGATTTTGTGACCATACATAAAGTGTTATGCTATCCTTAGAAGGGAGACTGCATAGTAAAAGTTGGGGGGGGGTCAGCGGTTAGCGCAAGAATCAAATTAGAAGTGGGGAAAATAATGGTGCAGAATGTGATGATGGTTTGTCTTCTACTTCCAGCTGTTGCACTGAGAAGGGAGGGAGTCCCCATCTGCACACGCTTCTTGCCCGGAATGTCAGGGACTTTGGACCCAGGTGGCTGAATTCTCCCACAAAAGCTCTGCTGTGCAGGAGGAACATTTCAGGATACTGTTGCAAGCGTGAGTGCATCCATAATTCTGTTTTTAAAGACAAATCATTTCAAGTAGAGTGCATAGAGCTCATGACACAAACACATCTGGATTTCAGTTGTTGATCTGAAATATTCACAGTCCAATATGGTAAGAGCAGATGTTGGATTGACACTCATCGTAAATGTGAATGATCACATCACAAATCCCATATGTAGCTTAGTTGAGAGCAGCAAAGCCTACCTGCCCTCCTTTGGTTGTGCTCTGGGGTTAAAAATATTTGCTTGCACAATTATGTTAGTCACCAATCTTTTTTTAGGTGTAGGAGTTTATTATAAACCTCGAAAAGGTTTTGATGTAAACTGTGGTAGGAATTGAAATGTCTGCCTTCATCAGAAGTACTTGGTTTGAAATGAAACATAAGAAAACCCCTTTAAAATGTTTAATATTCTCATATTTTGTGCTTAGCAAGCACTGCTGTAGAGGTCAGTGGTATCAAACTTAATAGGTTGATCATTTAAAGACATCAAGTATCCATGCCTTCTGCTGAGGTACATAGAGGTTGAAGAGCTTCTGATGCCTTTGAGGAAAAGTAGCTGAGGCAAGAAAAGTGTAGCTAAATAGGTGGGTCAAGGGGTCCATAGAAAGTTCACCTGATTTTTCAGAAGCTTTTCATTACCACAGAATTTTGAATGTGAGTTCTATGGGTGCGAATACTGCATACATGGCCTTCTTTTTGTATTTACTTGTGAGTGTACCCACGAACCGGAGGATGTTGAAAATTATTTTGGATTCTTAAAATGTGACCATCTTCCAGAGCAAAATGCTCCCAGACACAACAGCTGGGGCCAGAACTTTTGCAGAAGAAAAGCCCAGGTCATGTCCCCTTTCCCCCTCTCAAAGCCTCATTGGTTCACTGGACATTCAGATCTAAAGGCCCATGGTCTGTTCTTGGTGCAAGTTACAGTTCTCCAGAAGACTGAGGTCTCCAAACCAGGGTAAGTTTAGGCACTGTGGGATTTCAGTGTGTGACCAAGGATGAGTGAAAGGTGTTAGATAAGAGCTAAAACAACCAAGGAGACAAGCTGAAGGTAGAATATTCATCCCAAGGTGAGGGAGAAAGAATCATAGAGATTCAAGAGAGAGTCAAAGACAGGGTTAAGCCCATGAAAATTGTGTTGGCCACAGTGTTTTAAATAAAGAAAAGGAAAGAGAAGTCCGGGCAAAAATGAGAAAGTTTTGAGGAAGAGCTGGAGTGAGGGGTAGGAACAGTCTGAGTGCATTAAGAAAAATGCACTGGGGAACATGGGTAGCAGGGAATGGGTGTGTTTTTATGTTACAAAGAACACATCCTAAATTGAGCCATGCCAGAGTTTCAAATGATTCAGACTTCAGCTTAACTTCCTTTCCTAAGAGGATTTTATTTCTGAATAGGCAAACATTTAAAATTGTAAAGAAGAAAAAGCAAGTACTTTCCTTGGAAGGATGGATGTTACATAAATCTTAAGCAGAACTATAAACTGTTGAGACAAGGCATTTTTGTTGGATTATGTAGCTCATATCAGATAGCAATAAATCAATCCTTCAAAGACAAAAGACTATAGAAAGAAGAATAAACCAAAGACTCTCCAAATAACAAAGGCCAGATACACAAAAGTAACTAAGGAGCTGAAGAGGCAAATAGATGCCTGGCAGGATTTTAAATGGGATCATTCAACACAGACAATCATCACCTGCTAGTGATTATTGGTGTCTTTAGGCTCCTTCAGGCCTAGACAATTCCTTGACTGAGGTTAAAATTCCTATCAGCATCAGGAAAACTTAACTCATAGCCTGTAATTCTGCATGGTTGGTGTATCATCCCTAAGGTAAATTAAAAATTTACCTAGTGGATGGGTTTGACCTATTGTGAGCTTTGACAGCACACATGTCTTAATACAGTTCTGTCTTTACTCACTTGGGTCATCCCACTGAGATGGGAAGTTTTGCACATATTTATTTACCTTGCTTCCTGATCCAGGACTACACAGAATAACAGATTTTTGAGCAGAACTCAAAATCTTATTGGTTATGACAACAAAATTCTAATAGTGGGTGCAAGTCACTAGTGCTAGTTAATGCTTACTAGCTCTCACACTTTGGAAATTAATTTTCTGTTTTGTGAATTCCTACATTTTGGGCAAAAAAAGCCCCATTCCAGTGCTGGAAATAGCAAAATCCATGTCACACCCTATGCCTGTATCCTGTAGTTCCAGTGCCTTATTGTTCAGATCATCCAGACCTTTTACAGCATGCTCCAGCATGTTCCTAACCTGTACACACCTTGGTCTTCTCCCAGGGAGTATCAAAGAATAAGAGGAGATTAAGGCTTGGGACTCATCCTCATACAGGCAGAACAGCCATAGAAGCTGGGAAGTATTTCCAGGTGCCCTGGCTGGAAGTAGTGGGGACAGTCCTTTTAGCTGAGCTCTGCTATGCTGATAGCTACATTTTCATCCAGTATCAAATTTGGCTGGTTTGTTTGTTGATATTAAATAAAAGGATGACTAGAGTCTTAAACTGTTGGGGGTGTGTGCAGGAAAGGGATTCCTGTCCTTCCTAAATCAGAAGAAGTGTAATGCAGATAATAAGAGGGGGAAAAAATGAAGAAAACTTGTTGTATATCTGTTTTAAAAAGCCAGGCAAACAAATATTGAGAGCACAAGATCTTAGCATGACAGAGAATTACTAGAACATGCCAGACATGATGAATAAAAGGCAAGCAGGCAATGTTACTGCTGTAACAAACAGAGATGTGAAAAATGTAGGAAAATTTGCAAGTCTATTTGCCGCTAGTCTGACAACAGATGATGATGACATATCTGTGAACATATGTTATGAAAAAAAGGCTACTATCACAAGCTATGCGGTGATGGGGTCATTGAATATTTTTAGCTCCAGTTCTGGTTCTGGTTGGCCTCTATATCATCTTGAGTTTGAAAGTGCAGATTAGTTCGGTCTCCCCATGGAATATTGTTCTACAGAATACTTTTAGTGCATTTATTGAGAAAAGAGCCCTGGCATTTGAATACAATATAATTATGATTACAATCCAAGCAATTTTAGGTTTGCTTCATCAAAGATTAATATTCTGTTTCTTGGACTTTGCACACTTACAGAGTTCAGCTGGAAAAAATACCAGAGTGCACCTCTTACAAGTGAAATGGTACTTTTGTGTTCTTTAAGTCCCTCTCCCCTTTGGCACCAGAGAAGTGCTTTTTTCATTCCACATCTTATGACATGCAGTACTTAAAACAGGGCAGCGTGGAACACCGTGAGAATAAGTCTTCTTGCCTTCGTTCAAAATACACTTACCTGTTTAAAATAGAAAAATATGCTTTTCCAAAAGCTTGTCTATACATTAATCCTGCCCAAGGGCACTTTTGGTGTGTGCTTCCACTACTTACCTGGCTTTTATACACAACTGTTTGCTTTGGTATTGCCTAAAAAGTGAATTTTTTTACTCATTAGGCAAAGAATGGACACAGTCTTTGCAGCAGGAGACTGTCCACCTGCTATTACTGATAATTTTTTCTTAAAGGAAACACCTTACTGATGCATCCTTTCCACACATCTCCCCCAGCACGGTCATGTATTTTTGGTCTCCCTGTGTACTCTTTGCTCTTACTGATATGTTCCCATTTTTTGCCTTCTTCTTTAATTACACCCCCCTCAGTAGAAGATAGGGGAAAAAAAAGGTAGTGTTTGCAAATGGCAAATCAGTCCATGGGGACTGCTCGGATTTTAAGGGCAGCTGCTGTTCAATGTATCTGGTGTGTCACTTTCTGTTTTGTGCTACTGTTTTATTGCTGCTGTGGGAATGGAGCAAAAATAGCGGCTACTGCAGTTCTGTTGAATAACCATCAACATGATCCTAGCCGATGTGTCAGTCCCTCACTGGGCACAAAAATGTCCATATTTGATATCCATTACCCACCCTGGCCTGTAAATGAAAATAGCAACATGCTAAATAGCTACAGAAAAGCATCTTTAGCTGGAGACTCATCTGATACACATAGATGTGTTAGTGCTGCTATGCATGTGTGGGTGTGAGAATATCCCTGCATCTCCAGAAAGGCTGGTGTAAGTAAATAATTCATAAGGTGCATGCAGTGTATTTAAATGTTAAATACATTGGCTTTCAAATTCAGTGCAACTATTGAAACCTGCGTTTGGCTACAACCGTTCGGCTGCTTCATATTTAAAGTGAAATCACAAGCAGTGTGGAAATGATGAGTAAAAACCACCCAAGCCCCGATTCTTGACAGACCACCTAAGCTTGCCAGCTTAGCCCTTTGTGGAGCTCACATTCTCTTCCTCCCGTGCAGGACTGCTGCGTGTTTCAATTTGAGTGCAAAGTCTTGACATCAGGAGTGCTGACTCATGGGACCGCGAGGAAGGAACATTTCTGTGGCTGCTGCAGTGGCCAAAGGTAGTGTGGATTTGCCCTGCCTGACGTCCCCCGCCCTGCCCGCTGCATCGCCCTGCGCCTCACGCACGTCCTGTCCCCGCGCATCTGAAACTGCTGCTGAGAGAGCACGAAGGTGTTAAATACATCTCATAGCTGGTGGTTGACACAGTCCGGTGCTGAATCCACTTAGATTCTTTCTGTTCATTAGCAGAAGTTTATCCCGCATCAAACCAGGCTTGTCCCTGAGCCCGGCCGGGCTTTTGTTCTCCCCAAGGCGCAGCAGCGCCGAGCCCGCGCGGTCCCTGAACCGGCCGCGTTTCCCCGACAGATGGCACTGCCTTTCTCTCGTACTTCGCCAAAAGTTTAAAAACATTTCGTTAAAAATAGCTGCCCCACATTCTTAATTGGCAATCTTTTTTCTATTTATTGTTAGGGACAAATCAAATGCTGTTTAGCTGTTAGGCGAGCTCAATGCACAATACATAAAACCATAATGTGAAACACACAGATTTTCTTATTCTGTTCTGTATCTGCTTGTTATAGCAGAAAATACTGAACAATTTGTGGTTTGTCACTAACATTTTCAGAAACTTAGTTATGATAAAATGTTATTTTTTCCATTATGAAGATAGAACCATTTTGTTTAGTCTTAAAACTTGCTGTCTAGTCAGCCTGCACAACTGCCCCTGTTTTCACATAAATGAAGCCAGTTATTCCAGCATCTCTGGAGTTCACCTACAGTAATGGAGTGCTTAAGGCATTTGGCCCTTACCCTGAAACAGGCTTCAAACTCTCCTGTGCTGGCAGGTCTTTCTCACGTGAGGGGATGGAAACCCCACAGCGGGGTCCTGGGGTAGCGAGGGCTTGCAGTCTCCCTGGGACAAGCCCTCTCCGCAGGGGCTGGGAGCACTGCAGAAAAACGTGACTCCAGCACGTCCCTTCTCCAACCCTCCCCTGGTTCCCAGGGTAATTCCCCAGGGTGTTTCACTACAGCTCCTTACCAGGGTCTCCTGATCCCAGCCCGGCTCCTGCAGGGAGCAGACGGATGCGTCACTGGAGGTGAGCCTCCCTCTGCTCTCTCCTCAGCAAGCTAATCATTTCTGTGGCCTCTTCTGGGACCCATTTCATTTCTGCAATTCCTTGGGCTATGCTGAGCAGAAAGGCCAAATCACTCCTTTACAAAATGAAATTGTAATGGCTCGCTATTTCCTAGTTTGGTCTGTTCCTAGTCTTTCTTTTTGTGGTCGAGTTGTTTATGGCAAAGCAGAAGGAACATGTTTTGTTTTGCTTTATTTCTTTGCCTGCTCTTGCACATGGACAGATTGTCGGCCAGCTGCCCACGGTTTTGCTCCCTTCCACCTCCCCCCACAACGGTCACAAATTCAGCAGAGGTCCTGATCCGCACAAGCGCTCCGTTTCCTACCGGAGCTCTTCCAGCACTGTCAGTGGCACTACCCCCAAACACAGTTTTGTGTGTGCTCAAAGGCGGTGTCAGTGCTGGCCTTTTAGCACAGATGCATGGGAGAAATTCTTTGTAATATGCATTCACATCTCTCTCTCCAGTGACCTTTATTTGCCATCTCCTTGCCTATTTAGTTAGTTTATTAGGCCCTTCTGAAGTGGTTCATAATATTCTCATAATATTGGACAAGTCTCAATAATTGTATCAAATTCCAGTGTTATTGGCTGAATTTTTAAGCCCCTTCCCCTGTTTGCTAACATATTAAACAGTGCTGTACCTAACACAGTTCTTTGAGTCACCTCATTGTCAAAGCAGTTGAAAGCCTTTTCTTCTTCTTCTTCTTTGGTGATTTTTACTTCCCAAGTTGGTTTTGTTCCCTTTGTCACTTTTTGTGATGAAGGCTATCAGCTGTTTTTAGAAAGAGCAGTAGATTAATCAGATGTGCTTGTACTCGAGGCAGTTTGTTACATTTTGAGCCTCATTTTCTTTTTTGAACCTCTGCACTATTCTCTCCCTTTTATATAATGACGATCCAGTTCTTTTCATACTTTATTTTTGTTTTAAGAGTTTTGTTTGCCTGGTGGTAATGTTTAGTAAGCTGCAAATTTCAAGGCTGGCCCGAAATGTTTTTTAAAGCTAATACTCACATAGCAGCTTCCAGCAGCTGATGATAATGAGCAAGGATGTAGGGGTTTTTAATTAGTTACTCCGACACTATCTTGAAAATGTTTACATGCACACAAGCCAGTTCTGGAGATCTGTTGCTCCTAAATGCAAATGTTGCAGTACTTACTGCCTTAGTAACAGTCTTTAATACAGATTTTTTTTTTTTTTAACATGGGAGAATAGATGTGCTGAAATGGCAGCTTAAAATCCACTTTTGAATGCAGGCGTAAATAAAATATTTGGGATCTTTGAGCATCATTTTTAAATACTCATTTGTCTCTCCTTCAGTGCTCCTGCTTCTTGGCTCTGTGCCTCTGTCTATATGCATGTAAAAAAGTGTTGCTTCTTTTCACAAGCAGTCAAAAATATTTTTTTTCCCAGACCTAATTTTTGTCCTGCATGTTTTAAGACAGCAGCATGTGTATTTTTGTTTTGGTTTCACCTGCTGGGGGTTCTTCTGCTTTGAAGATAACTGGTAAACAGCTGACCATGTAAACACAAACATTTATTTTTCCTTGACTTCTGTTTCCTCTTTGTGTCAAAATATTCATAGTCTAGTAAATATATTATGATTTTGAGGCTTTATGGTTATTAAGAACCTCTGGTGTTATTTCTTGCATCATGCCACGTGATTTTAGCCCCAGGTCCCAGACAAGCTGCAGTGTCTTCTGTAAAGGCATTCATTCTTACTGGAAAGACATCAGCTTATTACATTGCTGCTCTCAAGCACTTAATTTTAACCTAATACTTACTTTACTTTTAAAAAGACCAGACTTTTTTTTTTCAACCTGCATTTGCATACCTTCTCTTTCTTAATTACTTACTGTTGAGGCTTTGCTCGTTAATTGCAAAGTCCCCTGATGTCAGGACTTTCCCTTCCCAGCACTTCATTGGCACTGTGGTGAGTTATCCATGCCCTTTCCTTGCAGGTGGCTGGTGCAGTATGTTATGGACAGGTGAGGATTCCACAATTTCCAATAATTTCGTGGCTCATTCTTGATTCCCTTGCAATATTCCCGAATCATTATTATTTGAAAATCGGATACCAGAACTGGACATAGCAGTGCTGCTCCCATCAGTGATACATACCTGTAATATCATGGCCTCCTGCATAATCATGCAAGTATTGTATTAACCTTAGCCCATAGATAGCATAGGGAATTCATGGTAAATTGATTTTCTGAAGTCCTTTTCAGTGTCACTGCATTTCAGGATGCGGTATTCTGTGTTGTTAGTGTGGCCTACATTCTCTCTTCTGACATATCTGACTTGGTGTCAGCCTGTATTAAAACCTTTTTTAAAATATTCCCTCATTTTACAAGCTGATTCAAATAGCACATTATAACTGAGCAATCCAAGACCAATCCAATCTCTCCAATTGTTATTTGACCTTTTCTTTTTTTTTTTTTTTTAATACCTTTAAAGTAGCCAGTTTAAAATATTTGAAGTATTTTCTTTCCTGGATATTTTCATAAATTCCTGTTCTGAATGTAGTCAAAAGGCATTTTTTTTTAAAAAATAGTACAAACACTGGAAATGCTACTAGATGCACCCATATTCAGATATGATGACCAATAAAAGTGCTTTTTCAGGTTTTAATATGTTTTGTTGCTGTACATTTTTAGTAGTGTTGTTCTTTAACAGAATGTAATGCAAAAACTTTCAAAAATATGAATTGAAAATGCAAATGCAATTATTTTTTACAACCAAATTTTTTGAGTAATGAAAAAATTATGTCAGCCTTGTTTAAAAAAAAAAAAATATATATATATATATGCTTCCCATATACTGACTAGGCATTATGATCTCATTTTTCAACTTTTTTTAATCACAACCTGTGATAATTTCTCCAAAGGGTCATCTTAGCCGCAGTTCCTGATCCCAAAGGTTCTGTGAATTTCTCTGTGTCTGCATCTCCTTTGCTTTATCTGGGTGAAAAGCTGATTTGGCCACCTTTGCACACCAGCTACTCTGGAGGTTGTATTTAAGCCCTTTTCCTGACCACCTAAATTCAGATGGCTACCAAAGTCTTTTTCTCTTCTTTCCCTGCACCACTGTAAGTCCTGTGCCATGAGCCAGCATCATGACTGGTTTACACAGTCTTTTTTTTTGCCTTCTCCCATGACCACACTCTGTGAAAGAATTCCATAAAAGTCTCTTTAAAATTCTCACCAGAGAAGAGACTTTATCATCCATCCTGCGGAGGGCGGGGTGTGTTCACTGGGGATGGGCACAGCTTCTTTTCTGAGAAGGAATTTGAAACACTGATTCAGTCACTAATAAATAATAGCACACTCCACTTTTCCATCTCTGTTTGGAAGCATAGGGAAAGACATTATTTTCACACACATATTCATGGGTTTTGTGATAGCTATCTGCCAATTGACAGATGAACTTTTAGATTAGTAAAGCCCACAGAAGGAGAGGCACCTGCTTAACCTGTTTACTGTTTTCTTAATGATAACAGAAGAGCCTTGGCATATTAGTGTTTCCTCGAAGAATATCCAAATATCCACTGACTCAAAAGATCAAAGACAAGAGCAGGGCTTTCAGTTATGCTGGGCAGGTTATGTGGGACTATGTTCCTGCATAATTATTGGCAGCTTGTCTGGATCTCTGTCACCTGCACAGGCGATGTGCACCAGACAAGGACCTGGTTGCTTAACTCTGTAGGTCATTAAGGGTACTAATTCTTACTTAGGAGATAATTCCAGTGAAGTCACCTCAGTTACTGGCTGCTAAATTGATTACTGGCTGCTGTATAAAAACCCTTTTTAAAAATTTTTAATGAGAAAGTTTTGTTTTGCCAGGGAAAAAATAAGAAAAACCATATGAGAACAAGACAGTTTACAATGTTCATATAGGCTGTGTGAGACTCAGGCTGTGCAGGGACTGAGGTGGCCACAGACTATGGCATCCTTGCTAGGATTTTGCCTCCTGTCAGCTAACTGTGACTGCACACATGCTGTGTCTTGGTGAAGAGATGCCTCAGTCCACTGTGGGTTGGGGAAGAATGGCACAGTTTGCCAGCACAAAGCAAAGGCTGAGGAGCCCATCTCCTGATACAGGTGTTTTGAAACTGTCCAGAGGTGCAGCTGCCTCTCAAAGTGTTTTATGAAAATATTGGGCTGTTCAGCCTAAATATATCTTTTTTTATTTTCTTGCAGAAGACAAAAACTGTTGTGCTGAGCATGCATAAGAAAGCCAATCTTGTTGCTAACGAATACATGATAATGTACGAGGCGACATTTGTTCAGCTGAGTCACTTGCAGCCGGAGATAAGTGACAGTTCTAGGAAGTAATAAGCTGTCATGCAGCATTTCTTAAATGCATGGATTTTCTGAAACCCTGTTCAAGGGGTCAATAGCAGAGCAGATGCAATTGTCTGCTCTATCACAGAGACCTTGAGAGTCAACTCTGCATTTCCCTTTATTTTCATTCCCCTGAAGGGGTAAACTTAGAGAATTTCCTCCTGGAGCAAAGGAGCCTTCACTAGGTGTTGGGGATAAGAACTAGCTATTTAGTTTTGGAAATTACCTTGGGATTATGTTTTATTCCACCTGTTTATTTTATTGTTTTGTTACACATTACTCCTTGAGAAACCAGTCTGTTTATTACTACTACCATTTTTTAGCCAATGCTATTTTGATTTTTATTTGGATTTTTTTCCTAGTGGTGTACTTGCTAAGTACAATTTAGTCACAATCAAGGCTGGTCAAATCAAACTGTTAAAATCTATGCTGGGAACAATTCTAATGTGCCCTCATCTTTCATCTTTTATTTGGTTGATTTCTGTGTCTCAAAGGGATCGAACAAGGAAGGTATAAGGAAATATAAGAGAGAGACAGTAATTAATCTAGACCCTTCAGAGGATCCACTAAAGAGAAAAAGGCAGAGATGTGCACAATAATGAGTGTCATGGAGAAAGTGATTAGGGAGTGACTAATGCATTGTTTCTGACAATACAGGACCTAAGGGGGTTCCAGTGTTATAATCACACAGGGAACTTAAAGCAAACTTTTGTCATGCAGGGCATAATTATTTTGTGGAGCTCATTCCACAAGATGTTACAAGTTCAAAAAAATAAGATACATTACTGACGATAGGTCCATGGGGGACTATTGACATGATGGTACTGTGGCAAGCTCCAGTTCCAAGTCCTCTAAGCAGCTGATTGCTGGAAGCTGAGAGATTGTGCACAGGGATTTCTGATTAGTCCTGTTTCTTGTTCTTGTCCTCTAAGAATCTCCTACTAAGAGCTCAAAGACAGGACGCAGGGCAAGGATGGATTTGAGTCTGACCTGTGGGGGTATGTTCATGTACACAGCTAGCTATCCAAAAGAGATCACAGGCAGCAGAGGAGACATACGAACTCAGGATATGCTCACTGAATGAACGACATGGTCCCGTGGGGTTTTTTTAATAGCCAGATAAATGCCTAAATCCACTATAACTTCCTGCAGTTCACCTGACCTCAACCAAGCCAGTGTACACCACTAAGGTACTTGTTGGTGCCCTGTTGGGAAAGTATTTTCCACAGTATGCCTGTAATCATGGTCTCCTGGCCATCCAGGCTGTAGGACTTCACAGAATCTGTGGAACATCCTCTCTACTCACAGAGCCAGAGATCAGGCTGTACAGAGCAACAGTGTCAGACTGCGCAGCTCAGGTGTGCCAGGAGTACTCAGAGGAGGATGAGGACATACTGTGAAGCATAAATACATGTTTGGCAGGACAGATCCTGTTTTGAGGTGCTGAAGTAAAACAACAATATGTTAGCAAGATACTGCAAGACCTCCTGGAGTAGGTGAGAGTTTGTGTGTGCTGTTTTCCACTGGTAAATATGAAATATCTCCCCCTGAGTTGTGAGCAAGGATTCAGGAAGGATGGTGTATGGAGAAGTGATCAGCATGGAAAGGAAGACATCCAGTGGGAGAAATGCCTAAAAACTGGTCTAAAGCTTCACTAGCTTTGTAACATGGAGAACCAATAAGAAAGAGAAGTTGCTTTCAATATGAGACGTGGCATGGTAACAACACCAAGACAAAAATATAGAACAAATTCTATGTGATGTGGTGAAATAAAGGAAGGAAGTTAGGAAAGGGCAGTGGAGGGATTCAGGAGGGATTATGTTCAAATCAGGCACAACTGTCTGTCTGTTTATAGACTGACCCAGGAAAGAGGAGTGAGAAGTTGTTGGAACACAGGGAGTGATGGAGGCAGCCTCTATATTCATGTCTGGGAGTAAAAGACAAAGGGCAAAGCTTGGAGTATCAACGAAGATGTCAGATGGAAAAGTAAAGCTTCAAAGCTTCAAGAATACTTTCAATCCCTGCCCTGGTGGTAAATGGGTGTCTGGGCAGGACTACTCAGAAAGAGGAAAACATGGGCCTTTCTGTGTATTCTGAGGCGAGGAGAATTGTGTTTTCCTTTGGGAAGGCTGCTTTGTGAGGTCAACAGTGAACAGTAAACTCAGAAATGCCCCAGAAGTGCCAGGTTTCTGAAGGATTTGCTCCAGTGTCAGTCAGAAGAAGACAATGTTTCTCATCTGTTCCTCAGTAAGGAGGAAACACAGCTGTCTGCCCTGACTCTGTCTAGAGACACAGACTTTATCCTCAGAAAAGGAGGAGAAATGTTTTCTGCTGAGGTACTTGATACTTAACAGCATGGCATAAATTCATCTCTCACTTACAATTTAAATTCAGCAGACACAGATAGCAGGTCCCAAGTGGGCAAATATCAGGTGTAGGAGACACTACTGAAATTCTTTTGCTTTGGCAATAATTGATGGGTGAAACTTGTTTGTCTTTTTTGTGTTTGCCTCTGTTAAATAGAATCACAGACTCATAGAATGGTTTGGGTTTGAAGGGACCTTAAAGATCATCTAATTCCTCTTGTCATGGACAACTCCCACTAGACTGGGTTGCTCAAAGCTGCATCCAGCCTGGCCTTGAATACTTCCAGGGATGGGGCAGTCACAGCCTCTCTGGGCAGCATGCTTAATTGTCTCACTGCCCTCATAGTGAAGAAATAGTTTTTGCCAAATTTATTGGCCTTACAAAATACAAAAAAGCAAATATTAAATTGATACATTTGTTTAAAAATTACTTATAAATAGCTCAGGTTAATATATCTGTACATTTTATTTCTACACTAATGGTCACATATTTATATTTTGTAAATCGCATTACTTTAAGTATAGTATAAAATTATTTAGCTACAGGAAATTCTGAGACTGGGTTTGGGTGCTATTAAAAAACTGTGGAATACCCTTCTTCAACCATGGTTCTACCAGAAGTGTCGGATAGAATGGGATTGCAACAATTTCACTTTAAAATCTCCTAAATGCATATGAAAATCAAGACAATAACATCTGCAATATATTCCATCTTGCACAGAAACAAATACCTACATGCACTTAAATTATAGAAGAGAGCATGACTTTAATATTAGATTTCTGTAATCGCAGTTGTAAGAGCCCTTTTGTACATCAACATAATAATAATGTCTGAGATTCCTCCCCAGAAAGCACAATTTCTCTCAAATCTGTTCATTCCTGTAAAGGCAGCGTCAATATGTAATAGCCGTCTGTATATGCATCTCTCAGCTTAAATTAGCACTTTGTATTACTGGGTTTCATTTTAAAAGGACTTTCCAACAGCCTATCAGATATTTAAAGAATGTACAGTACAGTTGTAATGATACAGGTTGCTTATTTATTTAACTGTTGAAAGCTTGAAAGCCTCTCAGCTCCCCGTATCTATTTCTATACGTACGAATTATGAGACCTTGAATAATGAACGTGTTATTTAAATTGTGCTGTGACACTACATAATGCTGAGAAGTCATTTTATACAGTTCACTATTCTCATAGTCAATGGTGCTTGACTTGATTACCAGTGCCTCATAGCTAGAGTAGATATGGGCAATGTTTTAAATTTGTTAGAAATCGGTTAGATAAAATTGTCTTGAATGAAATAGAGTAGGCTGGAGAGCTTATTTTTTCTGATAGTCTCTTAAATGAGTCTTAATTGTCATACTTAAAATATCCATAATAAAGTGCTTTTTTTTTATTTACAAAAAAAGGAAATAAAAGAGTAAAGGAACTGAAGCTGAATGTTCTACCTGCTCTCTGCAAAACAATAGTGGAAGAGGCAAACCCAGCCTGACATCCTGCCTTAGGTTCCTAAACCACAATTCCGGACAACCATGGTTAAGGAAATATTGTGCCCACAATTATTCCTTCATGAATAAGGAAAAGGTGAGCAGAGATAAATTTTTCCTGTGCATCTTCACTGTGCTGGGATCCAGCAAGTGCCCTGGTACAGCTGCAATTTACCTCCCAAAACTGATTTTACCCTCCAGTATTGATTAGTTCAGCGATGCTAGTTTGACCTTCCCGGCAATCACCGTGTGCATTCTCATGATGCATCCAAGTAAGAAGTGTTTCGCTAGGATAGCACATCACATCCCTGTGTGATAAAGCACTAAGAGGTTAACTTCCAACTTCTGGGAGCCTGGGAAGGGCAGGTTTTAACAGATGG
This sequence comes from Dicrurus megarhynchus, assembly GCA_013399195.1. NCBI lineage: Eukaryota > Metazoa > Chordata > Aves > Passeriformes > Dicruridae > Dicrurus > Dicrurus megarhynchus. The sequence goes on along the minus strand of VXAD01011982.1, from coordinate 79,424 downwards.
GGAAAAAAGGCTTTCTGTGAGCAGCAGAACCATGAAGGCTGGTTTGCCAGAGGTGGTGTGTTCCCTGTCACCTGTGAGTAGGTATGGCCGGTGGGCATGGCATATGCTTAGCTAGCACTCTGCTCCCAAACAGCGTGTGCACTCTAACACCTCTCTTGTCTGCTTTTCCCCAGTGGAGGTCACTAAATTGGGTTATTCTCCTCTACTAAAACCTGGAGGAATTAGTAGAGGAGAATAACTCTGCTAAGTCCTACCTTTACACTATGAGATATGCTTGAAAGGCAGTTCTGAAACACAGCCTTGTTTCAGATCAAGACAAGATCACACTGAAATGTCACTGAAATGGGTTCGTCTTTGGCTTGTGCCTGAATTTTCTGGGATACAATAAAAATTTCCCTTGGAAACATTTTGACCCAGTGCCCATGTAGGTTACCAGTCCTCAGGTTTCACATCTATGTCTCAGGGCTCAGGGCTGTGCTGTGGGTCAGGGATGGCTGTAGCCATGTCACCACTCTTTTCCTTGCACTTACATGTCTCCTTCCTTCTCAGGCACATGGAAGAGGCACTGCTTGTGGAGCAACTGGTTTTTTGATACCCTCCCCTTTGCTCCACATACACAGGGTTTATCCATTCTCTTTGTTACATGAACCATGGATAATCCATGCGTTCTTGTCCCCACACCTTTTTGATCAATTTAACTATCTAATGAGGTCTTAACAAAATGAAAGAAAGGAATCTTTATTTCAAGAAACTAGAATTCTTGTGACATGGATTTGAAGCAGTTTATGGTCAAATAATATTTTTTAATTTGTCCTGATTCATCTGAAAGTAATTTGAATCCACATTAGTATTCCATGAACTGATCATTAACACTTTTCAACTAATTTAGTAAACATATATTGCTTCCAAAATAAATAGAAACAGGAAAGGAGTACAGTTAGTGTAGCTGAGGCATGAAAACATACACATTAACATGCAAGGCAAAACTCCAGTGTTGAAATGGGGCAACACATTAAGGTTATTTTTCTGGCCATGTTTTCACATCTCCAGAGGTTGCTTAAAAACAATAGAATGACCATCCTAAAGTACATCTTTTAATAATTCTGCTTCATACTACAAAATGGTGAACTGACTGTACTAAATGAATTGTCACAGCTCTCCTGAAAATACTGGGTAGTCAGGAAAAGATGACATGGTGAAGATAAAGAACACATCCTCAAGGGAGTTGGCTCCGAGATAGCCCGTCAATATTTGCACAGCCCTTTGGGCATATAAGGCTTCTCTAAGGGCAGAGTCTCTTTGTGTGCCAGATGAAACCCAGGCCAGCTCTGCTCCACAAGCCATGGAGCCACAGTAATACATTGCTGTGTCCAAACCCATCAGCCTTCCTCAAAGCTTGAGCCTGTCAGTACTGGGCTGGTGCACCTCTGCCACGTTCAGATCTGTGCTGGCCCATGTCCTGAGGATGTGGCAAGCAGGTGGAGGGGCTTTGGCTGGCCTTTGCTGAGAAACACACAGCCCCCCAGCAGACTGTAATTTATTCCTCTTCTGTCACCTGTTGCTGTGTTTCACTTTAAATAGAAGTAAGGAACCTTGGAAATGGGCTCCTCCCTCAGAAGCTGACTTTTTTACCTAATAACTGTTGAGTATAAGGATGAGGAAACCCTCCACTTCTTCCTTAAAAAAAAAGTAAGGGCCCATTTTGAAAGATTTGTCCAGTTAGCTCACCTAACACAGTCTTCTTTACCTGTGAACTACTTACAAGACTATCGAACTTTACAATCCTCCTCGGGCTGAGGCATTAAAAGAATGCTGAGTTGCCCAGCCCTGCTAAGAGGATGAGGTGTCTGAGTGTTTCCAAAATCACAAACACAGAGAGAACTAACAGACTATAAGTGCCTCTTGCACTCAAGCTGACTTGAGCTCTGTTTCTTGCAAGCTAAGTCTAGGTTCTTTTTGTAGAGCTAAGTGCAAGTGATTTGCTGAAAGCTGTCTGAACTGATGCTTTGGATAAAGCTGGGAATGGAGCACCTATCCCCACACCTCTGGAAAATTCAACCTCAGGCAACTTGGTGAGTGAGGAGTGTTTATTGCTGGGAAGGAATATGTTAAGCCTTAGCTTGTACTACTTGAGCATCATCTCTCTCTGAAAGCTCCATAATAATAATTCTATGAAAGCTGGAGAGGTTTTTGGTGCCATGTAGCTCTCTGACAACTCACTTTGTGTTCAATGGCCATGCAGAAGGGAGAAGGACATCAGACATGTATTTCTAAGACTTCTGGAGTGGTCCCCATGCTGCTAAAATAGACACTGTTCCAGGCTGGTTGCTGACAGCAGCTGATGAACATTTGGCACAGACCAAGAACAGAAGTGCAAAGGTGACAATCTCCTTCCCCACCTGGCTGGGGTCAGTTCAGGGGCACCCCCTGGCAGCAGCCCCAGTGCTCCAGGACAGGCAGCCCTCCTTGTCTTTGGATTCATCTGGACTTGAAAGGTACTGAGAAGATTTGAATTCAACCTCATGCTGGCAGAATGATTCAGCCCAGATCTCCTTCTACTTAGACTATTTTGCTGTAATATCTTATAAAAGATCTTGTAGGAATATGGTAAATATCTGCAGTGCCACACTTTGGTCTGTTTTCTTTATCAAATCTCTCAGGGTCAGCCTTGTCACAGTAAGGTGTATCCGAAATTTTTCCCTTCTGCTCTGGTGCATCACTGCTAATGGAGTATTCCCTTGCCAGAAAAACCAAGCACCTTATTTTGAAATCTTAAATTCTGGTTCCAGGTTAAAGCAAAGATTTTTGCAAATACTGCAAACACTATTGCTGACTGGCAGCTATGTCTCAGCTGCACATATGGAAAGATGGAAATTTTTAGTGAAGAGGCACAAAGTGCTTCTTGAAGCAGAGATGTGAGTTCACGTCAAATGAAATGTATGCAGGGGGTCATTTTTTTTGCACTGCATTATAGAAAAAGGTTCATTTTAGATTATAAATAGTAATGATATGGACCACACTCTTGTAATTCAGTTCTGATTGGAAATGCACCGAGTTACCAAAAATAATGCACCCCAGCCAGCTTCCTTAGGGCTATGGTTATCTTCTACATAAATGCATCTTTAACCAACAGCATATAAAAAGAGCAATGATGACATCCAGAGGACAGATAGTTTAATCATAGGTACGGTAGGTATCCTCAGCAAATTTCCTGGGGATATATCCCTCACCTATTTTTTCTGTTTAAAGTCTGTTCCTATTAAATCAGTTATTGACAGCCTGCTGATTTCCTTTAAGTCGTAGTTTTTATGAAACTGACCTTGTAAAGTTGAGTGTTTCACCCCCAGTGCAAAAATTACATGTACATGATAAACTTTTATTAGTTCCATCATTTTTGTGTACATTATCATTCTATGTTATCACTGAATCCAACCGAAATGTAAAGCACTTCTTTAAGCTACTGGAAAACTTCAGGTTAATAGCTGTCTGGTTTACTTCACCTGTGAGGGCTCCTGCTGTGGAACCTCTCCCTATATGTAGGTTTTTATCTAATCTGTCTTAGTAACCTTCCATACTCTGGCTTGGCAGGTTTTTTTTGGTTTCAATTTTGTTTGCAACTGCAAGAATATTGGCCAGGTGCGCCATATGTAGAAGCCACTACACAGAAAAGCCTCTGAATTCCACAGAAATATCTATGGATGGGTGTCTATTTTACTGGCAAATTTGAAGGAGATACATTACCAATGATAGTCTTTTAAGCACAGCTCCACAATCAGAATTTAATTGAAGCATGTTACCTATAATAGGTTCAGATATTTGTGTTCTTCAGCATTTTATAAATTCAGAAACAGATGGGCTATGACCAGGAAGCAGTGGAGAACAGACTGGCATAAAGCAGGTTGGCTCTCTGACAAGTGCAGGTACAGCTGTGGTATGTATTTTATTCAGCATGCCCACCTACTGTATCAGCAGCCTGCCCTACCAGCAATTCAACTACAACTGACTTAATGAAGAGTAGAAGTAAGCATGAATCCAGACTTTCTATGGATCATAATATCTGAGAACCCAGAAGAATCAACATGACGGAAATCATGCCAAGTAATTTTTTTTCCCTGCCTCTTTACGTGCAAGAGATAACAAAAGCATTAGCATTTTGAAAAGGAAAAAAAACCCACAAAATATAATCAGTTTACAGCATACTAAAATGTTCCCCTTTTGGTCTTTTTCATTAAAGGAAGAAAATCTTAGGATGTAGTAGCTTATAGCTTAAATCACCACAGTTGTGCTAAGGAACATGATGAAGTGCTGGCTAAGAAGGCTTCTGTTAGTAAAAAACAATTTATATGGGTGACAGAAGGGCCAGTTCTTGAAGGTTTCATGCAAGAAGTGTACAAAGGGTGTCTTTGCTCCCATTTGTGCCAATCCTTGCAAGCCCCATAGGGAGAAAAACTTCTGTGGCTGAAGAGGTTGTGGAAAAGAATCCTTTATCTGAACATTCCTTAGTTGGGAATGTGGTATTTGCTATTTTATGTGTTTAAAAGAGGTACCTCTCTTTGTCTTTTGGCATTCCTTATACATGTGGTTGAATAATATCATATTTAGGCATATTGTACCTCTTTATCTCTGTTTCTATATCTACTTAATATTATATATTCTAACCTGCACTCACCTACAGTAACCCACACAGGGAATTTGGAAAAACAACAACCCATAATTATTTTATATGGCGATTGTCTGACTTGAAATATTGAGGTAATTATCAGGTTAAATTCCTATGATCCCTGCAATTTCTATGAAACCTGGAGATGTCAGTACTTGAGTTCTGGCATATCTCTTAAAGTAAAATTATACCACCTCAACCTAAGGTCGTAATTAAAGATGTAACAAAGCTAAGTGAAAAAGGCTTATATTATTTGAATTAAAAGCAGAACAACCCCCATAATTGTAGAGGGTGAAAAATTAAATGAACTGGCCATAAATTCCACCCTTCAGGGGCCTCATGCAGTCTGTAGGTGGGCAAGACTCTTGTTGATACAGCTGAAGAAAGGCAAAGGGGAAGCCAGGGCTGTGGGTCCAGGAAAGACCTGTAAGATCACTTGCTTTGGAAAGGGAATGGCTTCTTCCAGAATGCAGTAAAGACTTGGGAAAAGCCTAAATGAGAGGGGGTTTTATAAATATAGCTCTACTGTGACTTTTATCTGGGAGAAGTACTGCTTTGGTTTCCAAAGTGAGACTGTGGAACATGTTGGCAAAAACTACTTTTACTTGTATCCGGATTTCTAAGAACTTTAAAACACAGCTGAAAAGTATTTTTAAGAGTTCTGATGAGCAGGAGAAAATGCAGCCTCATATGTATGTGTGTATGTACATCTGTGTGGATGCATATATGTGGACTGGTGCTTACATTTGAAAATTAAATCCTTGAGAACTGGTGTTATTTTAATGAACATTCCACGGCCTTATTTTAAGGGTTCCTCCTTTGTTGTAGAAGAGGTGCTGTAGCAGTGGAAACCATCAGGGTTCAAATGACAAAGACATGCCTGGGAGTGCCACTTGAAGACAGCAAAACAAAGAGCTGCTGTTCAGGAATTCGGTTTCCAGTGCAATTGTGCTGGCTAAGCTGTACATGCCGCATATCTTGCTTACATCTTGGACTCTCGAAGGTTTTCTTTTCTTTCATTCTCTTGTCCAAGCTTCACATTTAACCTTTGAGGCAGTTTTGAATATATCCCTTCATAAATCGTAGTCCAGTAGCACTAACCTCAGGCAGCTCTTTAGTGTTTTTGACTCCCTTCTCACACTGTTCCTCCTCAGGCTTCTGCTGGTCATTCTCATTTCTCTCCTGATGATTTTGTCACTTCTCTTCAATGTAAAACTCAGGGGATCTATGAGACTGTACACTGCAAGTGTGTTTGTGGCGTTGGGGCCTCTGCCTGATGCTACACTTCGCTTCATTTACCTTTCTCATTTCATTGCTTTCCCCACGTTCCAGTAGCACTGCCTGCCCCCCTGTTACTACTATAGGGCTGACATACTGTCCATCAGATCCTGTCCCCTCCAGCCTCCACCAAAATATGCTACCTTTCATGTTGGTGACTCCCTCAAATACACTAAATCCTCCGTGTCCTCTAGAATTTTTTCCATTTGGTTTTAAATGTCCCCTAGCTGTTCTGATGCTGAAAAAACACCTCTGGACCTACCGATCCTTCACAAGCTTTTTAAAACCATTCTCTGGTATTTCTTCTGTCAGCATTTTTACAGCATTTCAAGACTAGTTGGTGTCACAAAAGTGAAGAATATTTCACAGTAAGGATAAAATACTACAGTCAGTTCCATACAGGCTTAGTTCTGAAAAGTCACTTAAGCGAAGAATGATGTTGAATGAAGGGATAAGTGATGGCTCATGGAGATTTGTCCAGAAACAAAAATGTACAAATGTACCTAAGCTGTCAGGTTGTTTTCTTTTTCAGATGATTGGGGAAGAATAGTGTTTAGGTAAAACAAACAAACAAACAAACAGCAAAAAGAAAATAGTTGTAGTCCTGTCAGCTCCTGAGGTACAGAAATGGTCCCATCCAAAACATGCCAGAAGGGACCCTTGTCTCTTTTCTGAAGCTGTTTCCTTCTGCCAGCCAGTCCCACAGCCCATCACACTGAATATCTGCAGTGATAAAAGTATTGTTCCTGAAGAGAGTACAACAAAATGGTTCAGGAAAGCTGCTTGATTAAAAGGGTCTAAGAATAAGAATAGCATTATTTGAGTCCTGCATTATTGTCATAACTACAAGAACAGGCACAAGTCTGCCTTCAGATCTCCATAGATGTTTGCAGGGAAAGCAGGTGGTGAGCTGGGAAATTTGGCTGAGGAAAGCACTCAGGTCCTCTATTGAAGAGAACAAAATAAAATCTTAAATTAAGAGAAGATGCTCTTCAGCTTCAGAGTAGAGCAGACCAGGAGCACTTGTTAGGTGCATTCCATTCTCTGGTTCTGGGTGCAATACCCTCTCATCATCGGGGGAAGGCTGTAGGGTGTGTGCTCTCCATCCCACTCCCTAAGGTGGCTGCTCTCCTAGTCCTAGCTGTCCAGAACCTTTAGTGAGAGCTGGGAAAACTCAGGGAGCAAGTGCTGCATCTGAAGTCAGTCTCCTCCACCTCCCCACCCAAGTAAAAAGCTCCATGGTTACTTTAGAAGAGTGTTGAAGGGAGATAAAAAACTGAAGCTTTAGAGTAAGGTTCAGTGGGTTACACAATGCACCATTTCATCAACTGTCAGGCAGTTGTCATTCTAAGTATGTTCCTCCTGCACAGGATTGTTCCTCCTTCTGTTGGAAAAGTGGGTGGGGTGCAGGGCTTTGCCCAGCTGAAGCTGAGACAGGGAGCAGACATGTTACATATGATGGGAGTTAGTGTTCCAGTGTACCTGGTGTCCTATGCTAAGCTCAGCAGCTGGGCTGCAGAGTGACATTGCAGGTTGTTTCAATTCCTTCTGTGAGTAGTAAGTGGGACTATTTAGGGTGGCCTGTTAAGGACTGTCCCAAATTCAGAGCAGAAAAAAGATGCCAACTGATCTTTAGGAAGATTTCGATGCATGTAAGCAGAAGGCACAGGAGCAGAGAAGACAAAAGAGGAGCCACAATGGGAGACAATGGTTTTTGTATGAACAGAGTAAAAGATATGAGTTCAAATTAAGCAGGGAAGGGTTTTCATGAGGCAGTGTGATTGTAGTGGGGAAGGAAACGTTTTAGATGCTTTCATGGAGAAAACTGAAGAAGGACATAAGAAAGCAGATAATAAGGAAACTGGAACAGCAGTAGTATTTCCTTATCCTCCTTTTGGCTGTGAGTTTTTGAATGGAGAGCTCAAAAGCAAGAGTCAGAGAAAATTCTGTAGCACTTGAAGTGCTCTGCAACGTCCCTGCTAGACAGTGTATACTCCTGCTGGAAAGGATGCTGGAGACATAGCATCCTTCTTTATAGTGACTCAGACCTGACAGTGAGAATAATAATTCTGACTCAATCACAGGCTGTTGTGGAGGGAGATTAATGCCAGGATTCATGGCCAATTCTCATTTTTTGTGTCAATCTACTTTCAAAATAAAGCATATGCCAGTTATTTCTCTTGGAAAGGAAAGAGAGAGAGCTGATATGAAACAGAGATAAAATCTGGAGCATAATTAAACAGGCATTTTTCATATCTTTATCATTGTCTTCTTTCTCTTCCTTCTCATGCTTCTGTGTCTTGTTCTTTCTAAAGCTATTGCAAGAGGGATGGATGCTGAAAGAAAAGCAGCTGGGTGTGATGCCAAATAGGTACTCCATGTTTTATCTCATACATGGCAAGACGCATTCAGACATTTTTGTTGTGCATCTGATTATACAAGGCATTTTATGAGTAGTCCATCATACAAAGACATTGTGTTACTGTAACTGTCGCATCTTCACATCAATTTTCAGTTCAGTTTCTGCATTTTCCTCACACTTCCAACAATAAATACTTAAAATAATTGTGAGTAAAAAAACTGAGACTGCAGTGGCTTTGACTTGATGGCGTTGACTTGGCTTTGAATATGGCTTTGACTTGATGTTTTATGACACTAAATTTCTTTAAGACCCAGCACTGTAGATTGGCTCAGGATGGGGATGGGTACCCTTTTGTTGTTGAACTGATATTTCAAGCCTCTCTTCAGTTCAGAGTGTAGCATTTCTATTATCTCTTGCCTTTCTGTAGAATGGGGTGGGATGGTCCTAGTTGCATGCCTGCTGACCCCTCTGTCATAAGTGATGGTGGTTGATGCCATTTCTTTGTTCTGGGTGAGGAGAGTAGGGTTTGAAAAAGCTTTAAGCCTTTATGATGCTGATATAACCCTCAAAGCTTCTCTTGCTACCCTGGGGTTGAAATAGACACAGGTGTAAACAATGTTTTGCTGTAAGAGACACTAACTTGTCCTTGTTTTCAGCACTCCATGAGGCAGCTAGAAAATCTCAGGCTACAGAGGCCCATCCTTAGCCTGTGGACCTGAATAGATCTCCATGGCAAAACTCTTTTCCTGTTGCTTCAGGTGCTAACAGATCTAGCCTGAGAGCCTTGCCCTGATGCAGAGAAGAGCCTGACCTCTCCCTTAGGCTCCAGGAGTGGTAAGCCTGCTTCCATTCTCCATGAGCTCCTGTAAAAGAGCACGTATGGACTGTGTTAATATATAGAACTAAGTTTGGGAATATAAAAAGTTATGCAAGCAACTTCCAAGTCTATCATTCTATGAGGTAATGGCAGTTTAACAGACCCCTTTGATGCAGAATCTATTTGTCTACTATTAGACGTAGGTACTCATCTGACTGTCCCTCCTGGCTCTTTACTCCTTTCTCTGTGTCACGTAAATTCAGCCCCACCCCAGCCCCCACACCTTCTGAAAGGTTATAGTCCCCTGCCACTGCAGCAGCAACAGAAACATCATTGCTGGCAATGACTGGAGTGAGTGACTGGAGCATGGAATATGTAAAACAGAGCCATACGTCTGCTCTGATGGAGAGTTTGCTTCTGGAGAGCAGCATATTGATTTGTTTAAATGCTTGTGCTCTGGGTTCGTGTGCTTCCTTTTGCCTTTGTGCTTGGCTTTGCCTTTCACCTTCACTGTGCTGTGCAATGAGTCCCATGGGGCTCTTTCCAGACTGTTACAGCCTTGGGGTCTGTTCTTGTCACAGATACACAGAATAGGAAATGCTTTTCTGCTCTCTTTCAGGTGGCCTTAGCAGTTACAGGGCTTCCTGTGTGAGGCAGGGGAGACCAGAGCATGGGAAGCTGGGCTTGTCCCTTGCTGAAGCTCCTCCAGGGATTTTGGGACCCATGATGAAGCTGACTACATTCATCCTGTGCTGCACAAGAGCTCGGCACAAAGGTTGCAGATGTAGTCTAGATGTTGTAGATGTGGATGTCATATGACTCTTCTGCTAAACTGACTTGTACTTTGGAGGGTATTTCTCTGGGTTACTGTGACTCCCAGCCCTCTCCAGTAGTATCAGAGATATGGTGAAGGTGGAGAATACACCAAGAGGGAGCAGACACTGAATTCTGTCACCTGCTATGATCCAAGAAAAGGAACCACAGGACCAGAGATGCAAGTAAAGCTGGAAGGAGCTTCAGCAGTGAGACGTATGTCGGGGGGAGGAGCAACAGAAGACTTGGGAGACAGAAGCAGCAGAAGGAAGTGTGGGAGAGCAGGATGGTGTGGTGGAGCAACATCCTGAAATCTGTCTCCAGAGAAATACAAAAACCTGGCAAAAAGTTAGCTTGGTTATCAAAACAGCAAGGCTACAACTGTGTAGGCAAATAAACGTATACGTGATGTGATGGATGATCTTTGTGGAAAATACCATAAAGCAGGACCTGGGTGTGGGCAGCCTTACAAACTGCAAGTACATGGTGCATCAGGAGTTGGCTGCATGTGCCCCCAAATTTTTTAAAAGTCAGACTTCCCCTATGGAAACAGTGATGTTCAAAGTAAGAGTTAGCCTTTCCAAGGCTCAAAGGAAAGCTTATAAGTAACAAGCTATGATTAATTTTCTGTTTGTTTTGTACACAGACAAGAAAATGCTGGGATGTTTTGTGGTGATGAATCATCCTGTGTGTGCGCACTCATCCCTCAAATGCCTGAAATAGGCATGTTGTATTTTAGGACCCATTTCCTCATTAGCAGAGCAAATATGCTAGGTCTTACAAACCTTCCCAGAAACTGGGTAAGCTTCATCTAAAAAAACAGTTGAATTTTTGGCCTCCAGTATTCCTATTACTGGGCAGCCATTCCAGAGCTTTTATCCATCTTATGACAGCCAAACTCATTTTATTTCCAACCTTTGATTATTTCTTGCCTGTTTATGTCATGTGAGGAAATGAACTAATTATCAAATATGCCAGACTGCAGAATAAACAAAAGTGGTGTCACTAAACACCATATCCAGCATTTAGGAAGCAGACCTAAAGTAGATTCAGAAAGAAAAAAAATCAACGCAGAAGGCCATATAGCTAATTACAAAGTACAATAAATGACTACCATGAAAAATAGGCCATGTCGGGAATAATCTCTGTCAAATGTAGCTAAAGACTGTCCTCCTTAATCCGTTTAAGAATTGAGAGGGTATTAAAACCTGGGACATGTAAATCAGTTGTGAAAGTTTACAATTCACTGCACCTCACGTATCTCCAGGTTGATATGCGTGGAGGGAATTCCAGCATGTCACTTTAGGAAAACTTAAGATAGCCAAGACTAGCTGACGTGCAAGAAAACCTCTACCAGCAAGTCTCAGGTTGCAGGCAAACTGGTGTTAAAAAGGGTGCTGTGTTTCACAATAAGGCATTCTGGTGATGGGGGTGCTGTGACATGATCTCTCCAAAAGGTGCAGGAGGTGAGATAAACATCTGTCTCAATCCTTTACAGAACCCTTGGGTTTGACAGTAGTGAAACATATGCTGCCTGGCAGGTGAGCCCACATTTACTCTACGTAGCACTTTCTTTTAATGCCTACAGTCCTGGCAAGGGCTGCATGGCAGTGGGATGGCTTTTACTGAGTATAACAGGATCCTTGATTCCAGACTTATGATTTTGCTACAGAACAATTAGTGTGTTTAGTATTCCAGAGATTCTGAGAACTGCTGAAAGTCTAAAGGTCTGGGTATTGAAATGATTTGAAATAGTCATAGTCCAGTGTGATGGTCTTCAAGTGCTCTTATCCATGGTGGTCTTGTTCCACAGTAACCAGAGTTACTACAGAGGAGGTGGCGGAGGATTCAGGAGTGCTAGCAAAATTTGAAATTATATAATTTCCTCACTGGACTCAGTGATCACCACAGAAGACCCTTCTGACAGCACCATACCTGCACAGTTATTTGTCAATAATGAACAAATTTGCATGATCATATTCCCGAGCAGAGGAGCATGTTAACACACCCCCACATCCACCCCCAAAAAAGACACTAAGTCTTCAAGAACAGGGAAACTTTTAAATAAATGAATGATGAAGAGTAAAACATCATCTATTTGACATGGTCAGATTCACAGATTACTTAATTTCTCTACTACTGTGCTTCTGAGTTGTAAGGCAAAACCCCCTAATTTCTCTTCCAGTATCATGAAGATATTTACGACAACTTACTTTTGTAACTATTTGTTCATATCTTTATCTCTTACTGGTGATACCATGCAAAGAGGTGTCTATACTCCACCCTTTCTTCAGGATGAAGCCTTTATTTGCATTGTGTTATTTTAGACTCCTTTAAGTTCTTAATACATTTCAGCTACATCAGCTTTTCAAGTCATTAGAAATTTTAGCACAAGTAAGTATATCCAGTGCATATTAGGTCATTTGGAAACAAGGTTAGTAACTAATAGATCTAGTTTGGGAAGCAATGCAAAAAATCTGAGTATTTGTTGCTGGCTGTCCCCATTTGAGACACTGACATAATTCAGCTCTTTGTGTTTGGCTGGCTGCAAATGGACATATTCCTGCCTTTCATAGGATTCAGCATGGATATAAAGTTCTACTTGCATGGATGATACGGGAGGATCAGGGACATAAACAGCAGAGCTGTGTACAGAAAAAAATTAACTCAATATATTGCAGATACAAAGATATTAATAAATGTTAGCCTGTCATGGTGCAAGATTGGCTTAGTCTATAAAAACATCCATTCTGTTATATTGTTTACCTGAGTCCTAGTAAATACAAAAGATATTATCACAAATAGTATAGTGTATGTGACCTACCTCAGTTGTCCTCATTAGCTGGATGCCCTTAAAATGTGTGTATTAGGAAATAATGCAGAGATTTATTCATCAAAGTATTGCTTCGTTCTAATACACGCACAGCCCAGCTGGGTTGCAATTAATAGCTAAAAAGGTAATGCCAAATTGGACTTTAGACAGAGTCCGGGGCTATGAGTAACTATAATAAGGTTACACATTAAATCACCTTAGAGATCAAAACTCATAAGCCAGAACTAATAATTGCCGGTCAGAAGACAACAATTTGTTACTTCAGATGAGCCAACTTTGAAAGGATTTGAAGGGAACAGAGAAAAATGAGTTCATGTGCAGTTTTAGCAGATACCACTTATCACACAGTAATAGGATAGTGGACAGCCTTGATTGCAACTGTGAAATATAGATAAAGCAAACTTGTAAATAGAAGGAAATGGGATCGTCTGCAACACTGCCAAACAAAACCAAGAAAAAAGAGCAGAAAAAGAAAATAGAACTCTAATTCAGTAAAATGTAGAGCACAGATTACAGAATAAAGTAGAAACACTCCTAAATTAATAAAAGAGAGGTAGAGTCCAGCAGTAAATTGAAATGCAGTTGTTGAAAAGCACATATTAATGCTCTCCTTCCCCCCGATGCTGCTTTCTCTGCCTGGAGTAGCACTCCTCAGAGATTTTGTTTCTCACTGCCATGATTGCTCATTTTTTCAGCAGAGATAATGAGATCGAAGCAGGAATAGCCTTCTTTCGTTCTCTTATTCCATTTCATTTCTCTCCTTCAATTTGCACCACAACAATGGCAGCAAAAACATCAAGGAGACGAGTTGTGAATAGTTCACAGTCAACAGCGAAGGGATGCTCTGCAGAGGGTCCTAGACAGTGATTCAGCTGGGGTTGGGGCACATTTCTGTCCTGTCCTCCCCACTGAGCTGAGTGTCTCCATCTTCACATGACTCTGTGTGGTCCTGCCTGGGACCCAAGAGAAACTGAGTCAGCAGAAGAAGACAGCCATGAGACTTTTTGGATGCTTGGCTGTGTTGGTTTATCCACCAGTGCACCACCTATTATCAGTGCTGTGAGGAAGGCTTTGTTAGTAATAACCACCCCAAAATCTCTGTGTGATTATTTTTGTGATGAAGTGCTAGGACTCATCCAGGTGCTTACACTCAGCACTCAAAATGGAGGCGCTGCTCCTTTGCTGTTTCACGGGTATCACCTGCAAAGCACAGAACAGGAGGAAATGGTAAGAAAGGTGTGGGACCATCTAATTGTATTTGTTCTGCTTGCAAATAGATATCCCCCCTGCTAATTTTGGCTTCTGCTTACAAAACTGCTCTGCAGTGTTCCCTCCCCCGCCCTTCCTCCTATTACCTCCGTTTTTCCTTCGATTTTTTTTTCTTCTCTCAGATGCGATTTCTTTACATTTCCAGCTCTATTTTCTCAGTCTTTTCATCAATATTTAATATGTGAGTGGAACAGTGGGCAGTTACCTTCTTTTTCTTTTCCCTTTTTTCCCCTCTAAAAGTGCTGGTGCTCAGCTCTGGCTGCAAGAGCACTTGGCTCCTGGGAGCACTCACTCTGTTTGAGTACCGCCTGCATTAAGGAGCCAAAGTCTAACCTGAGGCTGCCAGAGGGGGTTTAAAAAAAGGCAATAATGACTAATTGACCTCTTTAATGAGCTTAGGAGTTATAAAGTAGATAATTGCAGTGCATATGACATATTTTATCTAGGTTTTCAGAAAATCTCTGATAAGGATCTACATGACAGGCTGCTTCTGAAGATGAACCTAACAGGGGCTAAGAAGGACATGGCATAGAAATACAAGAAAGAAAATGAATTTTCTGTGCTGAGGGTTCCCCCCAAAAGGGAAGAGTTAAGTGTGATTAATACTTGGCTTCATAGTTTGATTTTAAATAAATTACCTAGCTAGAAAGGCCCACCATAATGCGCTGTATGTGCTGATGATACTAAATTATGATGCATACTGAGCACAAAGTGAGTGGCAAGAAACATTCATCGTGCCTTAGATCAGCTCAGTAATTGAGCTGACACATGGCAAATTAAATTTATTACTGAGATATGTGAAATAATGCACATTGTTCTTGATACAGGGATGATAAACATAAAGACCCTCTAGAATATTTTGACAAAATAGTCTTTACTAGAAGACGGCTGTCCTAGGCAACGTACACATGGAGAGAAACACCAAAAAAGCTGAACACAGAAGGGACAGGCTTTGGCATTTGATTTTTTCTCTATTATGGTGTATTGCTCCTGCCCATTTGTCACTTGTTTTTCCAGCTCAACCCAAAGCTCTTCAGTTTCTCAGGTTTTCTGAAATCTCCTCTCCATACCTCATGGGTTTTTTAGGATGAAAACCAAAGTGTGCTGGATGCATGAAGAAAAGTCTTGGAGTTTAAAAAGTGCAGCAACTGAAGTTTTAAAGTGTGCTGGAACAGCCACCCTGGTGACACCACCTATTTTACCCTTTTATTGGTGAAGTAAGGTAAAGAGAAATAAAAATAGATGTTTCATAGGACAGTGTAGTAAGACTCAAGTGAAATGGGAGATGTGGGTTTGGTTGCATATCTGGCTTTTCATAATGTGCACAGTCTGTGTTTTTAAAACAGTTTATGGCTAAGATTTGAGGCACACACCTGGATCTGGGGTGATCTGATGAACTAATTACTTAATCCAGATCTAATAGCCCAGGGCAGTGTCGTGTGATTTGTTTTGGTCTTCCAGAGTTAACACCAGCACTTCTCATTATCCTCCTCTGTGGCTGCTGTGATTCCCAACACTTATTTTCACCTCCTTACAGTCATGTATCTTGGAACTCACTGGCTTAAGTCAAGCTGGAGTCTGCTTTTCTATTTTAGTTTCTCAGTTTCCAGCTCAGTTTTCCAGGTGTGGTGGGCAGTTTCTTGCTAAGAATTAGAAGCTGGTGCTTGGGAGAAGGCTATGGGAAGCTGTGATGGAAGGAAGAGCAGGGGAAGGGCTTTCAGGCACAAACAGCCACCAGAAAAACATACAGACTTTTGTAGGAGAGAGGACCACACAGATGATCGGGACTGCCAAGTGGAAGAGTAGAAACAGAAAAATAAGATTTTTTTGGGGGGATTTTTTAAGGAAGGGCTAAGTTGTAACATTTGGGTGGAAGTCTGGGGTGCTCAAATTCATAATAGCTGAGGGGGTGACACAGCCACAGGGGCGAGTCACAAGAGACCAGTCCCTCTGAATGGCCCTGGTGACCACAGGATACCTGGAGAGCTGTGCTGACACCTTGATTACAGTTATAACACACTTAACTATGCAACTCATTAAAATTAACATCGTATCAGAATTAGTCGTTTCAGTTGCTGCTGGTGGGTACAGGCCTATTTCTGTGGTGTGTGCTTCTCCTTCTGTTTTTTTAGTCATCAGGGTGGTTTAAGTTCCAGCTTCCAGTGTTATGCTGATGACACATCTATGTGATTTTTTTTTCTTGACTACTCAAAGCCATTTAATCTCTTTGAATTTACTTTGGATGTCAACATTTTGAAATGTCTCTATGAAAATCTGTCACTATCCTCCTAATGTTTTATTTCATTTCTTTTGCCATCTGAGCTGTGCTTCTTGAAGGCAAGGAATTGCCCCTTTTTCAGGATCATGTTACACATTCTGTTTACCAAGTCATCTTTCTATTACTTGGAAACATCTCACAAACCAAACACACAAAGAGAAAGAAATTTAAGCACTTACCTTTGTAGCACGTTTTACTTTCCTCTGGATTTACCCCTAACAGAATTGAATTGCAAACAAAACAGCCTTTGATTCAACTCTTAAAATATGAATAACAGATTTCTAGCTCAACAGTGTAGGCCAGATCCATTCTCTCTTTTGCAATTGCCATTGCAATTTGCTGATGATTTAATTTTAAATTGGAACTCTCCTGGACTTAGCAGGCTGCTTTAAAGTAAGAGCCTATGTTTCTGAGTGTCTGAACACTCTTGGTATTTCATTATTTGAGCAGTCTCCCTGAGATTCTTGAATAATTTGGCTTCCAAAGTTTCAAGTCAGGAATTTTTTGTCATAAAATTTTAATTGGAAGTTATCATTGATCTGATAAAAATTGAAAGCCTTTTTTATAAAGAGAAAGAATCTTGTCTACTGTTCTATTAAAATTCTTAGAATGAAAGATTTTTTTAAAGTGAAAGGAACATGCAAGGATAGGAAATTAAAATATAGAGTGGATAGCTGATCACTGGAAACAATATCCTGAAGTGATGAGGGATAGCATTTTTTAAGATGGATATTATATGAACTGGATGTTGGGAACTGATGAATTTTACCTCTCACATCCAGCTCTACAAAGATTCTGTCACAAGTCCATTGGAGTAACTGTGGTTCTGTATTAGGCACAGGAATTTTTTGGAGGAAGAAGTCTTTAAATGAAGTTTTAGATATTGTTACCAGCTGATACTTGCTTAGACCTGTTGTGGTAATCCACCCTCAAAATGTTGCTCAAGGTACCACCTGCTACTTAATTTCCATTCTCTTAGAACTCTAATACACCAGAAATCAGACTTTTTATCCTGTACCACTACACTGAATTGGTCTGTTTGTATGGGACTGATTGTAGGTTACCATGTGGAAAGTGCCTTGTTATTTAGTAGATGAGATGTCCCCAGCATCTGAAAAAGAATGTTTGTATGTAATGCCCTGTGCTTCCCCATGCCATTTGATAATATTGATCACGGAAGCTTCTCTCTTGCCTCCAGGAAGCTTGAGGGGTAAACAGAAACACCCTTAAATGACTTAGATCCTTCATCTCAGATTAAAGCCAAAAATTTGAGTGGGGCAAATGGTTTTCCATGTCAGCAACCATCCCTTGAGAGCCTCTTCAAGGGTTATTCCTCTTCTCCCCTTATAAAGCATCTATGCAATTCCACTGGAAATTGGTGTATATATGTCCTGATGACTTTAAAAGAAATCATTTATAGGCAACAATTTTTCTCACAGGTTCAGCATTTAAAATCCTGTCCTTTTTCTTATCACTTTTTTTTTGGGGGTTAATGAGAAAATAAGCTTTCAGTATCCATTCCTGCTGCCATCATGCAGAAAAAAATACTTCAGTCAAAATCACCTGAAAGGCCCACCTCTGTAATCACCTGTCCTCCTCTGTTACATTCCTCCACTGGATCTCCTCTGTGCCACACCGAGGTCCAGCCACCAGTGATTTTGTATGGGCAGTTGATTTGTTATATCCACCAGTGATTATGAGTTATGAGATCCTGCTTATCTTCTCTTACCATATCTGTGCCTTTGCTTTCATCCCATGAAATGTTCCTTCTGAACTGGTGAACTGCAAGGCCACTACCTTTTTCCTGTATAAACCACCATTTTTTCTTTTTTTTATGTTGGATTTTTTTTTCCTGCCTACAGGAAATCTAATTAAGTACTCGAACTATCTTCCAGAAAGCAAACATGGCCATCAATTTCACCACAGGTTGGACTGGACTGTAAACTTGCTCACTCATTATCTCCATGAATTTAAAAAATAAGTCTAATTGATTAAAATGGGACCTTGTTTTCCAAGTTACCCCGGGGCTTTTGAAAATTCCTCTTCATGAGGGATGAAATCAGAAGTCAAATCTGCCTTCAACAAGTAACCACTGTCTATGTTTCTCCTTGCTATGTCCTCTTTCATAACTTACTGGATTCCTATTGAGGTACAACTTACATTAACTCCTAAGGCCCGGAGGACAGTTTAAATCCCTTAATCTAATGAGAGGCAATAATGTAGGCATAGGTAAAGGAAGCTTCCCATTCTGGGACTGCCAAGAAATGTGATTCTTGGTTGCACGTGCAGATCAATTGGAGGAACAACAGTATACCAGAAGTAAAAGACTTAGGTGGAGAGGAACAGTCAAGCCCTGAGCACTGGAAATTGGCCTCTCCTACATCCCTATATGAGAATATAAAGAGAAAGTAATCTTTTGGCCAGAGGTGCAGAGCTCTGCGACTGCCAGTCCTCATGGAAGAGGTTGGTCCCTCAAAAGTCACGTCTTCCACCAGGACAGCTCTGCACGGCAGTGAGCATCAACCTGCTCCTACACAGCAAAATTCTCACCATCATTGGTGAGAGAAAAGAGGCCAGGTAGGACCCGACTCTGTTCATTGCTGCAGCAGCTTCCATGTCACCAGCAGGATGTCCCTGCACACCTGTGACTCCTGTGTGCTCATGGTGCCCATGAGCCCAACACGCAGCTCTGACCTGTTGAGGGGAAATGGGAAATCAGTCGCTTGTGCATTTGGCAGCAGCATATATGGGAGTGGAAGTAATTGCTGCAATCTACCCACAATCTCTGATGGGTCTTTTGCTCCTCCTCTTCCTCCTCCTCTGCCATCCCAGTCAAAGGACAGCAGTCGCCTTGCAATCCTCCAGATAGTGTTCCCTGAGCTTTTGCTTTTGTGGAGTAAAAAATGACCCTCTCCCTATGCCTCCTGCAGACTGCTTGTTTGCATCAAGGTAAACATTTAAATGTCACCTAAACATAAAAATAGGTAGGAGGCACATTAAAGAAACTTCATCTCCACTGCATATCAACACCACTAAACGCATTGTTACAAGAGTGACTAAAACTGTCTAATAATATCATCAGTGGCAACTGGTCAGTTAAAATGTTTTTTAATTGTGACTTGAATGTGTTTATCAACCTCTTTTTGTGACATTAAAAAGACAGCAAGAGAAACACATGGAGACATTGTCCTCGAGGGAAAGGATTAATCATCACTGAGTGAGCAGGCCTAAGCAGATGGTCAGCTATGCTTTCCTGAAGTCATTTCTTCTATCCACCATTCAGTGTCACTGCCAGAAATGAGAAGTGTTATCTTGACACTGAACATCTTTATAATAAAATCACTAATTGGCGTCTAATACCAAAGGCTTTATAGCTGTAAAATTGCGGCAGAGGTAGCTAAGTGGTTGACTGGGTTTCATTTTAATAAATGCTGTTTTACAAATCCTTCCTTAGTGCTGTCTACACTGTACAATCACTGGGAGACCTCTCTGCTGTAACGGTGTGTCTATGTTAGCTCCAAACACAACAACTGCAAGTGTTTTAACAGCACAGCAGATAAACATGACACTGCCATTGTGCTGCTGTTTTTCATGTATTTCATGTAATGCTAATATTTTAAAGGAGGTGTTCTTGAGGATTTAGTTCTTGGATTTTTCCTGTCTTTTTGGCAACCAGAAAAATCTGTCATAATAAATTATCACTTTTGGTCTTGGAAATATATTTTTAAGAAAGCTGAAAATGTGTCAGCATTGGACATCCGTGAAATTCTCATGGTTTGTTAAGAATTTCTTTTTCTTTTATGCTTTTCACTTTAGTCAGGAGCATTTAGAGAAAATATTTCTTTCCTTAATAACCATCCACTTTTTTTCAAAGGTACAATCAGTTCTGGGACAGAAAGAGTTATATGTTACAGCAGCTATGTGAATATAGTTGTTGTTTTTAATATAATTTGAACGTGTGGGTCTTCTTTCCATCACCCATTTTTTCATTTAGCAAATCTTTCATCACATGAATAGTGAGAGCCAGATTCTGGCTTCACCACACCAAAGCCATTCTGGAGAAATTCAGACACTCTGGGCTGTGTTTTGGTGTGGTTGAGGCCATGCTGTGGCTCTGCAGTCGCTCTCTTGAGAGCACCTTTAGTGGTGCTTGACCCCAAGGCATCCAGTATGACGCTGCTGTGCTGGAAACTGGGCCTGATCCGAGGTTCTTTTAAAGCAGTAGAAAGAATCTTGTAGACAGTAGTAGGCTCACAAACCAGGTTTTCAGTTCTTTCACAGTGAAATTTGAAATTTGCAGAGAGGGTTAATGCCTGGAAAATTATATAAATATGTTATGTCATAATATTATATGTCCCAAAATATTGGTAAAGGGTGTTTTTCCCAGAGATTAGAGCATTAGTGAAAAAATAATGATTAACCTTTAAAATCAGATTGGCATTTCTTTTTTCTCCAAATGTAGAATTAATACGCATTTTTTAATCATTAGTGTAATTTTCAGGATGATACTTTTGTTCTTTTGGCTGTTGAACTGTTACGGCTGCTAGTAACCCTTCAAATTGTTTGCTTCATTCAAGCATTCTTTTTTGAATAATTCATTAGGCATTATTATCCAAGCGTGGAACACCTCATTTAGCACTGGTGATCTTTTCCTTATGTGTAGCTGACAGGCAATCAAAGTTTTTATCAGTGCAGAAAATTTGCAATTCAGAAATGTAGTTGCAGCAATTAGTAGCTATCAGGTAGCATAGGAAGGACAGCTTCATAAAAAGAGAGAGTTGAATGAGCTCAACTGATGTTAGCACAAAAGTAATGGATAAAACTAACCAGCTGTTTCTAAATTTACCAAATGGAACATTCCTTTTTCTCAGAATAGAGGCTTTAATTAACTTTGTGTTATGTGTGGCTTCACGAAAGGAGAAGTGAATAGGTGACAGAATACCCCTCTTTCGGTGCCCTTCACTTAATTTTGTAACTGTATTAAGGCATCCTGTTAATGTACATCTCCCTCCCATCTCATTGCAGGACAAGCCTCCAGGTTTCTCACTGCTCACCTTAGGCCCACTGGAGAGCAATAAGTTTTTTTTAATGTATGGCAGATTTTTTTTCTCTCTCTCACTGGTGCATAAGTATTGATGTTTTTATGCTGCTGCAAGAAGCTTGCTGAAGTTTGGGCAGCAGAAGTGTTTCCTTGAGTACTCCCAGTGAACTCTCAGTGCAGCTCCTGCAGTGACCCTCAATCGCAGAACACAAATAAGTGTTTTAGGAAACAAGGTGAGAGGAGAGGTGGTGGTAGGAGGAGGAAGAAATGAACTCTTAATTTCATATTTTACCAATTATTCTAGTTCATTCCCGTCTTGCAGATCAGGTGAAGTTTATGCTGGATTTAGCCCAAGGACTCATATTCTGGAAAGCTGAAAGCAAAGAAGAAAGCCTTTGTGGCACTTACCATCTACAGTGCTCACTGGAGTCCTAGAGAGGACCTGGGCATTGGTCTTCTTCCTGGGATGACTCATCTGGTTTGCAATGGATTTTTTTCAGGATTTAACTTCAAAGACACTTGGTCTGCGAAGGGGATCCGAGGCCCTCACATTCTGTTGAGTGCTCTACTTGGCTTGTGACTGAATAACTGGCACAGCTCTATCACCTCCTCCTATCATTTTTGGAAGTAAGATTGCTCCCTGACCTCCCTAATATTTCTTATTTGAAGGAGAAGTTTGCTGGCACTGGATCTCAGACAAGTTTTGCCTCAAACACCTGAGTTGCCCAGTGAGAGTGGCAGGCAGGAGAGGAAAGCCCTTTTCCCAGGGTCTGCCTCCAGACATGGGCTGTGCAGCACCCCGGCCATGGGGCAGGGAGCAGGGAAGGCTGGATCCCCTTCCGAGGTCCCTCACTCTCTCCGATCACTGGAGACAGAGAGTGCTGAGGGCATTTACTGGGGCCAGATCTCCTTAAAGCAGCTGTGGCACAGCTTGTGGCTCCACTCCTGTCCTGCCGAATGGCCTTTCCTGGGTGACATTTCAACAAAGCTCTTTTACTTTTTAACACGTGTCCTTTAGTGTGTAAGTGGAAGGAGAACGCCCGAAGTGCAGAAAGCCCAGCTGATTTGGGAACAAGAAGGTATGTGGAGCAAGGCACTACAGCGAATACCTATGTGTCATGTTGATGGAGACTGCAAAAACTGGGAGGAAACACAGGGCGTTCATTGCAGTGTAATTTAGAAGCATTTAACAACCCCTCTCTGTGTGCTTATTGTGGGTCCACAGTATTTGAATAATGCTTTTAAGCACCAGTACCGAGCCAGGCATGGGGACTGTAACATTATTTTATCCATTGTGTTATCTGCTTCCTTTCAGTGAAATGAAACGATGCCATGTTTCACATTCTGTTTCTTCCCCTGACAGCAGCCACAGGGCTCAGGAAGCTGCTCGGAGCAGCGTGGGCCATCTCCAGCAAACGCTCCCATCTGGGGAGGCACTTGGGAAGCTGCAGAGGAGGCAGGTGTGCAGCTGCCAACCCCTATTCCCCACAGGGAAAACTCTGCATTCCCAGCAAAAGGAACCTCCTGGCGCGCTCTCCCGTCTCAGGGGTCTGCCTGGCCTTTTGCTGACGGCGTAATTTCCTTAGGAGTTTCAGAGTCTGACATCTCTGTTCATGACCCTTTTTTCTGAGCCACATTAATATCTGCTGCAGGTCTGGCAGGTGCAACGTCCGCTAATTGTGTCTGCATCGCCAGCCCTGATTCAAACAGCCCTCTAACATTTGAATTTCTACCTGGGCAATGCACAGACCTCCTTTTCTCCTGCAACGAGTGCACTGCTCACTCCTGAACTCTTGGCCAACGATCTCCCAGCAAGAAGAAATGTATAGTTAGGAAATTTGCCTAAGCCATCATTGTGAGAACTCACCAGCATGCCTGATGGAACTGAATAACACTTGCCAGTCTGAATTATGGCTGGTGTCACAGGCACAACCAAAGCTCTTTTGTAAGATGAGCAAGGAGACATCTACCTCAAAAAGCCAAAAATAGTTGATATAAACTTGACTGAAGTGGCCATCTGAGGTGGTGAAAAGCAGCACAGTGGGAATCCACAGTGACCAGACACTGTGCCAGGCAGAGGGTAAGGCTGGGCTGACGAGCTGCTATGGCAGGGAGCTTCCCATCCCTTGCAAGCCAGTGAAGCATGCCTAACCTGGCACTGATTACTCATCCCTGGCACTCGTTACTCTGCCCCAATTCATTCTCAGAATTAAATAAGATTTTGAGAACATGCTTTATTCATAATAAAGAAATAAACATATGATCTCCCTGGGATCTCTACCCCAACTGGCCACTGAATTAAGTTGACATTTCAAATATAAATAGTATATTAAAATAACAATTAATCAACACTAGATTGGTGTCTCAGCTGGTTCTCTCTATCAGCAAATGCTGAGAGGCTTCTGAAAGCCCATGTTTTTCTTGATGTCACAAATATATGTGTATTGATTTTAATGTTGGGAGAAGCTAGAGAATTTTAGGGAAGGTAAACAGAGGAAGCTCAGACTTAAAAATCCTGGGACTTTTTTTTTCCAAGACTTAAGACCCTCATAATTTCTAATTAAACAAGCCAGTATAGCTCGTTTGGATTGTGAACTTACAGGTGCTTCTAAGACTGAAAGGAATCCTCTTCTGCACACCCTGGCTTTGCAAGAGAGTGGAATTAGACCCAAAGTATAACTCTTAATGTTTCTTCATTTTTTGTGGATTTGTTTTTTTGAAAAAGGGATTGTTTTTAATGGAGCCAACTTGATGTTGTAGCAAAATCAGGCTTCAACAGTGAAACACAAGAGTGAATGAAAACCTTTAATAGTATAGCCCTAGCATACTTCCCTTTCACCTCTGTTTCAGTTGCTACCCAAGTTCCCAGGTTAGGCATAAATACTTCAGTGATGTTTTTCAGAACTCTATAGGGCTGGTTCCAGTTCTATATGGCTGATGCAACAATACGTTGGATCAAGTCATTCCTTATGTTTAAGCTCAGGTTAAACAGCCTTTTGGACAGTGGCAATCGCACAGCCCAACAGCCTTATGCACTCACTACTGCTGTTCCAAATCCTACAGGAAAGCTTACAAGGACTTTGAGGTCTGTTGCAAGGTGTGTAGTCCTAAATCTATAGCACTGAAGTGTGGAGCCCCTACTGCAAGGTGACAGTAGTAAGTGCTAATAGATGGTTTGGGTTCCTTTTGTTTTCTGAAAATCTCCCCTTTGCTTCCTCCTTCATTGACAGAGGAAGTGGCTGAGCATAAGCACTTATTCAACACATCTCTCGTTATTGTTGTTATTATTTTGGCAGAGGCTGGACTGTATTCATTCCCACCTGGGTGTGGAGATGCCAGCATGATGATTTGTCCTCTGAAGCTGAACCAAACCCTCTGATAAATACTCAAGTTAGGGGGAAGGACTTCCCTGGCCAGTAAAAAGTTTTAGAGAAGTTTAAGTCAGATGAATCTATTGGCCAAATTTCCCTAAAGAATTTCTCTCCTAAACTCTTCTGATAATTTAGAAGAGACACTGGTCACTGAGGTCATGATTGAACAAGCAGAGCAGGAGAGCAAAATCCCCCCCAGTGATTGTTTCCCAAAAACTACTGTGTAACCATTCCCACGCCCAAGACATACCGTTCCATCTGGTCTCATGGTTTTTTCTAAGGGCGGTTTCTTTCTTCTCTAATTATTTTTTCACAAATCAAATGAAGTCATTACACAGTCATAGAGCATTAATCACCTTATGTAACTTCATAGTAGTGACACACAAAAATATAAGTAATAAAAATAATAAGGGATGATGATGCATATGTGGAAGGAACTGCAAGGCAAAGAAATTGCTCTAGATGTGTCACCACTTTCTCAGGTGTATCACAGAAGTATAAGGAAAGTCATTTCACCCTGAGGTTGTCTAAAACACCTGAGATGTAATCCATCTAAAATCCAGCAGAGAAGCCATTTATGTATTTCTAGGAATTAATTACTTTGTAATTAGGTATAGATTTGAGAGATAAACAAAGCACTAAAGACTAGAAAATATATTAAAAAAAGAGATGGACAGCTAAGCACATGTTTAATACCAACATGAAGCCCAACATGAAGCCAACACGGCTTTCCTGCCAACAGGACTTTTCCTGTGACTTCACTGGAACATAACAACCATAAGGGCTCAGAGGAAGGCCGATCCCAGCACCTTGTCTCCAGCAGTGGCCACTGCAAGTGCCTGGGGTAGAGTGGGAACAAGGCATGCAGCTATGATATTTACATACTGTCCTAGTCTCAGACTGGGTTTGATTCGAGAGCCTGCCTGAGTCTAATGCAATTTGTCTGGTTTAGTGCCCTCAGTAAATCTCTTTCAAGTGCTTGTCCAGTCTCCCCTTTCCAAATCCACATCATCTGCTGGCAAGGAGATCACAGGTTGAGGAGCAGATACAAGATTCTGTATCTTGTTTCCTTTCAGAAGGAGGTAAAAACACTTCTGGAGACCCACTGTGGTCAGCTGTCTGGAGACTTTCTTTGGTAATTTCTGAATGAAAAACTCTTTTGAACTGTTTTGATAAAATACCTCTTAGATGATAGGAAATACTGCAAAAAATGACACAAAGTTTCTATTGCTCATTTCATTTCAGCGTTGACATATCACCAAATATGTATCTTTAGGTTTTACCCTTGTCTGGCGTGAGAAATGTCAGTGGATACCAGGCAGGGCAGTAGCTCACAAAATGTTAGTAGCATTATGCTAAAACTCAGATTACCAGCTGGTCTAGAGTTACGTGTTTTAAATGACTTCCATCCTATCCCTTTTGGAATTGCCTGGCATTTGTATACACAGATACCACATTTTCACAAGTATTAAAAAAAAAAAAAAAGCAATGTTTCAGTTCTGTAATCTGAATTCCTTGGGGGTTTTTAGTGTAGCCTAACAGTGTTATGTGTTGTCTCTGTAGTGAGGGACTCAGCACAAAGTTCAGATTTGGAGCTAAACTTCCACCTGTCTGCCTACAGTTGTTGTGGTCTGTTCTATTTTGTGTAGGTCCTTCCCCAGAGATAGGCAGGATTTCAACAGGCCACTCTTAACATGGTAAAGGATGGATAACTGAGTAGCCCCGTGACTCCCAAGCACTTTAGATCAAAAGATCCTTGAACTCCTTAGCCAAAGTCTTTTAGGAGATGCAGACAATTGTGTTGGTGTCTCAGAGCGATGACAGGAAATAAGATTACTGAGTTGGTGGTCTGTAAAAAAGCAATAAAGTTCAATTTGGTCCAGAAGCTAGAAAAATACATATGTAAAACATTTGAGGTACTGCTAGAAAATATATCTATCTCTGTATCTATTTTTATCTATATGAAATGAACTGTAGACCTTACTTACGTGGTTATACTTACCTGTGTTCCTTCTTATTTGAGGGCCACTCCACAATGACTAAGGAGCACAGTCATGATTTATTGAGACAGGAGTAAGTGTCTTGTCAATTAACGGCCTAATTACTGTCTTGAGATTGTATCAGAAATATCCCACACATTCAAATCAATACTGGAGTATAAAACTTCCTGCTGTAGCTGTATACTTTTAACACTCCCCTCTGAGTGCTCTCAACAGCCCTTCCCTTGCTGTGGTACTCAGTGCCTTGATTAGAGCAGAACACATGCCCTGGTGAGCTTTCCTGTTTCTCTGCTCCTTTTGGGGTTCCTGTGGAATAGTTCCTGATGCTAAGGAGAGACCATGACCCTCTGAACCACAGGCATGCAGGAACAGCACAAGGTGTTGCCAGCTGTGGGAAAGCAAGAAAGCAAGCAAGCCTGTTTTCAAATCCCTGCAAACGGGTTAATGCTGTTGCTAGGAAATGATGTGCCCTTTTACAGATCTGAAGGGAGGTAATGTTGACAGTAAGGAGTAGAGGCCCAGCAAGGTTTTAAGTTTTTGTGTGACTTTTATTGCGGGGAAAGAAAGGGCATTGACAACAACAGCTGCCTGTAGCACAGCTTCCCCTCCTTTTTTTTTACACTTGACTTCTAATATGGATTCCAGGCATGATTCAGCAAACAGAAGGAAGAAGATTTTTACAGACATGGACTGGCAGAATTAGAAAAAAACTATGTAAAAAACCAACCCTGAAATAACATAATGGGCTGTCTTTGATACATCTAAAATTTGGATCTTAACAATTTTGCATAAGCCTTAATTTGTAAGAGTTTTGTGGGTCTCTTGCTTTAACTGCAGAGTCATGTGCTGGGAATGCAGGCTTGGTCTAATTGGGCTCATTGCTCTGGTTCGGAGAAAGTCCCAGCTCACCTCGAGCCTTAAAATGAAAAAGATAAAACCACTAAATTGCATTCTCTGCAGATTCATTTTGTTCTTGTTTAAGGACATGGCAAATAGACAGAGAATGATTTTGTGATCCAGAAACGCCTGAAATGGTGCTGACAGCTGTGGTACTTCATCCGTCCTTCTTAAATAAGTGCTCCCTTTCCAAATCTGGGACAACATTTTTAAGCTGGAGGAACAGATTTTTAAAGACAACAGTAAACCTCAGGAGCTCTTCCAGCCTATCCTCATGCCCCAAGAGAAGAGGAACTATTTCTAAATCATATCTACTGGACTGAAGCAGGTATATACACAAGCTAGTCACCTTAAGTAGGCAGCTATGAGGAATAAGGGTTGGCTGCATACTAAGTTGAAATCACACTGGGCACACAAAAGTACAGGAAAAGAAGAGAAAAAGGCCTTCTGAGACAGGCAGAAACTTGATCAGTGTGGGAGTGATTGATTTTTTCTGATGGCTGTGAGAGTTGGTGGTTATTGTATTTTAGCATATGATTAGAACAGCTTACGTTTGGGTATTGTTGAAATCTAATGGACAGTGGATAATCTTCAGCAATTTAAGTGTGAATTAAAATGACGAATGTCTCCTTTTGTTGAAATGGTGGCACAGTCAGGTGAGGTCCCTGGTGGCTGAAAAAGGGAAACTTTGCACCCATTTTTTAAAAGAGAAGAAAGGAGAAGCCTGGGAATTACTGACCTGTCAGTCTCACCTCTGTATCTGGGAAGCTCATGGAACGGATCCTCCCAGAAGCTCTGCTAAGGCACATGGACAACAGAGAGGTGATTCAGGACAGCCAGCATGGCAGGTCCTGCCTAACCAACCTGTGGCTTTCTATGATGGAGTGACTACATCAGTGGGCAAGGGAAAAGCTACAAATGTCACCTATCTGGACTTCTGTAAGGCCTTTGACATGGTGCCCCAAAATTCTTCTTGCTAAATTGGAGAGAGATGGATTTGGAGAAGAGAAGGCTCTGGAGACACCTTATTGTGGCCCTTCAAGGCTTATAAGAAAGAAAGAAAAAAGTTTTAAGCCAGGCCTGTCGGGATAGGACAAGGGGTAATGGTTTAAACCAAAAAAGGATAGATTTAGCTAGCTAGCAGGAAGAAATTTTTTACAATGGGGGTGGTGAAACAGTGGTACAGATTACCCAGGGAGGTGATAGTTGCCCCATCCCTGGGAACATTCAAGAGCAGTTTGGATGGGTCTCTGAGCAGCCTGATGTAGTTGAAGGTGTTACTGGCCATGACAGGCGGGTTGGACTAGATGACCTTAAGTGTCCCTTCCTTCCCAAACCATTCTTTGATTCTATGTCACTGGTAGAAATAATTTATGCAGCTGATAAGAGCAATACTGTATTGACAGCAACATTAGAAGGAAGGCTGTAAATTATGGATGGCAGCACAGGCTGTCATAAAGCACTTTGCAACTTTGAATCCCCAGAAGCTTGTACCGATAGTGTCCATACCTCCTCCTTCTCCTCTTCAGTAATTGGGCACTACTCTTTTGTTAAAAAAAAAAAATCTATTTAAACTGGCAAGGTAAGTCCCAATATTTTTCATTACCACGTGTGTCCTCTAATGTTTTGGGAAATCTCAAATCCACACAGTTTGTTGGTTCTGGGACTGGCAAAGGAACAGTAGAAGAGTGACTGGTGGAGACTGCAGAGTGCTGGTGTGTGCACAGAGCTGTGAATGTAGCTACCATTCCCACACGAAAGTTTTAATAATGCTTTCATTTTCTCTTAAGATTATCAGAAATTGAGACTCATCCCTTGCGATCCCCATGTTAATTGTGGCTGTTTATGATAATAACTTTCTTGATTTTTTTGGATGATTTGAGTTCTGAGACTTTTCTCATATATATGAGTGCATCTGCATGTTTTAAGATATGAAAATTGCTCTGGTGTATTCCTGTTAAATTGCATGGTAATAACTATAACAATATCCCCCATAAATTATGACTGTGGAGACTTACCTACTTGTCCTTGCCTCAGCTAATTATATTTCACCCCCATCCACTTTTTTCATGCTGTCACTTCAAATGTATACTTTTTGGTTCTCTAGCTCTGCAGTAGCTCTGGTGCATTCCCTGACAGCAGGGTGGGTTACAGTTACAGTGGGGAGACTTGCTGGACTAAATGAACTGAAATGAAAGATATTTTAGTCTCTCGACATACAGTCATCCAGTAACTGTATGGAAAGCACTCATATTTTTAATGAATGAGTATTTCTGACACATAATTCAAATACCCAAAATTAGGCACATCTGGGGACAGATTCTGTGCAGAGGCAGCCCAGACAGGACAGACACTTTACCACCTTTTATTTTAGGGTTGGGCTACTGGTGTGAAGCCCAGCATGAGAACCAGGCTCTTTGGATTATGCATAGGGAGGAATGGGCTGCCCAGAAGGGCAGTCCCTGACATCTTGCCCCTCTTGAGGCATTAAACAGCTGGGAACCTGAGGGGTGGGATTGTGCTTCAATCTCTGCCCGTTGTTCTCCAGAGCTCAGCTGCACTTCCAACATGCATTGGCTTATGCTTCATATTAAAGACTCTCGACATGAGGGCACTTGCCCCAGAAGTGACTGACGTATTCAAGTCCCTCCTCAGCCCAAAAAGATCCAAACTCTTACTCCCCTGGAGAACAACTGAACCCAGGGAGCACCCAAACTACAGCTGGCCTCCCAGCTAAATTTCTATTTATTTTTTAAAGCAATTTACCCTTGAAAAGTCCATTCTTCTAGAGAACGTTTGGGTCCTGGATTTGTTTAGGGTGGGTGGGTGTCTTTAGAGAGCAGCCTTGCCTGGTAGAGCAGCATTTTGTTGAAAGGGCAGGTCTGGCTGCATGTCTTCTGCGGCTCCAGAGGAGCTGAGCACAGTGTCCCCCATCCCCATGCCTTCTGCTGCATTGTCCCAGAGGAGCAGTGCTGTTATTCAGAGACCCCTTTATTTAAGAGCCATGTTTTCAATGAGGGTTTTTAACACTCGAGTAAGTGCCGTAGTACCAGTGTGACATAAGTTGCTCAGCAAGGGAGGGAAGGTATGTTCCCTCACTCTGAATGCCTCAGCTCACTCTTCTGCCATTTATATTTTTTTTCCTTTCTAAGGCATTTGTAGCTCTCTAAAACACCCCATTTTCCCTTCCATGTCCTTCTTGCAAAAAAAAAAACATTAAAAAATTAAAACTTCTCAAGGGGAGGATGACATTTTTTGGCAAAACGCTTCTCTGCTGGATAAACAATGAGGTATTTCAGTCAGATTTGAACACACAATTTCCAGAAAATTTACGAGTTATTCTGGTGACATTGTTACTGTATTAGCCTTTCTGTTCTCTCTCTGGCTCCTTATACTGTCAGATACTATCAGAGTACCTAAGCATCTCACGCATAAAATCAATAGCAAAAGTAAAATCTCTACAGGGGTTCATACTCTCTGGCAATGCTCCCTTCTCACTGGTAAAAAATTTTTCTTGAGTCAGGGCTTTTCTCTCGATTTTGAAGAGCGAAAAGGAAAATGTTTAACAATATTTGTGGTATTTGTATATTGTGAGCTGCACCCACAAAAAAAGAGCCCTTAGAGGTACCAGCAGCACCTCCTGAAGGCTGCCCGGTGAGGTGGGCATCCATGTGCGCCCCCAGCCCCACCCCACTGCCTGAGGTGACATAGGCTGGGGACAAGGACATGGCTGACCACAGGCTCTGCCCCAGCACAAGTGGGATCATCGCCTGCAGCCAGGCTGCGTGGCCTTTGCACCACATGGTCCCTGGCAGCCCCGGGGCTGCTGTTCCCAGTGGGGTCAGCATAACCTCCTGTGTGAACTTCATCTGACTTCCACACCTTCCCTGAAAAGTTACATTTCTGTTAAATTCAGCACTTTTGTTTGTTTCTTAAAGGCCTCTCTCACATCTGTCTGTCAAAAGCACTTCACAGGTTGATTTGCCTCCTCCACACCTTTTTGCCGTGTTTGTCTCCCTAAGGAGTCTCTTTTCCAGGATAAATAGATGCTATTTAGTTTCTCCTCATATGGAAGCTCTTCTGTACTTTGGAACATTCTCGTGTCCCTTGTCTAAAACTTATCACTCTCCCCTTTTTACAGTGAGAGATCAGGAGGGCAATGAATTACCTCAGGTATGGATGCACCAAGGGCTTGAGCAATGGCATAATGATGTCTGCTGTTTCTGCTATCTCTGATTTCATCTTTCTGTGCACAGGGACACTGATGAAACCCCTCTTAATAATGTTGCCAATGTCATTGTAGAGCTTTCTTTTGTATTGTCATTTGTGTTGCACTTTAGAAAGGAAGAAGTATTTTTAGCAACATATGAAGCATAAAAGCAGGTGCTGCATCTTTCAGTTTCACAATTTAACCCAAATGGCTTTCTGTGTCATTAGCTTCATGCAGCCCTGCTGAAAAGAACCATAAACTAAAATCTAGGCTAGTTTTTTTCCGCATAAAATTTCCAGCAGCAGCATATGTGCTTGTCATGTAGCTGGGGCTGGTCCAAGGCATGCAGAAGTGCGAGTTCCCCCGCAGTGCTGTACTCATGAGAGCTGCCCAAGGGCTCCCAGTTTTCCCCCACCACTGCCAGCTGCCCCAGCAGGGACAGCGCAGTGGAGCCCTGTGGTGTCCCAGAGGTCCCCTGCTCCCCACAGGATGTACTCAGCGTTTGGCCCAGCTCATCCTGGTGCCAAGAGGAGCTTGCAATCAGCACCAGGTCTCAGAGTGTGGCTGGTTGCTGCCAGTGGCACCGCACTGTTGGCAGACACAGTGGGGACGGCCCTGGCTCTACTGTGACACCCCAATGTCACTGCAAAGCGGGGACTGGCAGAGCCCCATTCAGCAAATCAAACATCAGTGGGCAGACCCACACATTCAATGGGTTCAGGCGAAGGGATGGATTTTCCTCTGAGAGGCCCGTGCAGAGCTCACACTCAGGTTGTTCATGGTGGTGGCCTCTGCAAAGAAAGATGTGAGCTGCCAGCAGCACCCGTTTCACATGCAGCTGCTCCTAACTCAGCCCTGCTTCATGCCACACACCGTGTGCCAGCCCACATAAAATAACATTGTAGATGCAACTTCTGGTAATGACACTGATAGGGGTTGACCCAAGTTTGGGGAATCCAAGCTAAAAGACAACTGATCCTTCAGAAACTGCAGGCTATCCACCCCTGGAAAACAAGTGTTACCATGGATTTCCCTCAGTTACGCTGGGAGCAACAACCTCCTCTGGCTGGGGAAGCAGCTACTGGTTCTTTTATTGCTAGTCCTGGAGCAAGCATATTTCAGCCAGATTAGAAAATCTGGGACATCAGTTTGTCCTGCTGATTGGCAGCTTTTGCTTCTGCAGTAAGTGCAGGATATTTCTCAGGATGCTTTGCAAGCAGTCACCTCTGAGTGCTCAGCAGAACAGACCACAGACTCACACGTGACCCTTTCTCAACTGTGTCACTGCTGCTGTGAGCCTGAGAAACTGTTCTCACTACAGTCCACCAAATTCATGTGCTATCCCAACCCACAGCCCATTTCCCAGTTCATTCCATGCTGCAGGACAAGTAGCCTGGTCTATGTTGAGTTCCAGGAAAGGTGTGAGCAAGACCTAAGCTTTATCAGTTGCTCTTTGTCTTTGCCATAGTGAAACTCATGTGATGAATCAATTAAATGATCTATTTCCTTGCTTTTCCACTAACTTCCACCAGAAAAGTGTAGCCTGTTGTGATGTTACAAGGTTTGAACTTGGGATCATTTACAATAGCAATGTTCATCCACTATTATTCCGTTGAGCAATGTAAAAAGACAAGGCTTAATTTGTGAAACGGGCCATCTGTTCCCATACAAACTGCATAATAGAATGCACAACTATTTCAATTAATACAGTAAACCATCTTTAAGCAATACAGATGATTTTGTATAAATTTTTGACTGCAGAAGATACTATCATCCTTTGCTCTAATTGTTCTTGATTTTACCTTCTTATCTTTTTATTTCAAGAAAAGGAATGACAACTTGTCTCACTGGGAGAAAAGTTTGCTCATAGATGGATCAGGAGTAATTAGACCGAATGGTACTGCAAACTCCAGCAGACAAGATATCTCCATTACAGAGTAATGTTGTCATTTCTTTGACCATCCTCCCATCAATCCATCCATCAACAAATTAAAGCTGGCTAAAGAGCCACTTATCTTGAGTGCTTTTTACCCTGATTGCTGTCAATCTAGGCAAATAAACATTTTCCCTAGGCAGAGTTTACATATTTAACCGTGTTTCAGGAGACAGTCCCCTTGCTGCTCACACATCCAGCAAACCACACATATTTATTGCTGTGTTTCCTGACTCACCTCACCCACATGTTGCAACTTCATTGAATAAGCCCTGCTCCCTCTGCCTCCTTTTGGTTTGTCTTTGAAGATGGAATGACTAGGATAAAGTTGCAATAAAACTTGCAGACTGAAAAATGTCTAGAAATTAATTTTATTCCCTTAGGTTGGAAGAGCCCGATATCCCATGCAGGATGCACAGCAATAATGAAGCAAGGGTACGGAAGAAAAATTAAAAAGCAGAGCTTAATCAGTCAAGCTGCGTTGAGGAATATGACAATGCTACTGCATCTGACTTCCATCCTTTAAACCATGACACCACAGATTACTTTAGGGCTTCGTGATGCACACAAACATGATATAAACAGCATTTTATTTGCTATCTAATACATATCTATGTGCCAGTGAATGCACTGTTAAAGATATTACTTTCTTCCTATTATTTATTTTTCACTTAATTGATACACTGTGTAGTTCACACCCTGCCTGCTGCCTATCAGGCAGAGGCAAAGGAATAGTGGCCTCAGTTTTTAGTGTTAATGTGTGCCTGGTGCCCTTGAAGAGACACTCATGGACACACATGAGCACAGGAGGCTGACATTTCCCTCCAACACAAGTCAACAGACTGTGCACCACTGCTGCAGCACTGACAGGGGCTGCTCCCAGAGCCAGCTTCTGCTACATCCCAGTGTGACTGAGAACAAGTGCGCTGCTGAGGGCAAAGCTGGAGAGCTGCTAGGGAAGCATGAGAAAGCAACTTGAACAGTCCCTCTTGGTCATTAAGGGCAATCTGTCTTTCCCTCTCAAATACCTTGTAAATGTGACAGCTCACTGGGACTGGCCAAAGAGTGACAAGTTCAGTTTTCACTGCTGCATGGGCAAGACTGCAGTCACGAGAGCAGGGGGTGGGCACCTGGTGGCCCTGGTGCTTCCCATGCTGTGGAAGGTCTCCAGTGCAGTGCCAGTGAGCCAGGCACGGCCCTGCCTGCTGGCCTGATCCCTCCCATCCATCAGGCTGCCTCTGTGTGGCCTCGTGCCCCTCCACCTCAGTAAGAAGGGTGATCTTGTCTCCATGAAACAATCATCTCTCAGTTGTTTGATTTCCCTACAGTGAAGGCAGGACACAAGAAAATGCTTTGGCAGTGGCAACATG
The DNA here is from genome assembly GCA_013399195.1 of Dicrurus megarhynchus. Classification (NCBI taxonomy): domain Eukaryota; kingdom Metazoa; phylum Chordata; class Aves; order Passeriformes; family Dicruridae; genus Dicrurus; species Dicrurus megarhynchus. Next base: position 44,292 of record VXAD01011982.1, on the reverse strand, counting down.
CATGTTGGATAATGCTGCAGTGGAAATCAGTCAGTGATATCAGTGGAAAGCAGCGGTTTAAGGAAGATAAGGATGTTTCTTCTGTCAAGTTAGAGTCATAAACAGCACTATGGCACTGCCACTGATCCGCTTCCGAAGCCAAAGCAGACTCCAAACAGCATCTCTGCTCTTTTACCTCTGATGTAGTTGGCATTGGACACCTCACTGGTCACAGGCTCCTCTCTTTGATGCAGTTAAAGCAGAATCGAAGGAAGATGTGACTGTCCGCACACGGCGTGTTCCAAGTAGAGAAACATCTCCTGAGACCACAGCACTGAAAGAGCCATTCCAGAGTCTGGTGCACTCCTGCTCCCTGGACTGCTCCGCCTGCCCTGCATGTGCTCTCTCATTGTGGAGTGGCCTCTCTTAGCTGGAGAGGCCGTGCAGCCCCTGACACTTTGTCAAAGGCAGGAGATGGCACAGCTGTGCTCTGAAAGTCATCACGTCCCATGCTTTGGGAGAAGATAACTCAGTGAGGACACCTTCCCCAAGGACTGCAACAGAGCAGACATGGTAAGTAAGTGGCATAACCTTTCCTTACACCCATCTGTCTCCCTACTGCCTGTTCTCAGGAGTTCAAGGCAGGAGTGTGTTGTAACATGATGAAAAAAAAATGCAACTTTTTCACCCTTTTAGTAGACATTAAGCAATAGGTGCCTTCCTCTCTTCTGCCAAAACAACTCAATTCTTCTGTCTAGACAAATAAGGGCAGCCAGATGATGGACTTATACTCCTAATAATTTAATCAAACCCTACCTCAGATTTTGTTCCTCAACCACAACCATAAAACTGGTGTGAATCTGTTCCTGCTGATTTCAGCGGTTGAACCTCAAGGTTCTCAACCACCCCAGAGCATCCATGCCTGCCCCACTCAATGCTCCCACCTGTAAGAGGTCCTTGGACCATGTCCCTATGAGGGTGTGCACCTGTAACATGGCATTTTTACCATAAGCGTGTCCATAAGCACAGGGGAGAGGGTCAAAAGTGCAGAAGCAAAGCAGTTGTTTACAGATTTGGGAGTGGATGGGGGTGCACAGAGCTGAAGGAGTTGGGTTTCCCCCTCTCCAACACTCACAGGTGACAGAGACAAATGTTCCCACTGTAGCCAGACATCCTGGGGATGCTCTCTGGCATCTGCTGCCCTCATCCTGGAGCAGAGTCAGTGCCTCACTATCCCAGAGGAGGATACCTCACTATCCCATCCTGAGGATCTTGGCAAGATACTCGAGGTGCCTCATTGCATTCCCTGCCTTTCAGTCACAATGAGATGCTGTGGTGCTTGGCTCACACTGCCCGCCCGCTCATTAAGTCTCAGCCACGTCCTCAGCACTGATCTTCTGATCAAGCTCTTCCAATTCCAGCTTGGATGGCTCCTTGCTTGTCACTGAAGGGGCCCTCACAGGAGCCAAAGGTGGGTAAGATGGCTGATCCGATGAGGCAGGAGTGGCCTCCATCTTTTAGCGCTTGATTTCCTCATCTTAACTCTGCATAAACACCACTTCTTTGCATTTATTTATATTCAAGTTTAAGTGCCTGTGCAAATTATAGCACAGACAGCCAGAACAGAAATGAGGCATTTAAATGGTAAATAAACACTGCCTGTCCATGGTGGTGCTTTTATAAATAATATCCCCTTTTAAGCTTTATTCTCTTCCATAGAGGAGCGTCACTTTTCAGAACATCTGAATCCACAAACATCACACATCAATCTCTTTATATGCTTATTTAAAGAGCATATCAAACTATTTCTGCAAGTAAAAGGACTAAATTATCCATGAATTCCAGATAACCATCCTTAACCCAGAAAATGTCAACAGTTTTCTGTAATAATAGTCCCAAACATGGCAGCTGTTGTGGTTGGAATGCTCCCCTTTAGGAGTGGGAAAGCCGTACATTTCTGGGAACAGACTCACCACTGAACATGTTCTGATTCATCAGCACCATATAATCTGTTCATAAATTTGGTCCTGTAGCAATTCCTGGATAGCTTTAGCTGTTGCCCACTAAAATGCAAAGTAATAGAAAACCTCCCAGCTTGCTTTATTCTTTAACTCCTGGCCTTCTTAGCATCATCTCTGGATTTAAAGCCACCTTCCTGATGTTTTTTATTGCAATGTTTACAATGCAGACCTATGAGCACCTACTAAATTCTACTTGTGAGGCTTTTAATAGTTACCGCCCAAAGCCATCTAAAAGCAGACATCCAGATTTGTACCTGAAATGTTTTAGTGAGAATGAGGTGGTTCATGTACACAGTCTGAGCTGGGTGCTGTTTCAAACAACAAACATCCATGGTTAAATTCTGACTGATAGGAAGCACTGACTGTAGAGAAATGTGTTTCTGACCCCCAGATTTTGGGAACAGATTATAACACCGTACAATCTGTAGCACTGCATTTGCTCTGAACTATCTGCAGATCCTTCACTGCAAGTAGCAGGGAACGGGATGTTTTTTTGGTACATGTGCAAGTGGGAATCAAAAAATAGTCAAAATTTTCTAACTACTGTCCAGAGGCTTCCAGCTGCTAAGAGTCATGCAGCACAATCATTCCTAGCCTTTGCTTTCAAGGAGTGAGTGGAATGTAGAAACAGAGTGTGGTATTTGCTGTTTCCTGAGCTCTCAAAATGCACAGCCTGGTGAGGACCAGCTCAGCCCAGCTTTGATTTCCTGCCCACCCCAAACTCCATATTTAGTGAAAATATATCAGGTAACTTCCCCATGGGAAGATGATGCAGATGTTGAAATAGTATGAAACAAGTAGTCAGGAACAAATTTGTCCAAATTGCTCACAAAGTTGGTAAGACACCAGGGAGCTACTTTGCTTTCCAGCCAGCAGGTCTGGGTAGTGAAGGCAGTGATGGTGAGTGTGTCTGCATTGTGGCAGAGCAGAGGGCAGACCTAGCCACCCATGTCCCACACTGCTGTCCACTCTTCTCAGCAGCCCAGGCACAGAAGGGAACGGATGTAGAGACAAACACCTACTGGCCCAAGCAGTCCCCAGGTGTATTTACAAGGTGCCATGTAGAAGCTGGTCTTGCTCAGTCCTACAGTGCCTGTCCTGTGGCTGCAGAGCCGGTGTCACTGGCCAAAACTGTCAAGCTGCCAAGCATTCCCTTTCTCTGCAATGTTTTAACAAACATGATGGAAATGCCAATTGCAAGTTCTTTTCAGCATGATTGTGTTTGGTCTTTTTTTGTCTCATAATCAAAATATGCTGGTGGAATTTATTGTAGGTGCAGTTTTGCCATCGTGCTGTAAGATGCAGAACTCAGAAAAAATTGAATACTGTGAGAAAAGGACTGAGGCAAAACGCATGAGCGTTATACAGGCTCCTCCTAATGTGGTCTCTCAGAGTGGATAATAATATAAACATTCATCCATTAGAAAAAAACTACCCTTTACTGCCCCCCATTAAATACATTGGCAGTCCTATTAAAATACAAGTCAGATTTGTGTTTAATGATCTTGAAAGGAAAGTAATTGCTTGAGTATTACCATTCAAATGTTCTTACAGCAGCATATAATATTTACAGTCTAAGTGCCACTTGTGAGTGCTGTGTGGCACTGAAGATTGCCCAGCCTCTTCAGAGAGCCTGTGTGCCTGAGAACCAGGGTACAAAGCTGATACGCTCTCTGAGCACCAGAGAGCCTGTAAGAAACAACCAAGCAATGGGCTGCATAATTTTTCAATTTTAATAACCTCTTGAAAGGGGAAAAAGAAAACCTTACAAAACCACTCCAACCCTGCGAAGGCAGGGCTTGAACACCACAAATGCTTGTTCAGGTGAGGAGTTCTGCTGTTAGTCAAAGGAGCCAAGCTCCTGGTTCTGTAAGCACCATGTGGTGGCAGCAGGACAAAATCATGCTGAGATCTGTTATATTCTGCTCTACAATTTTAATCCCTGACAGTGTCTTAGTCAACATCATATATTATCGTATTTGTATAGTATTCAACTTTAAAATATGTTTTTGTGGAAATATCCTCAAACTGAAGTTCCATGCGGTGAAGGGAGAGGGAAACGTGAAAGTAAAGAAGAAGCAAAAATATTTTTATTATGTTTATTTTTACAAGTCTATAATGAGTAAACCAGGAGAGTATTTCATAAAGCAGGAGTGCCACAAAGAATATCAGAACTTTCCCAGTGGGAAAAAGTGAGGTCGAAGTCCTTTTTCCCTTCTCTCACCTGTCTTGCCTATCAAGGTCTTGGTCCCTCAGGCTTCAAGAGGGATGGTGAAGGACTAGGCTCAGTGTCTGTGTCTCACCAGTGACTCACGGTAGCAGGCCCTGGAGGGCAAAACTGCTTGGCAAAGTCTGCCCCTTGCTCTGTGCTTGTGCAAGATCAGCTGGGGAGGCCACAGTCAGTGAGACCCCTGCACCTACCTATAAGCAAGATTAATTAAAAAATACTGGAAAACTCAAAATGTCTAGGGCATTGCCTTTTGTTGGATGTGCTGGTTCTGAGAATGACAATCCTGCCATAGTGAATTAGCTTTTACAGCCTTGGGTGCCACTGTCAGATGCCATCCCATGCAGGGAGGACAGCAAGGATGTGATGCGAAGGGAGTAGGATGAGAGGCAGCAAAGCACCAACACGTACAAATCAAACTGGTGCCCTGCACCAGATACTAATGTTAGAATTTGGGGAGGGTGTCTATAATCACTTTATTGGGTGTAATGGCTAACATTTCTGCAAAGGAGCAGGTCATATAGTTTATCCCCAGCACGTGGCTGATAAACTGCTTCCTCTCTTATTCCCTGTGGAGTGTGGGCTTGGATAGAACCCTTTCTCCATCTCAGATACTCATGAAGTGATGGTTGAAATAGTCTAGACATAGTGATTGCCTTTTGCATTGAGACATTTTTAGATCACTCACCACAGAAAAGACCTGTAAAGCAGGTATGAAGGTAGTTCATGCTCCTGCTGAATCCCTGGGTAGTGCCAGGGGCCTTAGTAGAAGTAGGAATGAAACTTGAAATTTCTGCTAGTGTTGCAAAATTCCTGTACACTCTTTATGAGCAAACACGAGGGAAGAGGAAGGCAGAGAACCAGGAAAAGGGGAAATATTTGCAGTTTATGCAAACTCTAACAACAAAGAAGAGTGGATACTCCCTCCAAGTAACCAGGGGTACACACCTCTCTTTGAAGGCGTGACCATCATTGCAGATGTGTGCATGAATCAAGACTTTATGCATGCCCATGGCAGTCTAGCTGTGTGCTAGGCAGAAACAACTTGCCAAGCCAGTTTACTGACCTAATAACTGACAACCAGCACCCAAGTCTGCCCCACTTCCCTCTGCAGATTAGTACATCTTTGGATCAGGATGCTCAAGGAGTCCAAAACACTAAGTGTTTTCTCTGGATCCTCCTGAGCCTTTCACCAGTGAACTGAAAAATATGATTGTGCTGAGTGATCTGGGATTTAGCTGAGCTCCTCATTATAGTTTTCTGATTCCCTCATTAGTGAGCTTTAAATTTCAAGCTGGAACAAATAAGGTACTATCAACAAACCCAGAAAAAAATGCACTGCTGCAATTTTAACATGACTTGCCTCAGCTTCAGGCCAACTAAACAATACATCTGGATGGCACAACATGTTGCTCTTGAGAACCTGAACAAAGTTCTTGCACTATTATTGTAGCTGGGACTGGGTGTTATTCAGGGTTGATGACCAACTGGTGGTGCTAATGCTTCATTGGATGGGAGGTGAAGAAGGGTTCATAACCTCTCACTAAATATGTACATTCATTATACAAACCCTCTGCAAATGACAAAGCAGCTCTCACCAGCCTTGCAATTAAAGGATCCAGCTTGAGTCCCAAAAGACGCTTGTAGAAAACAGTTATACATATGTATTCCCAAATTTCATATGGCAGCACTTGGATCATGATATCTTCAAGGAGCAGCCTCTTGCTTAGGACACCAAACAGTCCTTAGTCCCTATAATACACTTTTGTGTGGGTTTTGTGTCTGTAAAATATTTATTGCCTGGGAGGGGGATTAGAAACTAACTTGTTTGCACAGAACCATGAAACAATAAAGCATCAAGCGAGACAAGCCTGGGTTTGAGGGAGAGTTGGCCACAGTCAGAGCCAACGAGCCTGGCTGGTAAAGCATAGTCTGAGCCTTGGTGGGTGTAGAAGGCTCTGCAGCCAAGTGTCACTCTGTGTTGTTGCAGGCAGCACAGTCATTGACTGCAACAGAAATAGACTCCAAGACCTGCAGGAGTGTGAAAATAAAAAGAGAATCCTGTTACTTTCATTTATTCAAGGAAGTGATACTCCTTCTAAAAAAAGGCAAGGTGCCATCATTCATATTCGGTGGAGGCTGTTTAGGCTCTTAGAGGTTTGTATTTGGTGGCATTTTACAGCTCTGTCCCCTGGGTGTTGTGCTGAAAGTCATCTATTACAACCAGGTCAGTGACAAGTTATATGAGGGATTGTCCTAAAAGGAGAAGGGAGTAACTGAGTCATTTTCTTTTGCAGCAGGCAGACTGCAAGAGGAAAACCCCTTTTCACACCAGCTCTGACCTGTGAGGACACTTTCTGGGAGAGACTGAACACGAGCTTCGCAGGTGAGGAGTGGAAGAGGGGAACCATGGTGTGATAACGGTGACGGACAACTTGTGATGCACCAGGTGATTACAGTCCTCTCTTCCTGCTGTGGTTACTCACTCCCTGCAATCATCTTCCTCTGATAGCTCTTGAATCTTGGGAGGAACAAGGTACCCCTGGGACTGGCAGGAGGGGACAGGCAAAGGGATGCCCACCCTGTGCACTCACAGCACCACACTCCCATTCCACCCACAGTACTTAGTGTGGTGTCTGGAGGGTATCCACACCCGGCATTTCCAGAGAAATAGCTAGAAATTACCCTGAATAGTAAGGAGATGGCCTTTTTTCACATTTTCTCCAGCAATCACAGTTTTAATACTGTGAAACAACCTATTGGGATACTTTGGCTATTAATGCCAAGTATCTCCCTAATGACCACTGGTTCATCTTCCAGTAGTGGTTAAATTGATGACCATTTTTCTGGAGTTCAGGGGAGCACCAGTGCACTCTGTGAGGCCTTATCTCATAAAATATAGACATATAAATTCTTAATTTCCTCTTGAGTAAAATGTCTGCAGGTACTGTGCAGGTTCCTCTAAGGTCAAGCACAGGCAGGTCTCCTCCTCATAGGAAGAGGCAGTGCAGTGGCCCAGGGGATGCTGTCCCACCAGCAAAGGCAGCCAAAGCAAAGAGAGCCCTGAACTTCACCTGGTGATGCTCTCTGGGTGTCAAATCAAGCTGTCGATGGCAATTGTGAGCCTTCCTTCTGTCTGTCCTTCTGAGGGGGGCCTGGTGACACGCAATAGTCATCAGTCCCAGTTTGCCTTTTTTTCCCCCTCCATTCCATGCAACCTGTTTTTTCTACTCCAAATCCTTTCCTAGTGGTTTTTTAAATTTCTTCTTTATGGACAGCACCCCTTCTTCTGTCCTCTCCATATGCACCCTTCTCTCTGAAGGAGCAGCCCTGACAGTGGCTCTCCACTTGGGATTATCACCCAGCAACGCTCAAACTGCAATTTTTGCTTCCTTTCTGGCTCATCCTGCTTGTTTCCCATACCCAGGCATATTAATATGCCAGCTCTGATTCCAGGAGAACATTTGCTTTCTGTCTCATTCAGAAAAAAAGTTAAATTGTTGCCAGATTTTTTAAAAATGAAGGCTTCTTCTCTATTTTTGTTGCAGGCACTTAAACTCTCATCTGCTTTGGATTGCAGAATGTGCAACCCCACGAGGCACACGCATGGTGGGCGTGCAGGTCAGATAATTGCATACACAAGTGTCCAGTTAAATGCATGTCTGGTAAAACGCATTCCTAAATAAATGAACCGGGGCTGTGGCTCAGGAATGGTGTGATGGGAGTGTTAGGGACAGAGGGCAGAGAGGACAGGGTGTGCTGGCGAATGTGGCTGTGTTTCTGCATGCAGACCTCATCTTCTGACATTTGAAAATGTGTTCTTTAATCTCTGTGGTGCAGGATTCGCTGTCAAGAAACATTGTCTGGGATGAGCTGCCGGGATTCAGATTATCAACCAAACATTAATTATTCTTCCAACTTAACCCTCAACAGCTAGGCTAGATAATAAAAATGTAAAAAAAGAAATGAGGATAAATCATGCTCAGTACTTGAAATCTAGAATGCACCGTGCTGTAGGAACAAAATCATATACCCTATGCATGTGAGTGTTGAGACACAGCAGAGCCAGACCCTCAGCTGGGGCTGGAACATGTAATGTTGATGCACCAAAAGATGCTTTCTCCGGTTTAAGATCTCGAGCAGTTTTGTTTATTCTGAGCATTTCCAGATAATTACAAGATCTGTCAGGTTGTGCAGAGGAAAGCTGAAGCCAAAAGAAGAAATAAGATCTGTTAATCTTTTGCAATAGAGAACTTTACTTTTTAGTCATGCTTATGCAAGAAGCTACTCAGACAGACAGAAGTAGTATAGGCCCTTGGAGAAGCTGCAACAGGTGCCTCCCCTTTTGCCAGGCAAAGTATCAGTGCCAAAGCAACAGAAATTTTGGAAAGAGCAGCCTGTGTTTTGTAGTGATCAGGCAAGAGGACCCAAGCCTTCAGATCACGTAACCTGGGGCAGCTCAGGCTGACTTCAGTACGGCTTCGTATTTATAGGCGTATGTTCCACATATGGTTGAAATGTCATGGTGCTTAATACCATCATGGTGTTGTCCTTGTATTCAATCTAGGCTAGAGATTAAGTATTTACATTTCAGCATACACAACTAAATGCTTTTAAACCCAAGTAAGGGGTTTAAAATCTCAGAATAGAGCCATAAAGAGCTAATGAGAAGAATAAAAATCAGGTAGTTAAAAAATGATGTAAGGTAGAGTCTTAATTTTTTATTATTAAATTCACAGCACATTAAATATTAAGTGTTCATAAACTTTGTTCTGTGCAATGATAAATTAATAATATCTACATAGACATGTTCTTTTACAACAGGGAAGCTAAGAAACATAGTACCAGAAGACCTTGTGTTGACAACCGAAGCTATTAGAGTAGACTCCTTAATCTTCAATCATAAAAAGTAGATAATGTTATTTCTTATTACTATTAAATGCAAAGTGCCTTACTAGGAAACATATATGCCATTACTAAAAATAACTACCAGGGAATGTTTTGAGCAAGGAAGAAAAAGATGTTAACAAATTATACCTTGAGATAAATTCAGCTAAATGTTCCCTGCTAATCTCTGCCATATAAAAATTGTTTTTCAACTTATTCTTCTGTCGGCTCATAACAGGTCGCATAAGGTTTATGTCTGAGCACCAAAACAGTCAAGGTTTAACCTGTCATGTTGTACTTTTGGTAATAATCCCCAATGTCCCCAACCTGCAGGCTGATGTAATACTTTCTGTGTTACTGAAAAACCTCTGCTGACCTCCTCTTAGGGAGAGGATGGTGAACTTTGTGTCTTCCATCTCATCTAAAAGCAGTGAACAATGTTTCCTTGATTAAAACTAGGGGACTTCAGCAACTTTTGTCTGGGATTTAGCAACATTATTCATTCAGATGTTTCCTGTGGTTCATAAATATGTGAGGAGGAGGTGCCATGCAGGCCAAAGACTAAAGTCCTCAAAAACTAACTCCTTGACTGCAGACCAGGCCATGGAGAAGTATTTCCAAATGAAATGTAGGAAATGAAGGAATTCCTAAATGAAGGAATGAGGGGTTTGTAATATATTTACACATCGCCTAGACATCAAACCCCTCCACTGGTTACTGGTGTGGCTCCCAGTACATGGAAGTACTCATGGCTTTTAAGACCCTTCACCAGGACAGTAGCACAGCTGGTAAAGAGCAGTTTCAAGCACCTCAAATCCTCTTCCAGTAAGGGTAGGACAAAATGTTGATTTGCATGACCACACATAAAGTTTTGAGTCCTGATACTTTAAATATTTTTTTCAAAACTAGAAGTGAAAAGAGACTCATTTGAGGTAACTATTGACAATTTTGAATGCATAAATCAAAACAAGTTACCTTTGGACACATACTTGCCTTCCAAACCCTGTGCAGTGTCCTTTGGTTCCCCAGCACGGCAGCTCCTGCCCCACATGTTCCCTGCCCAGGAGCTGGCAGCTCCTCTGCCCCGCCACCTCCAGCCCAGCAGCACACCACGGGTCTCAGGCAGCTCCTGCCCCAGTTTTTCTCTCGTGATCCTGAATGAGCTCGGCTTGGATAAGGACGGGCTGGAGCAACACGTGCTCCCCTTGTCTGTTTTTAACGGGCGGCCGGTCTGCCCGGGCCAGCTGATGGGAACTAGGACATGCCAGGGAGTGCGTCCTCCTCATTCAGCTGCTGCAACGGCCTTGGAGCCAGCTGGAGCATTCAGAAGCCGAGCAGCTCCCTGCCAGCCCGGCTCCCGGGGCCAGCTTTAGGCAGTTGCCTGGAGAGGCAGGCTGGTGGAGGCAGCGACATCGCAGCCGGGAGAGGACGAGCCGTGCCCTGGGGTGCAGCAGCAGCTGCTGCTCCCTGACAGGCTTCCCCAGGCTGCCCACTCCCTGTGGCATAGCCCCTTCCCATCTTTCTTTCCAGTTGTGGGGGCTCTGGCTGCTTGCCTGCAGCCCTGTTCTTGTTCTGCCTCTCGCTCAGTGCTGGCCTCACCAGCAGGACCCTGTCTTGTGTTCACTCGGAGTCAAGGCAGGGGCCATCAGTGGCCCACGGGCACCCATCTTCGGTGTCAGACTTCTTCCTCATGCAAAAGAGGCTTCTGCCTCCCATGAAGCATCCCTAGAGCTGTGCTTTGAACACAGAGGACACCTGACTGTGCTGCATTAGACGCAAAGGCTCAGAATTGAGAGACAGCAAAGCAGTAGGGACGAAGGCTGGGTGGGCTCTCTTTCCTATCCTTCCTATTTCAAGAAGTCCTTGCAGAGGCTCTTGTATCTGCTCTTGTGCTGGGAGGATGTTCACTGCTGTGAGCTCACCCCGACTCGTGCAGCCAGGCCAGGCTCTGTGGGTGCTGCTTTGGAAAGGTGAACATGAGGCGATTGACACATCCCCTCACCACCCTCAGCCCCTCCAAGCCCTGCACCATTTCACAGATAACTTCTGCTGAAAGCCACCCACAGGAAACTGCTGTACGTCAATCGCTCTCTTACGTGCTTCGCATCTGCTCTGGGTAACACAAATAAAGAGCAGTGAGGGGACGGTGCCTGCTGAGTCTGCCAGCCCANTTTTTTGCCATGATAAAGAATGGGGAGAAAACATCCCTGAAGAAAAGACATCGATGTTCTGAACTTTCAGGTGGAAACCACTGAAATTGCAAATGTCAAATGTCAAAATTGCAACCAGGGCAGCCAAAGCTCTGCAAGCACACCCCAGTCAATGGGCAGCCTGGTGCCAGCTGCCCAGCAAGCTGAAGCACAGCTCCAAAACCAGATGAGCCTGACCGTGCTGGTCCCCAGGTGCTGGGCTGGACATTGGCTACAGTAAAGTAGTGTTGTCAGAAAGTGCCTTCATAAAACACCGTCATTTTTGGGAAACCTGGAGAAAGCACACAAAAAAGTCTCAAACTGATAGACATAAACGACAGGGAGGGCTTATCCAAGCAGCTAATGGGGTTTAAGTGGGATAAGCCCAGGCTGACAGCGGCAGATACCATCGGTCAAACACCTGGACAGAAATACCTGCACTACACAGCACGTGTTATTGGCTCGGCATGAACCACAAGAGGTATGATGCAGGCCAGCAGGATTAGTGGAAACCTCCACCTGGGAGAATTTAGGGTAAGCTCCTCAGCATTTAGTCCCAGGGTAGTTTAAATAGTTTTCTGCTTAAGGAATTGGCTCTGAAAATCCCTTTGTTAAGCGCTTAAGTACAGCTCGGCTCTCGGGCACAGGCTCTTTCCGGTAGCGCGTCCCCAGAGGCGCTGGCTGGGCGGAGGAGCGGGGCCGCGGCGCTCCGGTGTGCGCTACCTGCAGGAGCCGGCTCCGCACCGCTGCTCCCAGCGCCGGCCGGAGCCCCTGTGCCGCGCCGTGGGAGCCCGCAGCACAGACGGCACCGCCGGCACCGCGCCGCACAGGGGCTGCTCTCTGCCCTGCCTCCCAGAAGGGCTGCTGCTCAGTTATACTTTCCCTCTGTGGCTTTTTTTATTCCCGTTTCATTTATTTTTTTCAGCTGCTTCAGCTTTCTGTGATGCACTTACAAGATATGGCATTGCTTTGTCATTATAATATACTTATTTTCATTATAAACCTGCTCTAGCTGGACCTTTCCAAAGAAGCCAAGCTATAGGTGACAAGCTCTTCATTTGTATACTCGGGAGTCATTTGGTCAAGTAAAGCTGCTGTATGTAAACGTCACATTCACTGCATAACAATTGGAGTGAAGTTTTTATGCACAGGGCTTTTTATTTTCCAATCAGCAGCCCTGAGTTGGGACTTTTGGGGTAAACTGGTAGCTCTGGGCGGCTTTGAAGCATCACAAGTGGAGGGTTTTGTCTCCAGAAGATTTACTAGCAGCGATCTTTTCTTCAACCGTTTTATTAGCCTCCTTTTACATATGCATAGCAGTGAGGGGGGAAAACCTGTTGTTGGTGAAGTACAGAGCCTATTTCCCCTGTGGTATTCACAAAAAAAAATTGTGTGAAAAATTGTTGCCCAGGGCCTCCCCGAATCTTGAAATTTAGCTTAGCACCATGAGGTTTTCAAACCCTTCCAGCCTTCTCCACCCCCAACCCCCTCTTTTAAAGGTTGAAGCTGGGGTAACAAATTCAGCAGTGAGAATGGATGCCCTGCCCTTGGCTTCCTGGAGCTGCCAGAATAAATCTGGACCCCCTGGCCGAAACGCTGAAAAGTTTTCACCCACTTAACATGGGTTTTATAATTTTAACTTGGAAGTTCTTGTTGAATTGAGCCCCGTTGCGTGGACAAATTGGACAAGAAAAGTTTAAATGTTACCACTTTGGCTTCTCCTCAAGTGGTGCTGGGCACAGATGTTTGAGGGGGCCATCATGTCCCTATAAGAATGGGGGCTTTGTGTGCATAACCTTACAAAGGGCAGAATAGCCCTGCTTTGCTGCCAGCCACAGGATCATCCTATCTTTATGTGTTGATTTATTGGGCCAGGGATGAATGAAACCGTAATTAATATTACTGAAGCATTAGAGTCTATTTAATTTAAATGCCACTGAATATTTCACTTTCAGTTGGGAGTGACAATGTGTTCGGGACTGCTGGTGAAAGCCTCAGCCATCTGTTACCCCTACTAAGAAGGGAAGACAAGAGAGACACAGGGAGACGGAGAGCATTGAGCTTTGTGGCTTTTCCAAGCCTCCAGGATCATCATTCAACTCAAGGGCAGCCAAGAAGCATTCCTGCGCACTGGACCCTCAGTGTACAGGGGAAAGGCCTGAAAAGGTATAGGGGCAGAACATCTCCCTGAAGGATGGAGAGAGGGGGAGACAGAGCGAGAAAGGTGGAGATTTTCAGTAAGTACATATGCACATACCTACCTAAAATATGTTTGAGCACGCGCAACAAAGTGCCGTGGCAGTAGAAGGGTAGAGCAGGAAACTGGTCAACCTATAGATGGTGTAAAAATATTTCTTAAAGGGGGAAGGGAGGGAAGAAAGAGTCAAGGCAAGGTCTGACTGCTGGTTTTAATTAGCCTAAGCAGTGAGGTTCCGGTCCAGCTCCACAGTAGCAAACACCCAGGCTTTGACTTGATGGCTGTCACAATGTTGGGAACATGAGACATTCCCCATGAGCTGCTGCTGCAACGTGGTCTACACCAATCCAAACAAAAAAAGCATGGAGGGGGAAATAAAAAGGGCAGCAGCATAGGCAGCAAGCTTAGTCCCCGAGAAATGCTGTGGGGCAGGAAATGAGCAGCTGGTGAAGCATCACCTTTGCTCCCGCAGTGCCAGAGGGCCCCGGGCAGGGCGAGGGGCCGGGCGCCGGGCGGGACGAGTGTGCCGGAGCTGCGCCCCTGCTTGGGAGACGCCGGGGCGGGCGGCTGGGCAAGGACGCGGGTGGGAGGCTCCGCAGTCCGTGGGATGGTAATTAGCACAGTGGGTTTTCTTATAATTGGGATCATTTGTTCTCCCAGTTTTTCTCCTGCGAACTGATTTCATGCCAGAGGGAAGCTGTGTGACTCACACCTTGCCATGCCAATTAGCTGATAAACATCAAATGTAAACAAAGATGGCCTAATTAAGACTAGTCGCCCAACCTCTACATGCATCTTGTCAAAACCCTACCAGCCTTTCACATCCAGACTTATTTTCTTGTTTGCTGGGACTAAATTAGTGGCTTTGCACAAGAGCCTCTTATCTTTGAGAGGATCTCAGAGCAGGTAGTGAGGAAAACTGGGAGCTGGCCACAGGAGCGGTGTCTTCCCCTCCGTCTCGGTGGGTGCCTCATGCCAAGGCTGAGGGCAGGGATTTGTCTGCCACTGGGTAGTGCTGGAGGCTGACCCAGCAGCCACATCCTGAGGTATTCACTCAATTTGTCTTCCTGAGTGCTGCTATCTGTACGTGAAATCTGTAATGTGTGTGTCTCCTGCTGCTCTCACCTGCTGTGAAAATTCATCAATCAGAGCCCCTGGCTTACCACGGGCCCGGCCCCCGGCTCGCAGCCCGGGGAGTTATTTGCACTTTGGAGCGGAGGTGTACGACAGCCACACATCCCAGCAGCAGCGTTTCACACCCACTTCCCGCCGGAGTGCAGCATCACACAGGTGAGCTGTGGCAGAGGAACAAGCCCAGGGAGGAATTTTCGTTCCAGGAGGTATCCTAATGAAATCCATAGGATTGTTTTATGGCATTATAAAAATTTTAAAAGGGCCAGAAATATCAGTGGATCATCTGGACCATCCCTCTTGCACCAAGACAAAATCCCCTGGGTCCCTGAGACTCCCATGGCCCATCCCAGCAGCCTGTCCTGACGTCTCATTAGCCTTGCTGTCAGGGAAGACACGCCTTTGGTTTGTACCAAATCCCTCTGTGACACAATGAGCCCGTTTGCTCCAGTCCTACCCAGGAGAAACAGACAGCAATCTTCCCCTTTATCACTATCTTTAACGTACTTGAAGGTTGTTATGGGTTGTTATAATGTCTTCCTCCTCAGCACCTTCTCCTCTTTAAGCTTAG
Source organism: Dicrurus megarhynchus (assembly GCA_013399195.1). Classification (NCBI taxonomy): domain Eukaryota; kingdom Metazoa; phylum Chordata; class Aves; order Passeriformes; family Dicruridae; genus Dicrurus; species Dicrurus megarhynchus. The sequence goes on along the minus strand of VXAD01011982.1, from coordinate 29,090 downwards.
CAACTCCAGGTCATTGATCTGTTCCTCATAAATTATATTTTCCAGGTCTTTCATAATTTTCAGCACTCAGCTCGGAAGGCTCTTCAAGCCTCTCTGTTGCTCCTGAAGCAAAATGTCCAAATGGGAGCACGGCACCCACCTGGCTGTGCTTCACCGCATCCCTGCTTGCATCACGCTACCATTCACATCGCTCCTTCCGGGCTGCCATGGTTATCCCAAATGCCATCGCACTTCCCTGGTCCTCTTTGCTTTGGGTCATCTGAGACTGGAACTGGCTAATACCAGTTCCGCTATCCAGGACAGGAATGACAATTTAGCAGTGGCTGGCTGCAAAGATGACCATCCCCGAGCCCAACCCATTGCTAGTTCAAACTGGCACTGGATCCACTACTCCAGTCCTGCTGTCACTGGGGGTTTGCAGGATCTCTTCATCCAATCCACATTGCCCAGCCTTGTTCAAGAAAACTTCCTGAGAAGCACTACCTTCCTGAAGTGAGAGAAAACTGGAGGCGGGGTACAGCCACCGCTTCTTGCCACGTGGCAGGACTTCCCCTGTCATAGAAAATAACTGGAGTGATTTAACATAGTTTGTTCTTGACAAATCCCTATTGGTAGCTCCCCCTCCCAGGTGTCTGCAAATAGTTGTGTGATTATTTATACCAGCACTTTCCCGGGATGAAAACTGGGTTGCCTTGTCTAAAACTCACCAGTGCCTCTTTTCTCAGTGTAAAGGTCCTCTACAAGCCCTCAGTGAAAGCTGCTAATGGCTCTGAGCCCACTTTAGGCCCTTTGCTAACCATCCCAAGCAGCTGGGGAGTAACCTCTCACACCATGTTAGTGAGAGCAATAAAACACTGCTGATACTTCCCTGCTTCCCACTAAAGATTACAGGAGATAACTCAGGGAAATTACCTGTTCTGGTTTAGTCTGATTGAAGTGGTGGCTCATTTATCCCCACATGAGAGAGGGACCTGTTCCTTCGAGAGGAGGCAGCAATCAGCTGTGCTTCGTGCTCACCTGTGCACACCCATCTGTCCCGTGACCAGTTACACAGTTTATGTCAGCATCCCTGTGAATGACCAGGTTCAATGAAGGAAAGATGGAGGAATGCAGGACAGGCAGACATGATGTGATTGTAAAGGATAGCCAGTCACAGCCTGTGTCAGCAGCATTTCCTTCCCAACCCCCTGCTTGGAGGTGCTCCAGAAATGAGCACGGACTCTCCCCACCAGTCTGACCAGGCTGGGAAGTAGGACTGGGTAGATCAGCTCTTTATAAAAGGGGAATGGGATGTACACATTTCCACACAACAAATAGAAGTAATTCTGGTATCATTTATTCAAAGAACCTTACAGCCAAAACTTCAAATCTTCAAAAGTTGTCTGCTTTGCAAATTATACAAATGCTGGCCACTGCTTCCCAGAAGAGCCAGGAAGGATGTGTTGGTACCTGGCTGGAGGAGTGAGCAAAGAAGCTTCACGCAAAACTGCTGGTATCCCAATCAGTGCAACATACAGAAAATCAAGCCGAGAAATCCAGAGTGCACTGCCAGTGTGGGTGTACTCACAGCTCACATCAGCTTACGGCACAGAAGTGAAGATGTGAAGATACCTCAACTGTTTTAATGGGTAAGTCATCTAATACGTACTAAAAAACAATTCCATGGCTGTTCAACAGTCTGGTGCGGTTCTGGGGAAGACAGTTTGCAATAACATGTAAAGCAGGTCCTTGCCTGTGGTGTCAGCAGGAAGTTTTTATGTTTCATGAACTAACTACTGTCTAAAAGCATTTTGAAAAGAGTTTACCAGCTAATCAGCAAAGTAACATAATTATGCCAGATGACAAAGTGTTTCGCATGTTTGAGTTTCTCCGCTGGCAGAGCTCAAAACAACGTGTAGCCTCATAACTTTTTAAATTCCAGTCAGATCCCGCATGCTCTCCCCACTGGCCTCCAGCTGACTCATCCTTTTCAGAATATTTCTTTTCATTACTGTGTCTGTAGGCTGCACATCCCGGAGCTGGAGCCAGATCAAGCTGGTACTAGCCAGTGTGGTGAACCAGCATTTCTCCATGGTGGTCTCATCAGCTTCTACTGAATTTCAGCTTTTACTGAAAAGGAAAGGGAAAAAACAATCAACCTCTCTAGGGATGAGGAGCAAGCTTTGTACCTGTGGCCCTGTGGAGAACTGCTCCATGGACATGGTAGGGAAAGAGAAGCAATGGGAAAGTGTGATTGCACCACAGAGGGGACCTGGCTGAACCACAGAGGGGATCTGCAGCAGGTCCCAATGGCAGCGTCACCTGTAGGAGCTGCGGGTGTCTCCCTGTCCCCACCTGCACACCCAGGGCAGATGGCATGGGGACACTGGAGGGGGGGATGACCCGCACAAGTTTACAAATGAGGCTGCTGCAAGGGCAAAGCAACCCGGAGCAAACCCCATCCTGGTGTCCCTTCCCTGAGGTCCCACAACAGTGGAACCCCTCAGGCATATCTCCTGAGGCTGCAGTCCCTGTGCCTGCCCTGCCCAGCACAGCTGCCACGTGCCAAGGGGCCCTTTCTCTGCGTGAGAACCAAAGGGAAAACGATGCTCATCAGCCAGAAAAGCACCATGTAAGTAGAAATGGAAGATTTCCAGTTCCTAAAGAGCTACCAGTGAGCTTTTCCAAAGTGGCATTAAAGAACACTTTGAAGTACAGCCCATGAGTTTAAAAAAATGCATTTGGGGGATAAATCCATATCTTGTTCCAAAGAAACAAACAAAGCTGCATTTTACTAAATATAGACATGTAAGGCACAGCAAAATTCATCAAAACTCTCAATCATATCTCCCAAAGAGATATGTTGTGACAGGAGACCAGCAACACCATGAAAATAAGGGCTCAGTATTCCAGTACTTACACGCACGAGTTACCTCCGTAGTGTAAGCAAAGCCACTGGATCAAACACTTGCAGGATTACACCCCTCACAGCTCCCACCAGGTCACTTGGCAGGATCTTTCCCACCAGAGGGTGGCTCATGCCCAGACCAGGCTCCCAGCACTTCCTCCATGCTGATGGTGAGTCTCCAGAGCTTAGCTTTTCCATCATTGGGGATCAAGCAGAAAAGTAACACCAGAAAAAAAGCTTTATTGATTCGGTTATATGAAATGATCCCCTTTGCAACATAGTTTACACTAAGCCTCCAAATCTGACATCTCTTTGAAAGCACTCTTAATATATCCAATTATAGATTTTCAGCAACTTTGTGGAATGTCGGCTTTCCCAGCGACTGACCCCGGAAAACACCATTGAAATCAGGAGGGATTTTGCTATTGAGCTCAGTGGGGGAGGATCAGGTCCTACATAATTTTATTGTCAGCAATGATGACCTCTCTTCACAAATGAAGAATACCCATCCTGAACCATGGCCTTCGGAACGTAAACCATTTATTTTTATAGCTGGATCCTTCCCCAAGTGGGATATTTTGTGCATGGTTAACTTATCCCAGGGCTTTAAAGGCTTGCCAAATGGCTTTAATAGCAGGATGTTGTTTAAAAAGATTGGGAAGGATTGCGGGCAGTAATAGAGATAATTGCCAAGGAGAGATAAATGAATCTTCAATCTCAAATCAACTTGGCTTTATCATTGGGTCAGGAGGGAAGATCCAGAAAAATCCCCTGTCTAAGACTAGATGTGTAATGATAGTTTGGGATTTAGGGAAGTTGGCAGCCATCAAGATTTTTTGATAAAAACATCTTTAGAGGCTTAATACAGGTTTGCAATTCCATATAAAGGCATAAAATCCCCTTTTCACTCCAGGGATTCGGCATCATGAAATAAAAATCTGGAGGTGAATTCCTGGGAGAGGAGCAGACAGCAAGTGACATCCTGAACTAAGAGTTTGGCAGGTGGCACCAGGGTAGGGAAACAGCATCTGAAGGGGCTGAGCACAGATCCAAGCAGGTCAGGAGGGCTTTGTAGGACACAGGTCACCTGCAAGGGATACAGGTGTCTCCAAGATGCTCCTCAGTGCCTCTCAACCACCCCACAACCACCCCTCAGATGCTCTTTAGCCCCCGGAACAGCTGGGAGGGGACGATGCATGCCAGACCCAGAGCTTCCCTCTCTGCTTTGGAAGTAGCAGAGAAAGCATATCCAGGACATATTTAAGTGTATTTATTTGTTTATTCATTCACCAGGGAGGGGAGGAGGTTGGAAGCCAACCATTTTAATGAGGAATTATCTTACCTTACCATGCAGAAAAAGGTACTGCATGACACAGCAACTTTTCAGGTCAACCTTTTTAAAAATGAGTTGCCAAATAAAGAGTGTTGAACAGGAAAAAACAAGGACTGATTTCAGACAGGTCTCTCCTGCTAGGATTTGGGGGGTTTGAGTGGAATGCCAGCTTTTCTCCCTCTGTGACATCCTCTCTTTCCTTGCCTGCTGCCAGACAGTGCCCCAGGCTGCAGGACCCTTGCTGCTCCCTGCGGTCCAAGCTACCCGAGGTGACTTCTGCAAACACTCATGGGGCTTTTAAAAGAATGGGGAAAAGCATTTTAGAGAGAGATGACTTATTTTTCAGCAAAGGCCTTACCCAACCTGGAAGCAGGGGGGACTTCTGGGATGTAATCAGTCAATGTGGAGCACTCATGGGGTTTTCATGAGAGTGGAAAAGGCCTTTTAGTGAATTATAACTTATTTTTCTGCAAAGACCTTTTCCAGCTCAGGGTAGGGCTTTTCCCAGTTATCCTCTTTCCAGTCTACTTCTCTCCTTTCCAAAGCCTATATTCCCAGCTGCAGGAAATAACAGGGAGGAAACCCAGAAGGATTGTACAAGAAGCCTGATGAAATTATTTCTCTTGTTATGATCTGAATGGGAAACAGTGACACGATTTTTCCAAAAGCAATATTTTAAAAGGCAGAGCAATGCGACACAAGCAATACAAAATGGGACATTTTTGGATTAAAGAATCACTATTTCAAACCACCCAGCTACTTCTCATGTTTGCAATTGCCCCTAAGAGCTGGATAAAAGCTATGAAAGAGGTGGATGGTTTGTTACGACAGATTTTCCTGTGTAAGTAAGGTCCAGGAGGAGTGTTGTTCTTGTGAAGTTTACAAAAAAAACCAAAGAGATCAAAAACAAGCTATGAAATACAACTGAGGCAAAACCATCCCAAACCACGAAAACCAAAATCCCCTGCCAGTGAGCACAGCTGTGTTACCCCGAAGGAGAGCCTTGCTGGTGTGGGAATTGCAGCCCATTCCCAGCTCAGGGATTTGCATTTCCAGGCTCTTAGCCCTTCTCTGGGGAAGGGGTGCAGCCTCCCCAGCCGGCAGGCCCTCAGCTAAACTCGCCACTGCCTCGGGCTCCTGTTCACAGCCCGCTTGCCTTTAACATGGACATGCTCACACTTGGCGGCATTACTCGGAGCTTTGGGTCTGATGATCATATTTATATGGCTGACACCCAGGCCTACTTGCCTATTCCTGCGGATTCCCGTGAAGTGCTGTCATGGCTTATTACCTGTCTATCTGCCTTCAAGCCTGGGTGACTTTTAATTTTTTGAAGCTTAATGCTGGGAAAACAGAATCGTTTCAGATTGGCTTGGTTCACCTCCTGGATGTAGAGATTTATGGTATGTAATACTGTAGCACACACGGCTTAGGAGCTGGTTTCACTGCGAAGCTCTTAAAAATGGGCTTATTTTATCTGAAATAAACCTTTTCAGGAGCGTATCAGCAAGAGGGGAGAAGGGAAAATATCTTCACCGGATTTCGGAAACTTCCACAGCCTCTGCTCCATGTTGCTTTCCAGGCTGAGGAGCCCTTGTTCATGCCTCAGTCTAATCCAGAACTGTGTATTGGAGCTCAGTGATAATTGGAAACTCTTCTCACTCCAGCATTTTCAGCTGTTGTAAAAGTCTGCAGCTAATGTCATAACAAGAATTAAACTGTCTCATCATATTACACCCATCTTAGCTGACTTCGCTGGCTATTAAGGTGACAGCACATTGATTTAAAATTTGTGTTAATTGTTTACCCCTTCTTGCAGAGGATTTCTTGGGGGCTTTGTAGCAACCTGCAGGCTTTCTGTAGCTGTGGATTATCTTTGTGTTCAGCATTATATGGACTTAAAAAAATATCCTTTGTCTGGATCACACCACCTAATACCTCAGCCCATGGATTTCTTTGACACATACATTCCCTGCATGGGTCAATTTTAAAAATAAGATAGTGGAGACACATGGCTGGCCTTGATCTTGCAAGACTTTAAGAAGAATTTTTTCTCCTTCTCTGATATTTATTTATATTTGCTGCTTTCCGTTTTTCTGGCTACTAATAGCAGGGGTGGTTTTTTAAAGGTATCATTCTGCCCACCAAACCTTTCACCTTACGGGTTTAACAGAGAAAGCACTACCCACCAAAACAGACCTTACAGCCCATCATCCTCAGGTTTCCACTTTTGGGCTAAATAAATCAATCCCCATGTAAGCCCATGGTAACAAACTTTTTACCTAGAGCTGGGAATGAAAATTGCTTTGTGCCATATGCTGTCTCTCTGGCACAAAATGAGCATCACTGCAACTGGAATTTGGTGTGTTCTGCGATTGCAAGACTGGAAAATGGGAGACATTCTCTTTCTTTTCCATGATCTAGTTCCTCAAATCTATAATTGATGTATTTCTCCATAGATATTTGGAAAAAATAATCCTTTATTTTCTCCAAGACTATGAGTTTTTTTCACCCCCTTCACTGCAGGCTGAAACATTTCTCACTTTCTGCTCCACTTTGTTGTGTTTTCTCTCACTGGACTGGAACAGCTACTGAATGGGAAATGGGAAGATGCAAACTTGCCTTAACAACAACAACAAAAATCTTATTTAAGGAAAAAAGGTAAGTAATCAAGTAAATAATAAATATTTATTTCTGAGACCAAAATCCCATTGACATCACCAATTAGTTTTTGTTCCATATGTCAGGCCCTTTGGAGCAGACCTGGGGCTCATTCGTGACCCTAGCTAATGGATGTCTTCCTAAGGAGACCCATTCTGCCTTCCCCGGGCAAGAAGTGCTAATCTCATAACCAGCCCTTCCCTCACCCCATCTCCCACTAGGTCTTTTTTTGCTTTTTAGTCAAAAAAAAAGAGCTTGTGCATGAGCTGCAACCAGATTTTCCAATTCTCCGGCGGCCGGTACATTTTGCACAGTTTATAGCTTATTAACATGATTGTGAGTTGCAAAACTATTCCTGGTTATTTGAGTTCCCAGCGTTTATTCCCGGGGAAAACCAAAGCCTCCCAGCTGTCATTAGAGAGCACTTCATTAGCAAACAACATTCAGTATTTATATTTTGAGCAGCAAGTGCCGCTCGCTCGGATGAATAAAGCATGGCTCTCCCAGCTGCGGCAGCCCCGCACGGCAGCGCCGGCAACGCGGCGGGGACGCGCTCCGCCGGCTCCCGCAAGGAGCGCGGCTGCGGGACGGCAGCGGGGCCGCCGAGCGCTCTCCCGGCAGAGCAGCCCCGCTGAGGTTGTCTGTACTGAGCGTGAACTCTTCTGCCTCTGCGGTGCTTGGTGCACCCTCACCGCGCCTTAAGAGCCTTTTGTTTCGCCCCTGTTTTGATGAACTTCTTTCCCTTTGATGTTCATCTGGAGTTTGATAGCGATAAAAGGCGCACAATGGTGAGATTGTGGAAGGGGAAAAGGTGCTGGGAGAGCACAATGCGGCGCATTATCCTCTGGCTCCCCTGTGCCGCTCGCTTGGCAGGCGGCAGCGGGACTGAGCCAGGGTGACAGCCTGGGCGTCCCGGGCTCACGCTGCCTCCCGCCGCAGTGACACCGTCCTGGGCTCAGGGCAGAGGATCAGGCACAGCCGGGCCCCAGGAAGGGCTCACTGCTGCCAGCACCCAGCCCGTGGCACCCACTGTGACACTGCAGGCTCAGTCCCAATTTGGGGCACCCCGCCCGAAGGTCTCCCCCAACCTCAGGAAGCAATGGCCAGCCTCAGCTTGTGGCACCACGTGAGCAGGATGCATCCCAGCTCCCTCACTGCGCGTCAACATCCCACATCAGCATCCCACGTCAGCAATTCCCACACCTCCTCAGCCTCTAGCGCAGGAAGCTGAAAGTTTGAGGAAATCCCGTGTGAAGCACCAGGATGCTCCCGGAACCGGGTGGCACTCCGGCACAATTCCAGCCTCTTCCCAAGCTGCCAGCGCCCCTGGCTCTGACAGGCTTTCAAGAGGCAGGTGATAGTTGCTGTTGTTTGGAGTCTGGCTCCCAGGGTCGGGCTCTTCTGTGGGCACCTCGGTTTTCTTTCAGATATACATTTCCAGTCCATCTGACCAGAAAGAAAATCCCCAAAAGTAGGAGACAGAGGGAACCCCTAAATGTGCTATTTTTATTGTCTTTCCACAATTTTATGAAAGGCACTGATGAACCATTTCAGAAGGCAAGACTGGGCAGCAGGCCCAGCAGCCACCACGGCCAGTTCCGACAGCGTCGTGTCCCCAGGCCAGTGTTAATTTCTCCCTGCCTTTTTCTCCTTGTCCAGACCCTCTGCAGGTTTGAATCGGTGGCCTCATGGCCTAAATCTCGTTACAAATTATTTGTGCATATTAATTCCTGGCACCACCCTCATGTTCCCCATGGGTGACATTTCCAAGCAGCCAAGGCTGGTGCCACCTGCCCAGATGCCACCTTGCAGAGGTGCCCTGCAGCACCCAGGAATTCCCACGGAAAGGGCAGTGCCCAGACTGCACCCCTGTGCCCGTGGGGGCTGGCAGACCGAGGTGACCTGGGGACACCTATGTGACTCTGGTATCGCTCTGTCCCCCTCCCAGCCCCAGCCCTGCCCCTGGGCAGTTGCTGCTCTCAACCACGTCATGGCACATGCCATCCCTGGTCACATCTTGGCACGTGCCATCCTTGGTCACATCCTGGCACATGCCAGCCCGGGGCATATCTCAGAATGTTCCCACCCTGGTCACACCCTGTCCCTGCGAGGCTGGGGTGTGACTTCTGCCCCCTCCCAGGCTGGGCACATCCTCAGAACCGCCTTGCATCCCAGACCCTGCCTCGGTTACCACAACCCAAAGCCCTGGCAGCAGGCACAGGCTATTTTTGGGATATTTTTGTGCAGCATCCACACAGAAAATCATTTTCTGTGAAGCTCCTCATAGCATTTGGTAGCCTGAATCAGACACAAGCCCCAAGAACCTTTTCCCGGGATGGCTGGGGTGGTTCTTGCTGTTCAAGAGCAGATCTGCGGCTCAGGATGGGACTTCAAGGACACGTCTGTCCTGTCCGAGCCATCTCACTGTCTGCAGACAACCCCCTGTGCAAAATAAGGACAGAGTCCTAAGGAACTCATATATAATCTCATTTCTCCTTAGATGGCCTCTGCCAGCAACAGCTGTCTCTGAGTAGGGGTTTTTAAAACAAAATTGAATATAGACCTTCTGCAAATATCACTTCTCACCTGAGAACAGGTTTGAGGGTTTTTTAATATCCTTTGTGTTGCCAAGTTTGGGGATAGCTCATTTTCTGTATTTTTGCTTAGATTTTTAACCTTATCTTATGACATCTGCATTCACTGCTGGTCTGACCTACTTAGTGAAGTCAAAGATACTGGAGATTAAGCTGAGTGATCCACTTCAATGCAAAATTATAATTTCAGGATCCTGACAGAATACATTCTTTTCTTGTTATTCAATCACTATTTGTAAATTTGCATTTTAAAAAAAAATCTTATTCTTGAAATAAAATCATTTTGCTTGCCTGAGAAGGCAAAATCTGCAAGCTCAAATAACTGAACTGCACCTGAAATGTGCATAAGGATTTTTAACAACACTGCTTATTAACCAACACTAATATCTGCCCGTGTGTATCATGGTGTGCCAGTCCCTGTAAAATGTGCTGCAGTGAAAAAAAAATTTTTTTTTTTAGGAATTCTTTGTACTGCATCCCCACTTCAAACCCAGAAAGCAAACAAATTGTAGCAGACTTTCTCTTGCAAAATGATTATGTCAATCTCTGCTGCATTCTGCTGAAGTGTAAGAAACTCAGATAAAAGCGATCCTAAAGTTAAGAAGTTGGTTTCAGGGCAGACACTGGTGGGGATTTCTGTGCTTACATTGACTCTTCCTAAAGTTGGAGGCGTGGGTAAGTTTTCTTGTTATCAGAGGAAATCATTAATGAATCTAAGATCTCAAAGACCTATTCCCTCTCCCATTGCACCGTGCAGCTCATATTTTGATAATATTCTGCAGATACAAGTGAAAATAGGAGATCACTTGCCGTTTTGAGACAGCCTCTGGGCTCTTCCTTTTATCCTTTAAACTTTTATATAATACATATATAATATATACACAGTGTATTTATATCATATATACACTTTTATATTTTATATATATATATATATATATATATATATATATACACACCAGTGCTTAGCAGCTTCCAGGGGCAAGCAGAGCCTGATCCAGAGCCTCTTCCCATCCCGGGGCAGGGGCACAAAGCCTCTGAAAACCGGGCACAGGTGTTTCAAGCAGGTACTGGACCCTGAACATTTACAAACACCTCCTTGGCTTGATAAAAAATATGCTCCAAGTGCAACATTGTGTTTTCCTGTATTTGATGCCTTGGTTTGTGCTTGGGAGAGTACAGCTGTGCTGTTTAACACTGCATTTTTCTAGCTTTTAATCCATATTATGAACCCACCGCCAAAGCGCCTTTCAGAATGACTGTGACCGTGGCGTTAATGGTTGGAAAGCAGCTGCTGCCAGAGTAATATTTTTCTGTATTTTTACCATTTATGCACAAGCTGGAAGAGGTTTTTTGCTACATCTGAGCTGCACTGAAGCAGCCTAAATAAACTGCTGTTATCATCCAGCTTCTGCTGCCGTGTGGGAGCTTGCAGGTCCCGTTTCCAGTGACGCCCCAGACACAGGCGCAGACCTGCTCTGCCACGACACCAGCTCTCAATATACTTGAGGATATCTCTGGATATGCTTTTCTGGGCAATAAAACATAATTAAAAATGAGCAAAATGAGTGCTTGCAATGTTTTATTCCTGGAGGTAAATCCACTTAGTAAAACTTCGGTGTTCTACTGCGTGAGAGATTTGTGCTCAGAAATGCATTTCTGCAGTTTTTTCAATGAATTTCCTCAGGTGATTGATTTATAGATGGCTGAATAGTGGAAAAATACAGAGTGCACACAATCAACACAAATTACTAGTATTAAGCAAGTGCCAGATATTCAGAGAGTATTTATTACTTTGGAGTATCCCATATCAGTAAAATAAGATTGTTTTGTGCAACACAAGACCAAAGTCATTTGCAAAACAGCACATCAAACCTAACCACATCCAATTTATTTCTAAGTTCTCTAATACAAGGGTGGTGTTGCTCTGTTGTTAACATAACCGTGTATTTGTTAGTTTTTTCTTAACCAAAAGTCAGTTCCATTCCTGGATGTTGCTTTAAAATTACACACAGACCCCTGAAACTGCAAAGATTTAGGTGGACCCCTAGCTCTGCAGGCAGCAGGGAGATGCAGAACCCCAGTGAAATCCCTTGCAGAAGTACATGAGGAATACTTCTAGGAGCAGGGTCTGTAGAAGGCCCCTCAAGGACCATCACCAAACTCCAGCAAACACTGTCTGCATCAGGGACAAATTACAAAGAAATTACCTAAAAGCCTGGCTGGGCCATCCTTGAGCTGTCGGAGGCAGCTGTGGGGTTGGTGCCACACTCACAGGCTGGGGTGGGTGGGTGGCACCTCATGCCCAAAACAAGCCAAGCTGGATCTGTGGGACCCCTGAGGAAGATCCACTTTGGAGGGCTGTATGTGGCTTAGAGCCCACAGGTGGCTCTGCATTTGTTCCCTTTGTGTCCTTCCCCCTCAAGGATCTGGGGCTCTGGAAAGTTTCCTGCATTACAGAGAGCTTTCCTTGCACTGTAGGGAAGGGCGAATCGCGTAAACTGGAGCTGGCTTCTGTAGCTGCTCCCTCCTGCTAAACAGCATATTTCTGTCTGTGTTTGACTGCGTTTTTCTACCCCAACTCCTTCTGCTCTACATGATCTGTCAATATTGGGTTTCTTCTCATTGCACTTTACTCTCTCTTAATGTCTATTCTTCCTCACTGATGGTTCCTCCCTTTACCACGGCTTTTTCCAGTGGTTTGGTTTGACTCAAACTGAAATGGCCAGAGTGGTATTTAAAAGTAGTGAATTTAGTTCTATCTATTTACTATAAAGGACATTATTTGTATCAGGTTCAATCTTTGGGAGAATGTAATATTCCCTTAATTTTAGATCCTTTTTTTATCTTGCTTCAGGCATAGGCTCTGAGAGATGTGTATGCAATACCAATGCTTAATTTACTCCTCCAAATATGCAAAGAACATGGCTATGTGCAATAAACATCCCTAAGAGCATGGCTGAAGACCAGGAAAAAAAAAAATCAATAAAGCTGCTGTAAATTCCTGATTATCTAAGAATTTCAACACCTACTGATATGTCTGGTCTTCCATTGCACCCCCATGAATTTAAGAGCCTGGGACACACTTATTTATGGATGCAAGCTCTGTGTGTGTGCACAAACAGTGCAGCAGATTCTGAAACAACCATCTGAGGATGTTATGGCTGTTAGTCAAAATCAGACAGTAAAAGGGAGATTTTTGTTTGAATAGGGGGATTCAGAATGTGACTCATAGAGAAATCACGCGGGATACAGGGCCTTCATGAAAAAAACCTTAGAAAAACACACTATTGTCTGGAAAACCTGGACATGCAAGTGCAGAATCTGCAATATCTGAGTCATATCTCTTCCCTGTTACCTGCAGATTGTGGGTCGAGTAAGTGACATCTGCAGAAAAGCACCGAGCAGCAGACAGGAAAGGGAAGGGCAGTGGGTAAACTTCCATCAGCCTCGGAGAGACTCAGCTTTCTCCTGCATATCTTTAGTCTCTGATTTTCACATCTAGCTGTAAAGCTGACTTTGGGCTGATACACATTTCTACCAGATATGGTATTAATCACATCTTATTAAATCAATACAGATCTCTCTTTGATGCATGTAGCACTGGCTCACTGCTCTGCATCCTCTAGCTCTCTGTAATTAACAATATCTGATCTACAAGAAATTTATACCCAGGCCACAACCCCTTTACTCCCCAAACCCCTGCTATTACTGGTAAAGAGCTACAGCTCATAAAATATAACATAAAATATTAGAGGTCTGATTTTTTTTTAGTGTCTTAATAGTCCCACTACTCTGGCTATTCAGGGGATTTTTCACATCACAATATTTAGTATTAACCGGGTATGTGTACCTGGAGATTTGGGTGGTGAAACAGCAGCACCAAATACTTGAAATGTACATCTGTGGGGAAGACACCTCCCTGTCTACACACACACTCTCACATATATGTCCATGTGGCTGCATCCCAGTGCTTGAATCAGCAATATGTTGTTGCTATTGCAAAAATGTGTAGCCCAGCAATATCGTAATCAAATGTATGCTCAGACATGTGGCAGGAGGCAGCAGCAATTCACAGCCCATCAAATGCCTTGGCTTTGGCTTCCTTAAGAAGCATTTCTCACACCAGAAAATGCAATTACTGCTCCACGGTGCCTTCCCATATAGAGATCCAAAATGCTTCAGTAAATGAAGCAACCCATCAATACTTTATCTATTGCAGATGAGACCTCTACAGATAACGATCAGTGTAATCCAGCCATTGATTTTAGGATTCTCAGTCCTCCAAGGACTGTGACAAATCTATACCTTGTCCCTGAGTGACGGGGTTTGCTTTTGGATTTCTGATTTCATTGGGGAAACTGTGTAAGAGTGAATGTAAGCAGAGAGAGCTCTGCTGCCGCCCAGCTGGGCAGGCTCAGGTCCATGTGTGGGTCCTTCCAAACCCAACTCTGGTGCACACCACTAATTAACAGCCAGACAATTGCAGACACACCAACGTTTCAATTTTTTTTTCTAAGAGAAGGAAAGGGGAATGGTTTCAATATTTGCCAGCTTTTGTGCTTTGCTCCAAATTTGCCTTGTTTTAGAATCCACTTGTATTGTACAAGCTTAGCTACAGTTCCTGGTGGGGTTTGGTGACCTGGGGATGTGAAGGAAGCATTTTGCTCTCAGTGCCAATCAGTAAATCTTATTTGTAAGAATGGACATACAGAAAAATTCCTGTCCTGATGTATCTTTATCTGGAATTTACATGTGTGTCTTATCCCTTTGACATGCTTGCCCCAAAGCAGGTTATAAAGAGATAAATGTGTCCTTGTAACAAAAAGAGAGATTTTATTTCTGAGAGACCCAGAAATCTGAGGTGCCATGTCTGTAGGTGTGTGAATGTACACACTCAGGGTCCTTCAAATGTACACACTCACACAATGTTTTATATAACTCAAATTCTATGCACTGAGAATGTTTACAAGCCAAGGTTTGCAACTCACTGACTAAGAAAAACTGAGTTACTTGCTAAAGAAAATAGGGAGAAATTCCTAGTCATAACTCAAACTTCTCAGTTTTAAACTAATCAGGAAAAAAAATTAGGAGTATGCTAAGAAATGTTCTGCTTTCAGCTAGTCTATAAGATTTAATGCACACAGACAAGGGAGACATTTGGGTATTACATGTAATAGATATGACCTGGTATTACTGGGAATTCCCAGAAAAACCCTGAATATTGTCATCAGGGGCTATTTCTGTTCTTCCAAATGACACAGCACCTTCAATCTTTCCCCACTTATTGTAAGATGCATATATCAGCATATATTCTTCTTTTACTCAAATTTTCATCTGTTCCCAAACCTAACTGGAAATAACCTGCCAGTAGAGGTACAAAACAGGCAGTTTTCCAGTTTCCAAGTAAAGTCTGCGGTATCTGACCCACCATGGATGCATTTGCTACCACTAAGCAAGTTATACCCTGAATACGTCTCACAAAAACATCTAAGAGGGACTGAACTACAAAATATTACACCTTAAAACCTTACATCACCATGCCCAGGAAAGTAACTGTCAGTGCTTTTTGGAAGTGTTAAATTCACTTCTGTTCTGCCTGGAGTGAGTATTTCCTCACCCTTTGTTTGTTATGACAATATGTAATCGAGACAATCTATCTCTAAAACTGGAGAAAAAGTACATCTAGACACATTTTAAAAACATGGGCTTCACGAAGTGCACGGCAGCCTTACAGGAGGATTTTCTAGACTGACCTGCAGGGCTAGGCTTGGCTGCTGAGAATCATGCGGACATTCCCAACTCATGACCCTCTGCAGACAACATCAGCTCAGAGAAACTCCAAGGAATAAGCTCTCCTGCACCAAAAACATTATTGCATCTACTCTACACCTCTGAAACTGCGAGTTTATGCTCCATCATTACTGCATGAGCTACAATTCACACGTGAATAGCGAATGCGCTGTGAGAGGCGCTGTTAAAGACACAGGCTCCTCCACACACTTCAGCTGCTCTCTGCTTTCAGCCCCTACCCAATGCACCAGGCAGAAACCCAGGAACATGTAATTAATTTGGAAGACGGTACATTCTCCACACTAAATAGCTATAAGAACCCTCATTTTTCAAGAAATAGCTCTATTTTAGACCATAACAGGAAAAAAATGTGCTTAGTATAGATCACAAAAGAAGAATAGAAACAAAACCTGTGGTATTCAGTTATTGACATAAACATTGTCATGCACTGTATGAGCTGTGATTTCAGCCTAGTGACCATATCACGTGGACCTGGGAATTTGTCCATCCCAGCAGCGAGCATTGGGTCAGACCTGTGAAAGCCAGAGCTGTATATATGGCTTTAGCTTTATATCTGGCAAGCCTTGCAGCTCAGAGAAAAGCACGCCTCACTTGCTTACTTGCTGTGTAAACAAGTGCAGACCACGTCACCAAAAAGGCTCTGAGATTTACACAGCAGATCAGCGAAACAGCTGTAGTCTTTCACATATTTCACAAAGAAACATTTGTTTGGTAACATGTTGCATCCTTTCTGAATGGCAACACATGGGGCCATGGGCAGAGCAATTAAATCACAAAGAAATTATTATAAAAATCTAGATTCTATTTTTGCACTGTCTATATAGTATATAAATATATTCTGGATGTGGGTTTGTTTAAATGTATTTTTATATTTGTATTTATATATATATAATATATGTATAATATAAATGCAAGTATAAATATGTGATATTAATAAATTTTTTAAAATTTATATTCTATATGGCATTTGATCTAAAAGCACTATTGCAATTTGGGGCAGAAGGGGTTTTTTGCTGATATGCAAATATGTTCCAAAAGTTCTATATAAATAAGCAGTTTGAGCATTTCAGGAGTATCTGTAATCTTACATTGACCAATTACCTTATATACACAGGTTTTCCTGGAAAATATATGTAATTTTTAAACCTGAAATTATTCTGCTTTTCGGATAATGGAATTTTGTCATCAGGGTCACTTCCAGAAAGTGGGAAATGATAGCAAAACACAGGGCTCAAATTTGAACAAATAAAGGAGCGTTATGTTTGTTCATTTTGAAACGAAACGAGAGTGTAGGAACTGTAAAGTGTTGCACACTGGCTCGTGTGACCATACCTACTGACACTGGGCAATCATAAATCACAGCATTACTGGGGGGAGCCCTGAGTCAGCTGATTCAGAGGCATTCCGAGAGGTCTGTCCAAATAACTACCTTCCTGACACGAGGGCCACAAGAAGCCAAGAGAATCTGCTGCTCTTGCTCCACCACATGCAGGAGGAAATCCAGATATTGGTAAGGAAATGGCTTAGACATCCATGGGGCTGGCACTCCTCAGAAGGAAAAGAGTGTGACACTATTAAGAGAGGGTGTGTGGAAGTGTGAATGCACAGCTGAGGTCAGGTGCAAGGGATGTGTGTGTGCATTGATCTGTCCTTGGGTTGTGCTGCGGCCACTTCGGGGGCTGCAAGCAGCTGGGCCAGGTCCTGTCGTGCCCAGCTAAGCAGAGGCACACTGGAAATCAAGGACGAAACAGGGCGGGAAGAGCATCCCTGCTTGTGTCTGTCTGTGTGTGAGAGGGAAGGCAGAGATGTGATACAACCCCTCGTGTTGACCATTGGGGTTGCCCAGCCGCTGCTCCCGCGGTCACTGAGGTCTCGGGGGTGCAGTGCAAGCAGTGACAGGGGTAGCTCTGAGCAGCCTCACCCCCAGGGCCTCGCGTGTCCGGTCTCACCTTCAAGAGACACTGAAGGCATAACAGACTGTGTTGTGGCTTGAAGGGGAGACACCCACCCCCTTCAGGTGCTGGCTGGATTTTTGTTGTGCTTTTTCCACAGAGGTGGGGATGGGAGAGGGGGAGACGAAACGTCCCAACTTAATTTCTTTTTAATGGTCTGATGGAGCGTCTGACATGTGAATCCTCGCTGTCCCGCTCCCCAGCTTGCCTTCAATGACTGCTTTTAACAAACAGCCTCCCCCAGACAGGGAAATTCTGTTACCTTGCCCAAACCTGCTCAAATACTTTGAGCTCCCAGTTATACACTTAGCACAGGATTTTGGCAAAATGCAGGAGAGGCGCATTCTTTGAACTGGAGGTAGACTTAAAAACAGTCCCTTGATCATCAATGATGTCTTTATTCACTGAACCAGAACTGAGTTTTGTAAAACCTTACACCCATAGTCTCTTGATCTCCTCCCGATGTGCCAGCCAGCCCCTGCAAACCAGGTCATTTTAAGAGTTCCTACGCCTGTATTCCTGCAGCCCCACAAAATGCATTTTAAGTAGCATATCCAGAGCCATCAGTGACCGCAGATTAGCAGGGCGATATTCCCCCTGGAAATCTCTGAGCCTGCACTGCCTTCCCTCATTACAGAGGCTATCGGGTCTGCATTGCTTTGCATCCGCTAACCGAGGGGGCTTTGCATAAACTCCACCTGGGATTGGGAGCTTTGCCTTGGAGCAGATCCTGGGCAGAATGGGATGCTCACTCCCAGCACCTGTCAGGAAAGGGGAGCCCTGCCACAGTGCCCCAAGTTCCCCAGGCCAGGCCTGGCTGCCAAGGCAGGGTGGGCTCCAGCCCAGAGCACAGGGGCTGAGCTTCTTGTGAATTCTGCTCAGTGCACAAGTCCTGACTGGGAATTAAAAGCCCCCCCTTAGTCTTTAGGGGTAAATTTCAGAGGCTCCAACACTCGATAATTAACAAATTCTGTCGTTCCCCTTGCTGTTGCACTAGCTGTGGTATTTTTAAATCTTTTTATTAAAAATTAATTTCTTTATTTTGTTGGAGACCCATCACTCAGTCACGTGGCTCCCTGTCATGTTTCTATCCTTCCTACTCATATTCGAGTTATGCCATCAAGCTAATATATTGTGACTGCTCTTCTCTCTTGTGACAAAGCCTTGCAGCTGCCTCCAAATCAATAGATGTCAAAGAAATATGAAAACAATCATGACAGAGAACTTAAATCCTGGCTAGAGTCTGCATAATAAAAAATGTGCTTCTGTTCTCAAGGCAGTGGATTAATTTATCCTAAAGTTTAGTCAAATTTTATTCCGGTACCTTTTTCCCAGCAGATAGAGCTACATCTGTTGGGTTTGTAATGTAATTTGTAATTACTGCCCTTCATGTGGTCCAATGCCTTGAACCATCTTTAATTAAAAGCATAATTAAGGGAAGATCTAAAGGAAGACAATTACCAGATGGTCTTTTTTTTAGAAACAGTTAGTTGCATTGAGGATGTATCCTGGTCCATTTCTGACTTGGATTAAAAGGCAGGCTGCCTCCTGCACAATCTGCGAGGTGAGAGGCTGCAAAGGGGCTCAGGCATCCTGGGCAGCAGCGCTGCCAACAACTGCCAGAGAGGCTGGGGACAGCCAGGGGGACACTGGGGGACCGTGGGGCAAAGGGCTGCCCTGGCTCCATCACATTTCCCCGGGTGAGTGAGCCCTGGTGCCCTCCTCCAGCCCAAAGCTCTGGCAAAAAACACCTCAGTCAAACCCGTGGCATCACTAGGGACACCCTACAGCTTCTGGGAAACATTTTTCTGGTGAAAATAGCAAGAAATCGCAATAACAATAATAATCGTGGTATCAAAATGGTAGTAACAGCAGTAATAATAATAATAATAATAATAATAATAATTATTATTATTATTATTATTATTATTATTATTATTATTATTATTATTATTATTATTATTTTAAAAACCCACGGGGACTGAGTCCCAGAACAGTTTCCAAAAATGAATTATCACTGCTGCCCTGAGTGAGACAAACCCTGATGGGGGGTGC
>VXAD01011974.1:128813-186998 GCA_013399195.1 Dicrurus megarhynchus | reverse complement strand
ACGAGGTTCTGTCATTTTTGGGAGGTGGATGTTGCTTGTGTGGGGCTGAGAGAGGTGAACCTCGCCAATCCACGCAGCCTCTCCTCAGGAAGGAGAGCCAGGGGCTCCTCGCAGATGTGTCCCTGGAAGGAAAGTGAGGTGGGGGTGCAGCTTGGGCTCTCCTGTGGCACCATTCCCCCGAGGACCACGGTGTGAAGGTGGAGCAGGCAGCTCAAAGCCACGGCCTGGGAGATCCCTTAGAACCCAGGAGATTTGAGGGTCATCCCTGAGGTTTGATGGCCCCAGCTCTTGACCTTCCCCAGGAGCCACCAGAGCTGCCCTCCAGCAAGAGATCCTGGTGGAACTGAGTGCTGGATGTCAGGCAGGTCCTCTGAATCACATCCTGGCATCCACCGCTGCCTTGAACATCCGAGGGATAAATCTCTGCTTCCTCCCGGTCCATCTCTCTTTTGTTCCTTGTGCACAGCCTGGATTTCAGCTCTGAGAAAATGCTGCTCCAGGGGATGAAACCCCACCTTTGGATCAGGCTTTCCTTGGCAAGCCCCCAGTGCCCAGGGTTTGGAAAGCTTTCAGGGCCCAACCAGAGCCACATTTCTTTGGGTTTGAGCTCCTGGGTGAATTTCCCTTCCATTCCAGCTCGGTTGCTGACGTTTCTGGCAGCCACCACTGCAGTGGTTTGGATGAAAGCTCCCTGCTGGGGCAGGTTTATGTAATTGTTATTGCTAAACTTTGTAAATAAGTTCTGAGTTCTGCAGCCATAGGTCCTCTCTGAGGGGTGTAACTGGAGCTTCCGGGCTCCTCCTCTGCATGGAAGCGGCCAGGTGAGCCCGTGGATGGGATTTAAGGAGCTGTCCTTGCAGCACGATGATTTTGGACAGCTGAGGGGGATACCTCAAAGCCAGCTTGGTGCAATGGTTGCAGCCTCAGAGGAGAAAACGTAGGTTGGAATCAGCCCTTTGTGGCTGCTCTGGGCCGGGTGACGCTTTGGGGTGCGGTTCTACCCCATCTTTGTGCATTTCAGCAAGTCTTTGGGTTCGGGAGGAGACCTGTGCCTCACCTGAAGTGTCTGAGCTCCCCTGTGCAGCTTCAGTTCTCCCTGCAGAGCAGGAATCATCTTTGGGGTTGCCTCATTGCCGATGTGTTTGGGGAAACATCTCCAAAAACCATTGTAGGGTCTTTGAGGAGAGGGCAAAGCATCCTGACTTCCCACCAGGTCTGGGAGCAAGGGAGCAATCCAGGCTTTCCCTCCCATCCTGGCTCTGCTGAGGCTCTGGTGTGCATCAAATCTCGGTGATTTATTTGTTTCTCTTTTCTGAGCTTGGTCTGTGGTGCAGGGATCCCCCATCCAGGACAACCAGGCTGACAGACTCCAGGGAAAAGGAATGGGAACAGCTACCATAAGGAAAAAAAAGTAGACCTAAATATTTAATTTGTTTCCAAGTGAGCTTGGCAGAAGTGAGGTTTTTATTTACACGCGTGTGCATATTGCAGATACATTATAAATAGTGTACAGCTTATAAATGCTACAATGTGTAAATATAAATCTTCTTTATTTCGCTAAAACTGCATTTCTCTATTTCATGTGTGGGTATGAAATAGCAGTAGTGGAAAAGGCATGAATTTAAGGGGACTAAAAGGAAAGGGAATAACGAGTGCATGGATAAAGTGTGACGGGGCTGCAGCCTCCTGGGAGGGATGGCTCCCTTTCCCTGAAAGCCTAAACAAGCTCCGTGACACTAATGTGCTGCCTTCATTTATTAATCCTCCGGTCTATTTATTAATTGATTGCTTTGCTGACTTGTTTCTTTTTTTCGTTGTTTCTTTCCTTGTAGTAAAGAGTACCCAGTGGTTCCCAGGAGCACGGTGAGACAGAAAGTGTCCTCGAATCACAGCCCCTTCAGCGGCGAGACCAGGGTCCTTTCTGCCTCCTCCAACCTGGGCTCCCAGTACCAGTGTGAGAACGGGGTGTCCAGCACCTCCCAGGACCTGCTGCCGCCTGCCAACCCCTACCCCATCTCCCAGGAGCACGGCCAGATCTACCACTGCACCAAGAGAAAAGGTCAGAGCTTGGCTGCTCCCTGTTTTCCCCCTCCTAACGTGGCTGTCAGCGTTGTTTCCCGGTGTTTCCCCTTGGACAGCCCCAGGGATAAACTGTCTTTGTGGATGGAAAAACATCTAAGTGAAAGAAAGGGAATATTTGAGTTCATCTCCTGCCTCCAATAGTTGATTTTTTGGCAAAAACAGCACTCAACAAGTGGTGCTGGAGGATGAGAGAGGGATGAGGGTTGTGGGCAGCTCCCCTAGGCTGAGTGAGCCTCCTCTCACCCAAAATCCCATCTCTGCCGGGCTGGGAATGAGCTGTTTGGGAGCTGGCAGTGCCTTTCACCCAGGGTGAATCCACATTTGGAAAGATAGCTGGTGCTGCAGATAAAGATGACTTATCTGCAGCCCCTCAGACAGGGTTAATCTCCAGCTGGAGATACCCTGACAGTTTGCATTTTGCCCAGTTTTTGGCTCAGGGCTGTCTCCCAGCTGGGAGACAGTTTTCTGTCTGCAGAAATGCTCGGGCTGCTGAAGGGTGCCTGGGATTGAGAACCACGCTATCCATGTTCCTTCCCTTCTGCTGCGAGTGACCTGCTCTGACAGAGCTTTAGGGATCAAACTGTGAGGGTTTTCCGCTGACTGCTCGGCTCGTCCTGGCGTGAAGAGCCCCGATAGTGACGGGATAATTGTTCTGGGCAGGAGCGAGGGGTTCCTGGTCTCTGCCTTCCTCTCCCAAAGCGCTGGGAACGCTTAGATGCAGCACCACTTGTAGGACTGAGATAGCAAAAGCTTTAGGTCGGTTTTACTTGGAAAAAAACAGGGGATTTCCAGGGCTGGATGCAACAAGGGGTGGGCAGGAGCTGGTTTGTGCCGGCCCCGTTCCCCGTGTCGGGATTTACCCCGTGGAAAAGCTACCAGCAGGCAGCAAGCACGGTGGCTTTGAGGGCACCAGGAATTTGTCCCCACAGCAGATCCCTTCCTGCTTCCCTGCACGGCCCTATCAGTCAGACACGTCATTATTTTTAGCAACATAACCCCTGGAGCACTGGGATGTGCAGACACACAGTCTAAGGTGGGGAACACTGGGAAGTGCTGGCAGAGGAGGCAGGAGGGCACTGGAATTCTCTCCCATGTCCTTGGTGAATCCCCTGGATGTTGTAGGAGCACATGTGCAGTGTACAGGTATGCAAAGTAAAAAAAGCCGAGGAATCCTAATATTTTCCTGCGATTGAGGTAATCAGTGGAAAAGAGGTGGCATTTTCTGTCCCCTGCAGCTGACCAGGTGACTGTGCTCACATAGAATGCGTCAGAGCTGGGGCTGGAAATGGGGATGCTGGCCTTGAGCTGGCTGTAAGGCAGGGAATAAGGAGCCTGTGGCATCCCAAAGTGTCCCCAGGTCAGGGGTGGGGTATGTGGCCTGTTTTACCCCTGGGCTGCTGTGGGGCTGTGGGTGTGAGGTGCTGGGGTGCCCCAAAGTCCTGCTGCTGCTGATGGAAGGTCCCAGCCCGTGATCCCTCCTCGGTGCTGGGAGCTGCAGCTCCTGGGAGTCCTTTCTCAGCTCCTCTGTCCTGGGAGCTGAGCTTTCACCTCTCCTCTTCCCCCTTTTGCCGAAACCAAGCAAAACAAGCTGGCCCAAATGGCAAGCAGCCCCTGGGACAATCCCTGGCTGCTGCGTGTCCCTGCCCCGCGGGGCAATTCATCATTCGCCTCCGCATTGTACCGCGATAAGGAATCAGCAGAGCTTTTCCTTCCAGTTTTGGGATTCCCGCTAAGTGGTGTCTCCATGGGTGGTTTCCCTCAATCCCCCAATTATCTCACTTCCTCTTATTGTCACAAAAGCCACGACTATCTGCCCTGGAATAAAGCTCCCCGGCCCCTTTGGCCCGCGTGGGCCTCGCGACAGCGCAGGGGACGGCCAGGGAGGCCGGGTCTGCACGGCCCCTCATTATCTCAGCGATGGCTGCAGCGGCACAAGCAGTTAAGGGCCTTTTATCAAAGCCGCCCAACGCTTTAATCAAAGAGGAGCGGTGTCCTGCCCGATACCGGCGGCTTCTTCCGCGGGGCTGGGTGTCCCCGAGCCTCGGCTTCCCTCCCGGCGCCGCCTTCTCTCCCCTCCCCGTGCCTTGGGTAAATCGAAAACAGCCAGCAGGGCTTACAGGAAAGAAACACAAAGTTAATGGGAACCAGAGAGCCAGCCTGAGCTGCCGAGCAGCCCTTTGCAAAGTGAAATTAATTAAAAGGGGAAAAAAAAAAAATTTGCTAGAGATGAGCAATTCGGTTCGGATAAATCAGAGCGTGATCCAAGGTTTCATGTCACTGAGCATGGAACTTCCTTCCAGCACCAGCAAGGAGCTTTGTTGGACATGGGAAAATAATCCTCTGTATAATATTCCTCTTTTTTTGCTGTTCCAGCCTCTCATTTCTGAGTTTTCCCTCACAGTTCTCCTGCTTTCCTACATTTCTGCTGAACAGTTATCAAACTTCACCACCTCAGAAAACCCAAAAGCAGGAGTGTGTTTGCTCCTATTGCCCCTCTGTCCATTTTCTGGACTGGAAATCTCATTGATTGTGTTGGATTATCCACTCCCCAAGCATTGGCTCCTCCTCAGGCAGTTCAGGATTTATCTCAAGCAGATTATTTCCTTTCCCAGGGCTGTGGTTATGGATAAGTGCCCTCGGGGGCAGAGGGCAGTTCAGCTGGGTTGGAGACCAGCTGCTGTCTGCATCTTCTGAGGTGAATTCCACCACTGTTTTCCAAGCCAGTCTCCTTCCAGCTTTGACATCTCCTGATGTTTCTCTGCATCTTTTTTCAATCAGGGCCAAGCCTTGGGTTAGGCTCAGCTAGGAACAGCTTTGTGTTCACCCAGCTCAAAGGAACCTTGTTCAGCTTCTGCTTTCCTGGTGACCTAAGACAAGGATTATTCTCGGTGGTTGGCAGTGTTGTTCTTAGCTGTCAAGGCAAGATGGATTCACTGTGGAGATCTGATATGGAATTACATTAGGGGAGAGCAGCAGGGCTGCCAGGGGTTGTTATCTCTGAAGGCTCCAGGGAGGTGATGCTCTCCTGGCTGAGGAAGGAAGGAAGGACACATCCCAGAGCTCCCAGTCTGGTAATTCCCGGTGTGCAGGTGGGAGGGCAGGGTCACAGCATTGGGAATGACCCCGGTGTGCTGCAATGGGGTCGCTGTTCCAGGCATGGGGAGTGGCAGGGACCATCCTGCCTTGTACCCCAGCTCTGCACTGGGGTTGCTGATGGTGTGTGACAGCCACTGGTCCTGAGGACGGATCCACTCCAGCCCCGTGTCTCACCGAGGAGCGGCTGCAGCTCTTGATGTGGATTTTTAGGCTGACACAAAGAGTGGTTGGAGCTTTGTCTTTTTTCTGCTTGTTGCCCACCTCTCCCTGTCCCATTGTTGTGCTTGGAGAAGCCCAGAAGGCCTCAGCAGCAGGCAGCTCGTCTTGTGTCTTTCACTCAGCCCCACATCCCAGTTAGGATACTGGGGCTTGTTTTCCCTTGTACTATCCTGTCTCTCAGACATCCTGTGGACTGAACAGCCATCCCTCTAAACCTCTGCTCCCTCCCAGCCTTACACAATCCCAACCACTTGGCAGATTTCTGGGATGCTTGTGATGCTGAACAGGAGGCAACTGGAACAGCCTCTCCCCGGGGAGGTCATAAAAGTTGTCAAGCTGGCACTCTGAGGGAGAAGAGGGACGTGGCAGAATCCACTGGCTCCAACCAGCAAGGACTGTGTCCTTCAGCCCCCTAACTTGGCCAAAACCCTGGGGAAGGATTTATCTTCCATCTCCTTCCTGCTCTGATGAGGTCGGTGCAGGTACAGGGATGCCTTTCCACCTTCTCCTCAAGAACAGGCACCTCTCTGTTGAACTGACTCCTCCCACATCCCCCCCAGCTTTGTTTTCTCACTCAAAGAATCTGCAGGACAAAATTCAGGCGTGGGGTGTCTCCTTGCAGGGCACGCTGCTCAGCCTGCTGATGTTTGGGGATGCAGTGAGTTGGCCAAGGCTCGAGCTGTGCCCTGGAGAGATGCAGTGGAGCCCAGAGCAGGGTGGCTGTGGGACACTGGGGGTGAGGAAGGGACTCCCTGTGCGGGGAGGAGATGTTCGGGGGGCCGGGACACACCCAGGATTGGCTGGGCAGCCACACTCTTGTGGCCCTAACGAGGGAAGGCTGAGGGAGCTGGGCCAGCCTTGACTGAGAGGGGGACCCCAGCAGTGTCTGCCAGAGCCTGCAGGGAGGTGCCAGCGGCTGGAGCAGGCTCTGCTCCGTGGTGTCCAGCCACAGGACAACGGGCAGGAACTGGTGCCTGGGAGCTTCCACCTGAACATGAGAGAGAACTTTCCTGTGACCAAGCACCAGTCAGGCTGCCCAGGAAGGTGTGGAGTCTCCTCACTGGAGATATTCCAGAATCTTCTGGACACAGTCCTGTGCCCTGTGCTCTGGGATGGCCCTGCTGGAACAGGGAGCTGGGAACAGATCACCCAGTGTGGTCCCTTCCAGCCTGACCCATCCTGTGATCCCCTGCAGGGATCTCTGCAGGCAGCGCTGGCAATGTGCTGCCTGTGGAAAAGATTCCAGCTTTTGGGGGCTGGATGGTCCGTGCCCCACAACCCCATCGTGTTCAGTGCAGCACAGCCACATCACAAACAGCGCAATAGCTGGAATGGCTGGCGTGCCTTAGGTTCCATGCCCGAGGATTTAGGGCTTGTTTGCCCTTTAGAGACGTTCATTTTGACTGAATTTTCCTTGTTTTTTCCTTCTTGGACAACCTTTGTCATTCTTGCACCCCAGTATTGGCTCTTCAGGCCTGTGCCAGGTCCATGCTGGAATCCAGAGTGGATAAAACAACAGAGTTAGTGATAATCACCCATTGTGTCTCCCTCACGAAGCTGGGATGAGCCTCTCGTAATGCCCTGGAAGTGTGGGTGAGCTCTGAAAACCAAAGCAGTCGTGTCCCATTCTTCATTGTCTTCCATCCCGGGGAGCTGAGTGTCACAGGAGGGAAAGGAGCTCCCCTGATTTACACCAGGGGGACAGGAGGGCCCAGAGCAGCCTGAAGTCCAGAGGCTTTCCGTGTTTGCCTTTCATTCTACATGGCCCCGATCTTGGAATTGGGAAAATTCCATTTAAAAAGCCATTTGTGTGGTATTTACAGCCCAGCTGGAAGTAGTAAATACCGGAAATCTTGGAAGCGCTCTCGCTCAAGCTCCTTCCTTAGATAGATCACCAAATTCCTTGTGAGGGAGCCAGTTTCCACCCCATTCTTCAGGCTCCGTTTTCCTTGGATTCGCTTCGGAGCAGCTTCTCCCCGGCGCTGGCAGCTCCCCCTGCTTGGCAGCACCTCCTGCTTTTTGAGGCTTGTGCAGGACCGAGGGGCTGCTCCCCAGAGCTGATCACCAGCCTTGGCTTCCAAGAGTAGCCACAGCACTGGGGGATGGTCAGGACAACTCCCAGGATGGCCAACAACTCCCCTGAGGGCTCAGGAGCACCTGGAAAAGGACAAGGAGCTGCTGTCAAACCCTGAGCAGGCAGTTCAGCATCTCCTGTGTCCTGCTTGCATTGACAGGAGGAGGCAAGAGGACCTTGAGGGACAGGATTATGGCCTTGAGCTGCACTGTCCAGCCTCCAGAGCCCGTGGGATGAGTTGAAACTGCAACATTTGGCTTTGCAGGAGAGATTTGTTCGTCTTGTGCTCCTTTTGTCGCGGACGATGTCCCTTTTCCAGCCCTTGATCTGCTCCCCACACCCTGGGGACGCTCTCCAGCTGCTCTGTGCTGTCTCTGGTCCCCTCCGTGGGGAGCGGTGGGACAGCCTAGAGAGCCTGGCCTGGTGTAAATCCCTCAGGCAGCACCAGCTGAGGCTCTCTGGTCTGCACCATCCCACCTCATCATGCACGTGGACCATTCTCTTCCCTCTCCAGCACTTTGGGGCTCCACAGATGGGAAAATCACCGGGAGGAGGGGCAGGAGGACAGGCAGAAGCTGTTAGGGCAGGCTGTGATCCTTTGTTAGTGCCTAGGTCCTGTTTGGAGGTGGGAACAAGATCCTTACACACCTTAAAATCCCTTTCCACACAAAACATCGGCGAGCCTGGCTCTAGAGGGGCCAGCAGAGTGATCCTGAGAGCTGACAGAAGGACAGAGGGCACCTATGGGCTTTGCACTGAAATCCTGGCTGGCTTTGTTTTTCCCTCTTCACCTGTGCTGGATTCTGGAAGCGGTTCCGTGAGGCTGCAGCTCTGTCCGGCTGGGCTGTGGCAGGCAGAGAAATGTCTGGGCTAAATGGAAAAATCAGCAAGCCCAGGTTGTAAGTCAGGCAGTTTTACACAACGGAAAAACAGAGCTTGACTGGTTTGTGTTGTAGATTTAAAAAAATCAAAATAAAATAAACAGTCAAACCCCAAGCCAATGATTTCTGGTGCCAGCAGAGTGATGCGGTTTAATGCTGAAAACTTTATTAGCAGAACAATGCTGCATTTTACAAGACATTGTTTTTCCACCCCAGTGTTCTTATTACTCAGCGGTGGGTTAGGAATCCAAACTTTTTACACTGTCCATAAAAGCTCCGGCTCAGGCTGTTCTTCCAGATGTCCCTCCTGTCATGGAGCTGAGATCAGGGGAGAGGTTAGACCTGTGCCTGCAGCTTTTGGCTCTCAGGGGACTCCGTCCTTCTTCCCTGCTCCTACACACCATGGACCTGAGCAGGGCTAAGGAGGGTGGCACATTCCTGCCTCTCCCTGCTTACTGCTCCAGCTGCTTTTAAAAACGAGACGGAATTGCTCCTTTATCCCATCCTGCTTTCACAGGGAAGGCAGAGGAGGAACTCCATTATCAGGGCTCTGCGTTGCTGAGGTGAAGGAGCCGAATTTGGGGTATTACCAAGCCAAAGGCCACTGTGGGGAATGTCCCCACGGTGTCCCTCAGTGCCTGCTCTTCGGGGCACTGTCGGACCAAGAAGAAGAGCAGCAGGTGTTCCAGCTGGGCTTGGAAGACCCCTGGGTGGGAATAAGGGGTTATTTTACATGCAGAGGGTGCAGCTTCCAGGAGAGCCCTTCGGGCTGTTCGGAGCAGTAAGGGTTATGTGCAGGTGTGTGCTTAGAAGAAACAAAAGGTGCCTGTGCTGCCCACCTGCCCCTCCTGAAGGTGTGACGTGAGCATTCCCCTCAGAGCAGCCTGGCAGCAACATCTTGTGGGGCAGCTGCTCTCAATCCTCCTCTCTGTGAAATTGGTTTTTTTTTTATCTCCTTTGTATTTTGGGGGTGAAAAAAATTACAGCTCAAAAAATTGTAAAGGGTAATTTGTTCCAAATTTCTTTCAGATCTGACCCTGCTAGAAGGGTGCAGCCAGGAGGGCTCTAACCAAGTGGGATGTTTTCCTGCCTGCACCAGAAATCTTGTTTTTGAAGCAGCAGCAAAGTTAATCCGTGTCAGAACAAGCTCCCCTTCCCTTGCCACGCTGTCCTTAAAATCTCTTGGTGAAGTGCTCGTCCCTGGGAATTTTGCCATCCATTCCAGCAGAGCTGGATTTCATTTGATGACCCTGCGAATGAATAAATAAGTGCACATTCATTTATTCATTTGGCTTCACCCTGGAGATTTCACCTAAATTGTTTATCTCCTTCCCTCTGCTGGCCAGGGATGCTGCAGGAAACAAAGGGCTCTGCAAGATGTGCCTTGTTGTTTCTAGCTGTGAAATTTACTTTTCTCCTTTGTTCCCCTTGGCTCCAGCACACGGCCCTGTGTGGATTTATGTGCCCACAGCCCCGTGTGGATTTATGTGCCCACAGCCCCGTGTGGATTTACGTGCCCAGCTGCCTTGGCACAGCTGAAGGCTGGGGTTGTCAAACTCCAAATCTGATTGTCCCAACCGTGCCATCGCTGGTGCTCTCCTGGGAGGATTTTTATTGTGATCTCCTTTTTTGTCTCTTTTTCTCGTGGAAATGTTTTGTTGTAAAGGATTTGAGTTGACAGCATCAGCGCTGAGCCTCCTGGCTGGGACTGGGGACCCTGGAAGGTGCCGAGGTCACAGGCAGATGTTATTCCTCGGGTCAAAGTGGCGGCGGGAAGGAGATGGGGAGTGTGTGTGGGGATCACCAGGCAAGATAAACCTCAGGTTCCCTCCTGATCTTCCTCCCAGAGCTCCTGGCTAATCCCTTCCCCACTCCAGCAGAGAGGGCCAAGTGCAAGGCTAGTTTTCCCCAGGATAGACTGAGATCGGTTCCAGGGAATCGATGGGGATTTACACCGAGGGCAGTGTCGGGTTGTCCTCGGTAAAACCAGGACAGCAGAGAGGGAGGCTCAGCCGCGGGCACGTTCTCCTTGGTGCCTACCAGGACTTTTCTCTCCCAACAGATGAGGAATGTTCCACCACCGAGCATCCCTACAAGAAGCCCTACATGGAAACCTCTCCAGCAGACGAGGACCCTTTCTACAGGTCCAGTTACCCGCAGCAGCAGGGACTGAACACGTCGTACAGGACTGAGTCGGCGCAGCGCCAGGCCTGCATGTACGCCAGCTCGGCGCCGCCCACGGAGCCCGTGCCCAGCCTGGAGGACATCAGCTGTAACACGTGGCCCAGCGTGCCCTCGTACAGCAGTTGCACAGTGTCTGCCATGCAGCCCATGGACAGGTTACCCTACCAGCATTTCTCTGCCCACTTCACCTCGGGGCCGCTCGTGCCCCGCCTGGGCAGCGTGGCCAACCACACGTCGCCCCAAATCGCCGACACCCACAGCATGTTCCAGCACCAAAGCTCTCACCAGCCCATCGTGAGGCAGTGCGGACCTCAAACGGGCATCCAGTCCCCTCCCAGCAGCCTCCAGCCGGCGGAATTCCTGTATTCCCACGGCGTGCCTCGAACCCTGTCGCCCCACCAGTACCACTCGGTGCACGGCGTGGGGATGGTGCCAGAGTGGAGCGAGAACAGCTAACCAGGGGGGCAGGGAAGTGCCGGAGCCACGGGAGAATCCGAGAAAACGGGAGAAGGAAGAGGAAAAGGATCCCCCTGTTGATAACAAAGCATTCTGCAAGACTCCTCGAAGGGAATGTTCACCGCTAGCACTCGAGAGGGACGGACACTGACTGAAACCGCGGCTGAAGCCATTGGCCTCCGTGTGACTTGCCCCGACCCCCCTTTTGTTTTCTTTTGTTCCAAAAGAAAAGCCAACAGCCCAGCACACTGCTCCCCCTCCACGGTCCCACCCAGTTTGTGTTGCTGCCACCACCCTCGTCCCCCCCCTGCCCTTCTGCTCTTTTTGTTCTCCAAGGGACACCAAACTCCTGCTGCCTTTCTCACCACGGTCAGAATGCTTGAACGAGAGCAATTAGGATGTTACTTTTTTTTTTTTTTTTTTTTTTTTNAAAAAAAAAAAAAGAAAAAGACACCGGCCCTTTTTACCGAGGGTGGATTTGGGAGTGGTGTTTCTTTTGTTTTTGTAACTAGTGTTATCTTTGTTCCTTTTCAACAGAAAGAGGTACTGAGAACCCCCCAATAAAGAAACCCCGTACCTGCCTCACCCAGGTATTGCACCAAGAGTGAAATTGCTCCCACAGGGAGCTGTGTCCTTACAAATTCCCCAAAATTCTCTCCAGGATCCATCCCATAAACCATCCCCTCATCTCCTTTCCCACTTGTAATTCTCTCGCTCCTCTTCCTTTCCCCTCTCCTGGTCTTTCCTGGTCCCTCAGCTGTCTCTGAGGGAAGCATGGGGTTATTTCCAAGCTTTCAAACACCCACAGCTCGACTCCTGCTGGATTTTTAGCGGCGTGTGGACAGCCAGGCTCCGAGGCAGCTGCCACGGGGGAGAGGGGGAGAGGATGCAGACACTGAGAGGAAAAGGTTTGCTCACAAAAATGATGATGATGACGCTTGTTTGCGATCCCAGGCTTTCATTTTCTCCCGTGTTCCTTTGCTTCCTCTCCAAAAGAAAAGGAAACAAAAAGGGATATCGGTGTGGGTATGTGAAGCGAGATATTAAATAAATGTGCTTAAAAGGGGCAGAAAGTGATCCTGAGAGGCTGGGAGTGGTGGAGGCAGAAAGAGAAGGAAAAGCAAATATGTGCAAGGAAAAACGTCTACTGCAGAGTATTTCAGGTGTAAAATTTCCTGGTCCTATTTATTTATACGTGGGAGTTCCAATAACTCCGAGGATGTCACAAAAGCAGCTGATTCCAAGAGGTTCAAATTTTTATGGAAATGGAAGTTTGCTTTCTTTTCTTCTTTTTTTTTTTTTTCCCTCTCTCCAAGCTGTGCACACTCTATATAATTTACATATATTTTTAATTAAAAGTAATTCTAATTAACTAAAGAGGTATACCTGCGTGTCAGCCACTGGGAATGGGGGTGGGATTGTGTGGGAATGCTGATGTGGGAGGGAATCG
Organism: Dicrurus megarhynchus; assembly: GCA_013399195.1. Taxonomy (NCBI): domain Eukaryota; kingdom Metazoa; phylum Chordata; class Aves; order Passeriformes; family Dicruridae; genus Dicrurus; species Dicrurus megarhynchus. Next base: position 174,556 of record VXAD01011974.1, on the reverse strand, counting down.
AGACAGGTATCCAAAGCCATGGAGCTGAGGAGAAAAAATCCTCCCTGCCCAATTTCGTGTGCCAATTTATGGCCGATGAACACCACACGCTCCCAAGGGCAAGGGAGCACCCACCTATTTTTTAATGTATTTTTGGGGTTGGGGTGGTTTTACTTGATTTTTTTTCTACTTGTTGCCTTTAATTTAATTTTTATTCTTTTCTGCCGTAGCAGAGGAGGTGCAACATCCCGGGGGGGAAGGAAGGGATGGGCTGAGCTTGGGCTGAGTTTGGGGCCGTGGCTCTGTGTGCTCCAGAACTGCCTGGGTCCCCCAGGGCCGTGCTCTCCTGGGGCCACGTTCCCAGCAAGGAAGATTTAGAAGAGACCTTGGTGGGTGCTGGGGTGGCTCTGGGAAGCCCAGTGAGGTGGAAGCCCACCCTGTTCCCGTGGAAGGGAGGTTGGTGGGAAGGGTTTGGCCCAGGGGAGGGGTGGGGTTGTGTCCCAGCCTCGGCAAAGGACGGGAGATACTTTGGGAAGTGGAAACCAGGTGGGAAAATCGGCTCCAGGGGGATGAGGAGATCGCAGCTGGGAAGCCCAGCAGGAAGGTTGGCTCTGGGGGGCTGCTGAGCCAGGACCAGCTCAGGAAGAGCACAGAAGGAGCTGAGGAGGTGTCCCCAGCCTGTCCCACGTGGCAGGGACACCGAGGGACACCCTGCAAAGGCACAGAAAGGCAGCAGGAGCAGTAGGGCCACTCCACGGTGATATTCCCCCCTTGCTGTCCCAAGGACCTCTGGGATGGGGTCTCCTGGGCCTCTCCCAGCACTGGCTCCAATAAAACTTTCTTCTTTCGGCTGTCTCTGCTTTTCCTGCCTCGTGCTTGCAGAACATGTCACAGTTGTTGGGTGAGACACAGCCCAAATGTGCTGCTGGAGCTCGCTCTGGGTATCAGCAGCGTTTGTGGGCAGAAGGAGACGCAGGCACCGCGTGTGGGGCACGGCCGGGACCTCGGTTCCTGCAAAGCTTTTTGTCTGCATGGAGCCAAGCCCAGGAATCCCCCAAACATTGGGTTAAATCACACAGGGCATCTCCAGAACACGCAGTGGTCCAAGGCTGATGAGGGAACTGCACTTTGAGTTAAGGAACGCCACAATTCCGCTGTATTTAGCCGGCACCCTCAGGGTGCTTTCCCGGCTTCAATATCCCACTGCCGATCCTGTAATCATCTAATCCCCAGCCGGCGATTCCCGGGGAATTACACGGGCAGTGGTCACCCCGTAAGTAAAGAGGTCTCCCCAGAAACGCCTGCCAGGCTTCTCAAAGAGGATTAGGGAGAACTAAACTCCCATGGAAAATTGATTCCTAAGCTTCGGGAGGAAAGCCTCAAGCTTCCAACGCCACTCATTTCCTTGGAGCTCCTCAGGTTTGGTTTTCAGCTCTTTGGGGTTATGCTGAGGTTCTGTGATGGGCTTTGGTGCTGGAAAACCAGGAGGATCCCTGAGGATACAGCCTGGTGGAGCCACACTGGCATGGGGAGCAGGGAGGCCACCAGTGGCAGAATCACCTCTTGTCACAGAAGCAAAATCTGGGATGAAGGCAAAGGAAAGGTGGTGGGAGGATCCAACACAGCCTTTTCCTCCTCTTTTGAAGGAGTTTGTCAATCTGGCATTTCCATTTCAGTGGGCAGGACTGGGAGGAGTCAGGTAGGATGGGAAAGGAAAAGGCGGCCCCAGCCTGGATGTGGATGTTCCTGTTCTACCCTGAGCTTCTACTTTTCCCCAAGTGGTCCAAAACAGCACCAGCAGCTGTCGTGAAGAAGGTTCTCCTCTCCCTCTGATTGTGATGTTATGTTCCAGGGAGCCTGATGTGATTTCTTTGATTTCTTTGCTTATGGGTTTATTTCTTAGCCAAGAATAATAATGCTGACGATAACAATAAACAGCAAAAGTAGGGGGAAAATTACATTTGTCAGTGGAAGAAGAATTGGACAAAAGAAGTTGCAAAATTCAGCCTGTTCAGAGCTGAACTGGCAATTCTTTCCCGTGAGGGTGGGCAGGCCCTGGCACAGGGTGCCCAGAGCAGCTGGGGCTGCCCCTGGATCCCTGGCAGTGCCCAAGGCCAGGCTGGACGGGGCTGGGAGCAGCCTGGGACAGTGGGAGGTGTCCCTGCCATGGCAGGGGTGGCACTGGGTGGGATTTAAGGTCCTTCCCAACGCAGCCCATTCCATGATTCTATAATAAGAAGCATTGCAGCTCCAGGAGGAGCATCCCGAACAATCCTCGGGTGCTTTGCCATAAACCCCGCGGAGGGTGCTGGGGCTGGGCTGCACCCGGGCTGCTCCTGGGACAGGGCTGGTGGGAGGAGAGCCCAGCAGAGCTGCAGCCCGGGCCGAGGAGGGAACTGAGCTCCCAAGGGAGCTCCAGAGGAGGAGGAGCAGGGCTGGTGAGGTGCGTGGAGAAGGCAGTGGAGGCCCATCCTCCCCACGGGCAGGGACTTTGGGGAGGAAAGGAGCCGTGGGACGTCCCCAGGCAGCAGGCAAAGGGGCCTTTAGGGGTGAAGCAGAGTCAATAGGAGCAGGCTGAGCGATTCCTCGGAGGAAGAAACCCAAGCTCTGCTGAGAACACCTTTTAGAGAGCAAGCAGCAAGCCCCGGGCTGTGGTCACAACGCTGTTTTTCCAGCTGCCTCCCCGGGCTGGAACACTCCCTGCTGGTACCTGGCAAGGATTTTGATGCCCTGAGAGGCACAGAGAGCTCTTTGTCTGCCCCTATCAGCCACTCCACATTTCAGGTTTCACCAGCCGTGACACTGGGTGGGTTTGGGAGGGTTTTCCCCACCAGCAGCCCCCAAGCCTGCACCGGTGAAGTTTTTCCTACAGGCAGGGATGCTTGGAAGGGGCAAAGTCACCCCTCTGCTGCTCCCAGGGCAGAGCCAACCTCCCAAAAATTGCTGTTGTGCCTCGAGGGCTGAGGGAGAAAAATATCCCAAAGCCTCAGGATTCTTGTCCATAAATCCAGCCCACGGTATCATAGATTTTACAGTGCTGCCAGCTCTGACAATTTTATGATGGGTCTCATGTGATTTGCAAAAGTGTGGTTTAGTTTTTTCTCTTAAAATTTCCAGTTCCTGGAGACCAGTGAATATATGAGGCTCTCAAAGGATTCTGAGTCTTTTCCCCACTGCCCTGTTTTCGATTTTTTGTTTGATTTTAGAACATACTGTAAAGTTGGAAATTTTACTGGAGGGGAAAGTGAGGCAGAGAAAACACGACTGGGGGAGGTGGGACCAGAACTCATCATGGGACAAAGAATATTTATTTTTGGGGGGTTTTTTTATGTGTTTGTTTGCTTGGGTTTTTTCTTTTTCTCAGTTAAAGTATTTGCTGCATTATTTTTGAGTAACGAAAATGACAAAGTTTGGAGTGGATGGCAAATGTTCAGAGAGGGGCTTGAATAAATTCCCACCCCCAAAGGGCTGCGATACTTTGTTCACATTTTGATTTTCCTCCTTCAGAATTTCAAAGGCAATTTTTCAACCTGAAGTCCTTTCAGAGGGAGGCCTTTCACTTGGGACCCACCACACCCAGGGCCTCCAGTATCTCCTCCTCCCTTTTTTTTGGCTGAAACAAATCCCTCGCACTCAGTGCCTGCTTGTGCCTGTGGGGTTTGGAGGTTCTGCACCTGTGAGGATTCAGCTACGGAAAAGTGGATTTAAAAGTGTTCATGAGGCAAATAAAGGCGACAAATAAAGGTTCAGCAGCCTCCACAGCCGATCAGAAGAGCTGGTTTGAACATCCTGGCTCCAGCTTCTCCTGGGAACACCTGGGAAAAGCCCATCGCTGCCTTGGAGCGATCCCAAGGCTTCCCAGCAGCACCATCTGCACCTGGACGAGCCCTCCCAGCACAGGGATTAAAGGCAGAGGAAAGAGGAGGGTTGGGCTTTGAGGAGGTTTTGCTTCAGCCCCTTGCAGTGACTCTGCTGGGAGCACATCTGAGCACAGGTGAGTGAAACAAAAATGGGGTGTGCTGGAACACGGGAACTGGGCACTGTGGCCGTAACCTGTGCTCTGCTCTCACTCAGGGCTCTTTGGCTCTACCAGAGACTGAAGAAATGAATTGGAGTCTGCCTCAGGGCAAGAAATGTTGCCTGAATTATGAACAGAAAGCACAGCCCTAAACTGGGAGGGGGGAAGAGGCAAACACCTGCAGCAGTGTGCAGTGACCCCTTTATCAGCAAGGGACTGAGGGCTCTGGGGGAGCCTATGGCCATAAATGTGCTTTTGTTGTGTAAGGCCAAACCAGATTTTTATTGTTGTTATTATCATTATTGTTGTTGCTGTAATAATCTGCTGCTGCTCCTCTGTTTTGCGGGAGCTGGCCCGTGGAGAATGCCTTTACCCCTGTGTGTCTGTGTCCCCTGGCGCTCTGTGCTGCGGTGACATCCCTGTCACCAACTCCAGGGACCCTAAATCCATCAGTATTTCACTTCAGCTTTTACTCAGACCTGCTCTGCTATGAATCAGGAATTTGTTTGCTGCCTCTGAGTCTTCCCATGCCCCTGAAAAGGCAGTGAGGCACTCGTGATGGAATAGCGGTTCCTCCTTTCCTGCTCTTGGTGTGTGGGATTCTAAAACCTCCTTCACACTCCCATTCCTGGCTGGGTTTGTGCTCCTCCAGCTCAGGGTGCAGCTGATCTTTGCTCCATGGTTGGCTCCTGCTCCGCTTGTTCACCGGGCCCCCAGGTGCTGTTCTGCAGAGCTGCTTTCCAGCCCCAGCCCGAGCTGCTCCATGGGATGGGCCATGCCAGAGGGAGGGCTTTGCCTTTGAACTTTGGGGAGTTCTCCAGGTTTTTGGGATCCATCTGAGCAGCAGCTCTGCCTCCCAGTGTGCTGCTCCTTGAACTGGGGGTCCTGTCCCATCCTCCCAATCTTTAATACACGAAGTTTCTCCAAACCATTGGTGCCAACGCTGATCCTTGAGAGATGCTGCTTGCAACCAACCACCACCTGGAATTTTGGCTGCTAAAGGTCCCCCTTGGCATCTGATGGCCCAGCCAACTTTCCACCCACTCTGTTGTCTGTTTACCCAGTCCCTGCCTCATCAATTTGGACTTGGAGATCACTGTTAGAGGCAGTTTTGGGTCCTGATGTTCCTCAGAAACTCAGACTGGGCAGTGCCCCAGCATTTCCCATCTCTGGATCACAGCAGACCTGAGATGTCTGGGTGCAAGTTCTTCATTAGAGCCTTTAATGAGAAAAAAAGTGGCCCACAGATGCCTGGGATGGCTTCTGTGGGGCACAACCTGGAGAGAGCAAGCCCAGCTGAAGCCTGGTTGGAAAGCTGAGTAGAATGATGAATTTGGGGCTGTTCCAGCAGTGCTGGCTCCCCTGCCTGAGCTTGCTGCTGCCTGGGCAGGGAAGGAGAGGGAATTCCAGACTTGGAGAGCTTTTAATTTAAAGCAGAGGGTCCTGTGGATGGTCTGTGCTGCTGGGACAGTCTGGAGCTGCTCAGGGAGTCAGGACAGAGGGTGGCTCTGCACAGACGCTCTGAGAGCCGGAGCGAGCGGCAGCACCGGTATCGATACGGGGGTGGTGCCAGCCGAGGTGACGATGACAAAGCCAGGCTGGCAGTGACTGCAGCCCCTGCCTGCCTGGGCAGCAAATCACAAAACTCTGGTTTGGGACATTTCCAAGTGTCCTGTGCTGGGGCTGGGCAGCAAAGCAGGGAGGCAGCAGCACCTCGCAGCTCCAGGTTGAGGCAACCTTGCACTGCTGGGTGACCTTCAAAGGCTCAAAAACACTTGGCAAAGGAGAGTAAGTCCCAGTGCTGGACCCGTGTGGGTATCTGTGCTTTTGGGTGTGTTTAACCAGCACCAAACATTGCTTTTAGGCTTGGGTGACATCATTTGCTGACCTTACAAAGGAGCAGTTGTACTTTCCCCTCCAGTTTTAACCCAATCACCTGAAACCATAAAATGCCTTTTACGTAAAGCATCTCCTAGAAGAGAGGAAGCATCAGAGCTGCTTAATTTTTGGCATGAAATATTGCTGCTGGCCACCCCAGCATCCCAGCTTGGTGCTCAGCTGTAAACACTATTCAAAGAAGGAATGAAACACAGGGAAGTCAGGAAGCAAAAGGCTCAACTCATTCCTAGCTGTGTTATAGCCTTAAATCATAATAAAAAAGAAATCTCAAGTGTTTCCCCACTGCCTTTCAGACACTGTGATTCAGTCTATGCCAGTCCTTGAAGGTTCTTACCCATAAGGAAGGGAGCTCTGGGTCTGCATCATCACCCCCGGGTATTCCTGAGCCTGATCTGGGATTGTTTTTAAGGTTGGTTTGCTTGGATTTTAATTCTGTTGACACAGCTGTTAACAAAGTACAGGAAAGCTGTGTGGCAGATGTCCTTTCTCACCTGGTCGTGCCAGTTTTAGGGTTTTGTTAACAGCTTGATCAGATGTTGATGGATGGGGGAAGAGCCCCTTGGATCAGTAGGTGAATCCTGCTCCTGCTCTTTCCAGGAGGACGGAATTCCAGGAGAATTTCAGGACAGGTAACCCTCTGCCTGAGAGGCGCAGCAGGCTGGGATGGGACAATAGCTAAACATAACCTAAATTAGGGCTTCATCTGGAGCCAAAGCCGGAGGGTCTGGGAGCCAGGAAAAGTTGACCAGGCACTATTTAAAGAATGAATTGGCTGGAGAAGCTCTCCAAGCTCAATGCCACTCAACTGAGGACCCTCAGCATTCAGCCTGGAATTCTTCTGGGTTTTTTGTTGAAGGTGGTTGAATTTTGCTCATGAAGGTCCCAAAAGGCAACTGCAGTGGCCCATTTCTTTAGGAAATCAAGCTACTCCTAACCCTCTGGACCAACTATCCCTTGACCAGGAGGCTTTATCCATCACTCTTGTCCATAGTGGGGCTGTGACTGGGAATTCCAACAGGAATATTCTTTTAGACAGGTTATTGATGGGCCCATGCAGGGTCAGGTTGGAGAAAAAGGTCTTGCGGGGGTTTTCTAATTTTTTTTTTTTTTTTTTGCTTAATCCATCCTGATGAAGTTCAGCATAGCAGAAATGTATTCCTGGAATCCTGTGCTGGTGGGATCTGTTCTCCTTTGGGACAGAGGAGTGGGATAATGGGAATAAGTTATTTGTACATTAGAGATCATAGAAAGCACAGCCATTGTCCAGACCTGGCTTGTGCAACTCACTTGGGGTTCCATCCAGGACATGATCCCTGCCTGGAGGAGAGGGATTCAGTGCCAGGATACCAGGAACAAAACGGCAAAGCCAGGAAAACCCCCCGACTCCAGTAAAAGACAAGCAAACGCTGCTCTCTCCTCACGCTTGGGAGTGACCCCGGCAGGAGATGCTCCCTCGAATCCCAACCTTTCCAAAGCCCTCGTGGCAAGGAGCAGCTCCTTGGTGCCACGACCCTGAGCTGCCCCCTGCTCCCCTGGCTCGTGCTGGTGCTGAAGGGGCTCTTTCTCAGTGTCACTGATGGCCCTGACCTTTATGTTCTGTCTGTGCCGGCGTTCACCGAGCTCCCCCTCAGCGGGGAGGAGTGGGGCTGGGAGACCTGGCACTGCTTCCTCCCCATCCGCCTCCCGGCTTTCCACGGGATGGAGCAATCCTCAGGCTACCTGCCTCCCTTCCTCGCAGCCGAGGGCATGAGGGGAAATGGCAGAAAATCCCTTCCATCGCTGTGATTTTTGGAGACATAAAAGCTTCTCTTTGAGAGCAAATACTTTTTTTTTTTTTTATTTTCCACCCCCCCCCTTCTCCTTCTCATGGCATTAAGGCTCAAGAAATTCCTTGGAAAATAATTTGTCAAGGCCCTGCCTGATCAAAGACATATATAAAAGGACCCTTTTTTTTCAAGGGGAAAAACTCCCCCTCCGAGCTCAGAATGAATTGGCAATTCATTTACCAACTGTCAGATAAAGTAGCTCAATCCCTATCACGTCTTTAGCTGGAGCTGTGGCCAGAAGGAAGCAATTCCCGGCCCACTGTGCGTCCATGTTTGGGGTATGTTAGTGATTAGAGTATTCCTGCCTGGGGGATGCAGAAAGATATGACTCAGATTCACAAAAGAGCCATAAATCTCCCTCCTTTTATTCAAAATGTGTGCTTTATAGCCATTTCCTGGCCAATTTCTGCCTCGGATAAATATGTAACATATCTGTGTGTGTACAGTTTTGTAGGGCTGAGTGCTGGGCTTCCTCTCAAGAGCCAACTGGCTGCTCAGAGCAGCAGAGAGCCCCGCTCAAACTTTTCCTTTCATTCCCAGAAAAACCCCTCGTTGAGCCTCAACTGCCTGTCCTGGTGGCACCTGCTCCTGTTCTCCTTGAGCTGTGGGCCATGGAAAAGGACTGGGTGCGAAATAGGATCTGGAGGCCCCCAAAAAGGTCATCCAGGCCCCGAGACAGGATCAACCAGTTTGGAAGGATGATGTGGAGCTGAAGGGGAAGGCGGCAGGAGATGGGCAGCACTGCAGGAGAAGTCCAGGCAGGGATATTGCCCGGTTTTGGACCCCCCATCCCAGGCTGCACACGCAGAAATGCCCGGTGTCTTTAACTGTGTCATCTTTTGGCACCGATGGGCTGCAACCCCTCACTGGAATCAGCTGAAGCAGCTGAGAAACGCTTCCCGAGAACCATTCGCTCTTCATGTTTGGCCAGAGGATGAGTTCCAGGAAGAAGGAAGAACACCAGGAACAACTGTGCTCCTGGAGAGTGACAGCGCTCCGCTTTCCGCCGGTGTCCTGCTCTTCCAAGTCACGCAGAAAGCTGATTCCCCTCGCTTAAACAACAGGAAAACCCATCCTCTTTGCAGGAAAGCAGTAAATTTGGGGGTCTGGCATTGCTGGTACTTTATTTTTAGCTCTTCCTTCTAATCCCTTAAGCCTGTAGTTCCTTTCTGTTTCCTTTTCCCCTAAACCAGGAGCTGCAATCGCTTGGCCCTGGTTCAAAGTCTCAAAGCCAAGGGCAAAGCTCCCAGATCCCAGAGCTGCCCGCGAGGGGCCTAAGGTTTATCTCCTGGAGGGTTTGATCTGAGAACTGCTGGAGTTGGTGGGAATCTCACCCCCAACCCTCAGGAGCTTTTTTTACCGTGCCCTCAAACATCCCCAGCCTATCTGGCAGTACCCTGGCTGCACGTGGCGTTCAAAAATAACACGTGTGGTTGCAAGAAACGGCCTCAAAATGTTCCCTAAACTTTGGCCCAAGGCTAGAATAGATCTCAGATACCCAGCGTGATGCCTTGAATGAAAGATAAAGCAAGAAAGACGTGGATGAATGACTGGGGATGATGGGAATTTCTCCCAAAGGTGGGTGGCAGAGGAAAACATCACTCCTTGGAGTGAAATTTGTGTTACAGCTGTGCTTTGGATGCTCTTCAGGGGAGAGGCACTGCCAGGCTGCTCTTTTTCTGCTCTTTGCTGCTTTTCAGTGGTTTCTGGGGGCTTCACACTGCAGGTTTAGCCCCTTCCATGAGCCATTCCCAACAGCTGAATAATCCTGTGGCTCCCAGTGCCAGGAGATGTGGGTTCTTTTGAACTATTTCCCTCTGCATCAGGCACTGCTGCTCCTGGGGTCATTTATCAGCAGGGGAAAGAACTTCTGGAGATGCCTCAAATGCTGGGTTCAGTAATTCTCCACCCGAGGTGGCACTCTGACTTCAAACAAGGAGCCAGCAGATCCGAAACCTTCCCCACGAGTGTCTCTCAAGCTCTGGCCGCAGCTTTCAGCCGAATTTATTTTTTTTCTCCTCACGGTATCTCCATTTCAGGCCCCCTCATGTAAACACGGAGAAGCACATGCTGGTTTGAGCAATGATTCATCCCATTAAAGTCCAAGTGGCTCCTCACAGGATGCTTTCCAGAACCAGGCAACAGATATAAAAAGGGCAGGGACCACGACTTCCCCGGGCTATCTCAAGTGCCTGATACTTCAGACACAACAGGCTCGATAGCAGAGGAGCTGGGCTCTCAATTAAAGCTGCTTAAAACAGGATTTATAGGGGTTTTTTCCTCTAGGAAGTCCACTTTGTTCAAACATCCCAAACGGGCTCAGATTGTCGGGGTTTCAGGCAGCTCCAGCGATGGTTCAGAGCAGGGGTCTCACGTGAGAGAAGGGGAGTGGGATGTGACTGTGCACAGCAGGGTTTTTTTATCAGCCAGAGAACAGAATAATCAAGTTGAGAAATGCCAATTTTCCAGCTTTTGACCCAAACATTTGGCCTTCAATAGATACAACAGGGAAAAGGGTTTTTTCCCCCCCCCGACTTGTGACACTCACTGGGTTTTACACGGCTGGGGAGGGACGTGGCTGCTCCCAGCTCGGCACGGGAATTTGGGAAGCTCCTGGCTCTGCCTGGGGACCATGTGCAGCCCTGGAGAAGGTCCCTGGCTGTGTTCAGGCACCTCCAGTGCCACTGGGAAGCAGCCTCTGTGCCCACAGGGCTCTGTGAGCCTGGCTGGGACAGCTCAGGTGCTGCCACAGGGATGTCCCAGCACATCCAGCGCTGTGAGCGTCCTGCAGGAGCCTCTGGAGTCAGGGAAAAGCCAGGCAGGATGGACAAGGAGCATCCTTGGACTCCATCTCAACTTGGTTTTGTGAGACCATCAAAGCTCTCTCAGGAATGGGGCTTTTCTTGGTACCACCTCGTGCATTTGGGCAGAGAAGCTCAGGGAATTTGGGGGGATGTCTCTGGGGAAGTTTTCCAAGCATCCATGACCTTCACTGCCGTCCCCTCAGCTGGCTGGAGCTCAGCCAGCCCTGCATGGCTTTGTCAGGCTGCTGCCGAGCCTGAGCTCTTCCCAAAAATAGAAATTAAAAATGCGTTCATTGATTTTTTTAAATGATTTTTTTACAAGCTGAAATGGAGCAGGGGTTTTACAAACACTGCGTTTTTCATGAGAGACTTAAAAGCAAAAAAAAACCCCAAACTGCCCAAAACTGAAGCTATGACAAAATGAATCCCTTTCATTACAAGATGATTCAATGCAGAGAAGTGTTTTACTTCTTTGGTGATTTATCAACTGTCTTCAAATAGACCAGGTAATTTAAGTTAAAAAATTATCATTCTGTTGAAAAATCACTTTATTTCCCTGGGGGAAAAAAATGTTTCAAGAAGAAAAGCCTTCTCTGGGTACCGGGGAAGTGCTCCTGGAGATGTTGTGGAGATAGGGAAAAGAAGTGAAGTGAGCTGATTTTATGTGTTTATATAAAATATTGTAAAGTGTCTATAAAATATTTCTAATCTGCTTGATTGGTGGGCAACCAAACACAGAGGTAGAGATGCCAACGTGATATTTTTGGGGGGAGTTTCTGCCTCATCAGACATTTGCAGAAGGTATCTGTGGACCCCGGAGACTTCTGCAAAGAGAAAATTGGTAGCAGGACATTACCAGGGAGAGAAGAGAAAATCCAAAAGCCCCGAGCATGGCCAGGCAGTTGCTTTAGGGGGAAAAAAAAAAAAGAATAGAATTTCCAGGAAAAGCCTCAAGATGCTCGTGGTGAGGTTGAGCGAGGGAACACCTGGGGAAGATTGATTAAGAGACGGCCAATGTGTGCCTGTGATTTATGAGGAGCGGGCCTGGCTTTAGTCGGAGTTTTTGGGAGATATTGCTGCTATGGTGCAGGACAGAAAGCTCCTGGATGCAATAGAGCTCCCAGACTGTCAAACATCACTTGATAAGGTTCCACGAGTGAGATTATTCACTCAGAGAGGGGGAAACAGAGCAGGAGGTCAAAGCAGCTGTGGGGCAGAAACCTGCTTGGAGAATTCTCTCTGTGCATCCAGCTCAATGTAAGAGTGCTGTAAAAATATAAACATATATATATATATCTCCATCTGTCTGTCCATCTAATTATTTACCTAAAACAGTCCTGCTCCTCCTTCCTGGCAGCTGGGAGCAATCCCATGTGCCTGAATCCTGCCTGCTTCAGCTGGGAGATTTTTTTTAGGGATGCCCCTTTGAACTTGAGTTTCGGGTTATTGTTTCTGCTCCTCTGTGGGTTGGATGGTGGAGCTGGGATCAGGGGTGGTGTTGGGAGATGCAGAGATCCATCCCTGCTCCTTTAATTGTGGCCAAGGCACCGAATCCCCCTTCTTCAGATGTGATGAATAAGCAGACCGTGCCTGAAGGGTGGCTAAATGAGCACACAGGGTTTTCCAGCTGGATAAAGACAGGGAGCAGATAAGAGAAGTTGATAACTTTGGCTTTTGGGAGTGATCAATGGCCTCAAGATAGGCCTTGTTAATGCTGGCAAAATGAAGGACTTGGAGCATCCCTGGAGCTTGCAGAGAGTCTGGAATGTGCAGCCCTGTATCCACTGCCTTTCACACGGATCAGTGGAGTTTGCTGTAACGTAATCTCTGGCTTTATTTGTTTTCGTGCCATTTGGAATTCTCTGGGGAACCAGAACGGCTGGGCCGAGTTCCCTGTCCTTTGATAAGGTTGTATCTTTTGGAATTTCACTTTTGGAGGTGGAGGTTTGACAGATGTGTCCAGAAGGGAGCAAGGCAGAGACCGGCAGCTTTATGGACTCAGCTCCTGCTCCACACCAGGTACCCAGCTGCTTCTTTCTGCTCTGCTCCCCAGAGCCTAAACAACGAGGTCTCTTCCATGCCTGATCAATAATCCCTCTTTTTGGCACAAAAATGGGCACTTCTGAAGCCATCCAGTGGGACATCAGAGTGGTTTTTAAGTCGTATTGAAAAGCCAGGCTGTAGGACAAAAGAGAAAGGAGGAAGGCCTAAAGCTGCCTCATAAATCCCAGAAATCTTTTGATGCCTTCAGCTCTAAAGCTACAATGGGATAAAAACCACAGCTAGCAGAAGAAGATGGGACATTGCTTCCCTGGAGCAAGGAATCAGCTGGGAGCTTAGGCCAGATACAGTCGTGGCATCACCTTGGGATGCCAGAAAAGCCTGCCTTGGTTTGTGGTTGGGAGGGAGGATTTTACTGCCCTATGGGGCAACTGGGGTAACACTTCCAAAGTGTTCTCTTTGATGGGGGTACCTGAGCCCCTGAACTGAGGTTTTCCAGTTTAGGAAGAGACTCCACATGGTCAATGGCCCATAATCATATCGGGAAGGTCCAGAGTCAGTGGGACCAGCAGAAAAAGAGGGAATTCCAGACAAAACTCTTCCCTGGCAGCGCAGGCAGGTGATGGAGGCAGTTGCCAAGAGGGCCACAAAGGTCTCATGTGCTTTGAAGACCCAGTTAGATCTTTTTATAGGAAAAGAACTGCACGTGGGAATCTCACAGGGAAAGGAGGGGAATGAGGTGCAGTCAGTGGGAACAGGGATGTGTTTTGGGCCTCACAGCTCTTTTTGAGAACTGTCATCTGTGATCTGTGTCCTGACCTTCTTCATTCCAACCTGAAAGGGGCTTTTCCAGCAAATTCCCACCCTGCTTTGATTCATATGAAGCTGCCTCGAATCAGTTCCTGGGAAGAGCAGGCCCAAATGGAGCAGAGGCCAAAAACTGTTCTGGGGAATGTCCCTGGGAGCTGCATCCTGTGCTTGCATCCAGATTTTGTATTTTTCTACAAGCCTCATAATAATTCACCCCAAAAAAAAAAAGATTCTAAACCCACAAAATACCCCTGGGAGCCTTTACCTTGTGTGTCCCAGGATTTGCAGTGCTCTCCCAGGACAGAACGGGATGGCTGCAGTGTGACCCCATCCCCACAGATGCTTTCCTTGAAAATTAACTTTATCCAAGCCAAAAACAGCCCAGAGAGAGAACTCTGCCTCTGAGAGAAGTCTGGTGTTCTTGTACTCAGGGCTGTGGGAGTCCTTGGCATTTAATTTTAGCTATTTAAAATTTAGGCCTCAAATTTAAGCTCCTCATCCAGGTTTTTTTTTTAAACAAACACACGTCCTTCAGCTCCCGGAGGCTCCACAGGTCAGCAGAAAAGACAGAGGGAGCATGTGGTGGTTGTAGGGATGCCCCAGCAGTGCAAAACAATGCCGTGGCTCTGGGTGAGGACAGGGAGCTGGCACAGACTCACATTTCTGCTCGGAGCCTCTCGTAGGCCCAGACAGAAAGATAAACAGAAATGGGAAACAGTGGCTGCAGCGACACGAACGCAGCCTCTCCTCTGATGTGTGCTCTTGGGGGTGGTTGCATTCCTTCAAAGCACAGAGCAGGTCAGCAAGGAGACAATAATAACCACAGCACAGTGAGGAGCGTGTCCCCCGGCCTGTCCCCTCCGTCCTGCCCTGGCAGGGCCCGTGCTGCAGCCCCGCTGGGAAGCGATAAGGGGACACCAGCCCTGCACTTGGCAGTGCCCCCGAAATAGAACGGGAGATAGAGAGAGCTCTGCTGGAGGAACCCCCGCGGCCTCAGGCCTCCCGCGGGCCTGCCTGCGCCGTTCCACACCCGGCAGCCCCTCGGAGCAAAGGGAGAGCAGATTCTCTGTTCTCCTGGAGGGACAGGGCTCAGTCTGCTCCTCCAGACTGGACGGGCTCTGCTCTTAGCCAGCTCGCTGGGGTGGAGGCCTCAGGAGTGAGCAGCTCACCACCATTGGCACTGCCAGGTCTGGAGGCCTTTGGGCCAGGCCGCCCTCTCATTTGAGGGGTAAGGAAGCTCTGGGCTTAGCAGTGTTAGAAAAATGATGGATAATATTGGAATATACAGAAGGAATTGTTCCCTGGGAGGGTGGGCAGGCCCTGGCACAGGGTGCCCAGAGCAGCTGGGGCTGCCCCTGGATCCCTGGCAGTGCCCAAGGCCAGGCTGGACACTGGGAGCAGCCTGGGACAGTGGGAGGTGTCCCTGCCATGGCAGGGGTGGGATGGGATGAGATTTAAGGTCCTTCCCAACCCAAACCCTTCCATGGATTATGCAGGTATGAGGATAAAGACAAACTCCTCTTTCTGTTTGGAAAGCGGGAGCTTTGGGTGGCTTTGGGGTCATCACATGTGGCCCCTCTTGGGCTCTGTTGCTTTTTCTTACCGTCCATTTCAGAGGACAAACCCCTTCCAAAGCAGCCCCTGGAGAGACTGGCAGGCCGGCTGGATGATGGAGCAGGGAACTTTTCCAGCATTTGTGGCTTTCCAGACTTTTTGCTTTCACTGCACTTCCCTCAGAAGAGGGAAAAAGCATCTGTGAAGCCCAAACTTTTGCTCACAGACCAGCAAACCCCGTGATACTGAACATGAAACATTTGTTTTGACCTCAAGGGAACATCCAGACCTTGGCCATGAGATAGGATGAGAGCAGAGTGTCTGCAACAGATTTCAAACCATCTCTGCTGCTGGGCATGTGTTGAGCATCAAATTTAGCTTGGTGTTCTGAGAGATGCCTTCCCCAGAGCTGCTCTTGTGCTGGGTGTAGCTCGTGCTCCCTGTGCTTTTCCACTTTCCAGCAGTGAATTTAGTTCTGCACCTGCTCAGCTGTTTTCCAGAGGTGGATCCAGGAGCTCAGTAGCTGCATGAGGATATCTAATCCCCTTTTTCCACCCTGCTCCCACATGTGCTCCTGCCCTCCAAAGCAAACAGCAGCAGGCAACACGAGCGCTGCTTTCCATGAATTGTTTTGCTCTGTTTTCGAAGAAGAGACCTGGGAAAATCTGTGGAAACTTTCTCGCTGGCCCAAGTGAGTTGAGAGAAAGAAAAACATTGCTCCAGAGTCAAAACTGCAATGGTTTTGGTTTTTCTTGTGTTCAAAGATGAACAGGAAAGGCAGTTCATGAGGGAAAAGGGAATGGCTGCTGTGGAAACCACAAAAAAGCTTTCTAGGCCCTGGCTCCAATCCTGCTGTGCTTGGATGAGCTGCTGGTTCACAACCTGGATGTCACCAAGAGTCAGGCACGATCAGCTCCTCTGCAAAACATAAAATTGTGGGGCGTGGAAGGGGTTCTGTAGGTAAAACTCCCTGTTGGATGGGGCAGCAGAGGCAGCTGCTGTTTGATCGGAATTACTTCAGCCTGGAGCTGAGCTTGCTAAACCTCTGCTAAAATCCAAGCCTTGTTCTTCCTCTTGCACCCCTCCCAGGATCAAAGACAGGCGATTGAAATAAAAGGAAGTGGTTGAAATGGCCTTGAAAGAGGAAATTCTTGTCTAATTCCAGGTCGTGGCAGAGGCTGTGCGTTCTGCCTGGGGAGATGAGAGCGTCTCTCAGGCCTGGAAAAGCCATTGGCAGTTTTGAATCTAGAACTAAAGACTTCCTCCCCTCTGGCCCCGGAGAGGGAGAAAGAAGAGGAGTGTTTGTGTGCACGGAAAGGGCGGCTCGTTCGGCAGGAGGAATCCTGTCCTGGCTGTTTGGGAGGCAGCATGTCAGCCTCCGAGGGCCAAGCGTTTATTTTGGAAAAGTGAGCTCCAAGATCCTCACCTGCAGCACACGGATGTGCTTCACCTCCTTCTCCTCCACCTCCAGCCCTCCTCTTCCGTGCCTTCCCTGCCAGGGTGCTGCCAGCCCTCCTGGTGGCCCTGTCCCCAGCCCCGGGGCATGGTGTCACTGCGTCCCTGCCGGCAGCAAAGCTCCTGGCGCGGGAGGGTGAAGCTGGAGGCTGCTTTCCTCTTCCCGACCTCATTGTGGACCTTCCCTGCTGGAAACCTTGGCTTCTCCAGTTTCCCACACTTCAGCTCATCCACTCCTTCCCTGGGTTTCCAAAGTGCTTTGTGGGAAGCCAGAACACCTGCTCTGTGAACTCGGATCCTGCAGGAAAGTTGGCAGAGCTGTCCTTGCTGCACTGGAATGATGAGTTTGTTTTTAAATTGCAGGTAGGTAGGATTCCTCCTGCCTCTCCCGCAGCACCTGGCACTCTGCTTCAGGAATTATCTCGGATGTGCCAGCTTGTGCCCTCTGTCCTGGCTCCCAGCCAGCATTCCCATCTTGCTTC
Source organism: Dicrurus megarhynchus (assembly GCA_013399195.1). NCBI lineage: Eukaryota > Metazoa > Chordata > Aves > Passeriformes > Dicruridae > Dicrurus > Dicrurus megarhynchus. Next base: position 157,728 of record VXAD01011974.1, on the reverse strand, counting down.
CAGGAGGTGCCAGTGTCACTCCCAGAGCTCTGCTCTTCCTGCACCTCTTGGCTCTGCCAGCTCTCGTTCCTGCCTCATCCAACTGTGTGAAGTTAGGCCAGGAGTCTGATCTGGAATTAGGGAATGACAGCAAGGACTTAATCTGGTGTTCAATTAGTGGTCGAGGCTCAGCTCCTGAGGTACAAGGGAAGAGAGGCAGCTCCTGTGATTTTCCTTTTCAGCAACAGCCCAATAATTCCCTAAATCCAAGCTTTGGATCGCTCGGCTGTTCTTTTGGAAAGGGGAACAAAAACAACGTCACTAAGCCCGCTGCAGCCCCTTGAAGTGGACTCAAATGGAAATAAAAGCCCTTTGCGGAGGGAGCTTTGGATGGATTTTTCACTGAGTGTCCAAAAATTCCTTGGAAAGACCATGTCGGCCAAAGGCCAGGGTCTGGGCTGCGTACCTGTGCTCTGTCCAGATGGAGGAGAAATAGAACAGATGCACCAAGATGAAGAGAAGCTTTCAGAGTGTTTTCAGAGCCTCCTGCTCACTGAAAGGGCTGGAAAGTGATTTAGAAAATAATCCTTTGAACATGAGGAAAAAATTGTCTTGGACAGTGCTCCCAGTGCCTTTCCAGGCTTCCAGAGGTGGGGAAATGGCATTTGCCTGCAAGGAACTCAACCCAAAATCTCCCTCGGGTCAGCTGCCTCTGTGTGAGAGGCTGCAGTGGGAGGAGACAGCACATGGGAAGTTGAATGAGGCTCTAAATTATTTGGCCTTCTTCTAAGGGAGGTTAAAGCTGGCAATGCTTTGGTGGTTTTTTTCCTGTGGCTTTGCCCAATGTCCGAGGAGGTCTGGGACTGCAGCACTCTCCCAGGTTCAGGAGCTGGGGGCAAAAGGAGGGAAAATTCTTTGGCCGCTATAGATGGATAAAGGAAAACTCTGCCCTTGCTGTCCCAGCTCACCCAAGGAAGGCAGGAGGTGCAGGGAACCAGCACCCCTCTGACCACAGCATCAGTGTGGCTTCAGCTGCTGTGGATGTGGAAATCAGACTCCATCCCTCTTCTCAGTTTTTCAGATGTTGTTGTTTTTCCACTGCAAAGAGAGAAATTTTTTAAAAACCCAGGGATTCACGTCAGGCTTTTTCTACTCCATTAACTGTGGGCACAGAAAAAGGAAAACCAGACATCTAGACAAGGATCAGCAGTGATTTCCATGGAAACCTGGAGTTTTTAACAACTCTGCAGGCTGATGGTGATGTATGTTCACTGAAGGTGAAGTCCTGGCAGTTGAGCTGGTGCTGAAACCACTGGATCAAACACGGAAATCAACGTGGGACTAATGTTGGGCCCGATGGAAAAACAGGGGGCTCACAGTGAGATACTCAGGCCAGACAAGCAAATCAGGTAATTTAATAATAATGATGATAATAATAATAATAATATGGAAGAGACTTGACCAAGAATAACCAATCTCAGATCCGTGGACACCAGAGCCTGCTTTCCATTTAGAATATTGCTTTACAGCCTCCTGGCAGCATTCCTGAGCCTAAGAGCCGAGTTCAGTTCCCTTCCTGCTGGAGGCCTGTGTATTCCACCCTTGTGGGCTGTTCTGGGACAGCAGGGAGCTGGGCTGGACGTGGCCAGGAACCACACAGGATGGGAAAAGCAGAATTGACAAGTGTAAAAATCTGGGTTTACAGAGTCCAGTGATGCATTTGAGCTGCAGCAAGTTGTCAATGCAACAAGGACTGAACTGACCCAGCTCCAGGCCTTTGTTGTGGAAGATGTGGAAGTTCCTCACCTCCGTGAAGGAAGAGACCCTGAGGTTTAAGATCTTGCATCGTATTTAGTTTTCATTTTTGCTGTGATTCTTCTCTGTGGATTTAGGGACTTCATCCTTCATTTTCAGCTCGCTTTAAATGTGTAAATTGGTATACAGCTGAACCTGTGAAGGGAAGTGCACACATCCATCACCACTGATATTATCCAAGGGTTTCTAGGCTTGGATGTCCAATGAGGAAAGATCTGTGCCTTGGATGTGGAGCTGGGAGCAACAGTGAAACAGAAAAAGGAGCTGCTGCCATGGAGAGAGGGCACAGGGAAGAGCAGGAGACACCTTGCTCCTGCTCCGGGGGGCTCCCCAGCAGAGCTGTGGGTTTGTGAATTGGGACTTGGTGCAACTATTCTTGGTCTCTGCCCTGGGGCTGGGTTTGGCTGCAGCATCTCCTGAAGTGTCTTGGAACACCATCCTGGCAGTGGAAGGAAGTTGCCTTCTGATATTGTTGCTGGTTTGTGGATGTGACCGGATTGGGGAAGCTGGAGCTGGAATTCAAGCCTGTCTCACCTTCTCCTGGACTTTCCAGGCCAGCGCTGAACCTGGAGGATTCCACGGATCCAGAGATCTGGCTTGGATGGGCTCACCCCCCACTCAGCACGGCTGGGCTGACCGGTGGTCTGTGCTAAAGAGAAGGGCTGGAACACACCCTGGGTGTGATGCAGGACTTCACAGGGAACAGGGACACAATTCCTCAGTAGATGCAGAGCAGTGGGAGTCCCAGGCACGGAAGATCTGTGCCTGAAAAATTGTCTGTCTGCAGCTGTCATCCGCTTTAGCAAAGGCAGGATGGAGAGGGAATTGCTTTCCCTACCTTCACAGACCGTCCCTGCTGCAGCAGCACTACAGCAGAGAGGGGGAGAACATTGTCTCTTCGGAGAGACAAGCAGACAGACAAATAGACAGCGAGCCAGCTTCTCCTCCGTTCTGTGCACGGAACTCCAGAACTATTAAAGGAGCTATTTGTAACCAGGAACAGAATCCAACTGCTGGCGGAGCTCCCCGTGAAAGATTCCCAGTTCAGTCTCGGATGGCATTTTAACGGGAACAGCCACTCATCAGCAATGTCAGGGTTAAACCCTCCCAGCGTGTGTGCAATTGCAGAAATGCCCCGAGAAGAACCAAGGAAATATTTCCATCTTAAACTCCGATAAGGAGTGAAAATGTGCAACTCGTTCCATATGGTGGCTGCAAGGCCCGAGCCAAGCGGAAAAGCCGCGGAGTCTGCCAATCCCTAAGAACTCGCAAGCCTGATAAATGAGCGCCTTGCTTTGGGAAAGCCAGAGACAAAGTCACACTAGAAAGGAGAAAACAGAAGAAAAGTGAGGAGTCTTTAAAAAAAAAAAAATAAAGCCAAGTCTTCCCCATTTGTCTTGTGGGATGGCAGCAAGAATTTCTGGAAATGTTTTACATGTCAAAGATTTAACCAAGCTGGGATGTTTGTGGACAAGCCGTCATAGGCAATGAATAAATAAATCAGGAAAAGAGTCTATCTCCTGCTTTACAAAAATGATCCTGGGCTGAGACAGCTGCATTCTTCTGGGATACTCTGTGCAGGCCAGCATGGAGCGCTCAAAGCCGGAGCGCTCTCGGATTTCTGCAGCATGGACGTGGAAGGCAGTGCCGTGCTTGGTCATGCAGCAAGGAGGGAAAAGCTGCAGGGACAGGGAAGCACCTGGGCATCCTCCAGCAGCGGGATGCAGGTTCCCAGCAGCGGGATGGAGGTTTCCAGCAGCGGTATGCAGGTTCCCAGCAGTGGGATGCAGGTTCCCAGCAGCGGGATGGAGGTTCCCAGCAGCGGGAGCAGTGGGATGCAGGTTCCCAGCAGCGGGATGGAGGTTCCCAGCAGTGGGATGCAGGTTCCCAGCAGCAGGATGCAGGTTCCCAGCAGTGGGATGGAGGTTCCCAGCAGCGGGATGCAGGTTCCCAGCCACTCCCCAGGACTGCGACCACCCCCAGCACCAGGAATGGGTGCTCAGGCCAACAGCAGTGGCACCGTCTGGCACCGGGGTCAGGGATCAGGGAGAGCCCAGCCGAGCTGGGAGGGAGCAGAGGGTCAGGGCAGATCGGGCGTCTCCTGCTCGGGGCCTGAGATTTGCCAGGGCTGCATTCCTGGCTGAAGGGATCTGGCTGTGCCATGGATTTCTGGAGAGGAGTGGGCAAATCCGCAGCTTGGCTGCCTGGAGGGAAGGCTGTGCCTCTGGGAAAGCCCAAGCAAAGATTGTTCAGCGAGTCACCTCCTCCTGCCAAGCACACTCCCGTGTTAAATCACAAATAGAGGAGGAAATCGACTGTACAAACAAAATCCCCTCCCGTTTCTTCTCCAAACAGGGATTTTTTTAATCCAGGAGCTGCTTTCAAGCTGGGACTGTGGCAGCACTGAGGTTCCCTGCCACAGGAAGTCTTAGCTGGCTCGTTTGCCTGAGCAAATTAGTTGTGATGAAGTGTCTCTGTTACACCAGGACTTCAGCAGTGTCACCTGTGCCAGCTCGCTGACTTCTCCCAAGCCAAGAGTGTTTTGCTGGGCTAAAGAGAGCAACAGAAAGAGCAAACCCTGCAGGTTGTAAATTGCTGGGCAAGGAGATAAATGCTACGTGAACTGGCCACTATAATCTGTCTGGAAAGTTGAAAGGAATTCCGCCTTCTCAGGAGCCTAAAATACTTATTTTCCTAGAATACCTTATTTTCCAGCTGTGTGCCACGTTAGTCACTTGCCAAAGTATTTGTTCTCTAGTCTGTGCTTCTGTCTTGCAACTGCTGACAAAACTGGACGCTCAGAATTGCCCTGGCAAAAGGGAAATGAGAATTTCCTGTATTTTGTGTGTGGTTCTAGGGCAGCTGGGTCATTGTGGTGGTGCCTGGGGACGCCCAGGTTACACCTGGATTTATGGCTAAGGGGGATTTATCTGCTGGAGAAGGCTCAGACAGAAGGAGGCACCTGAGCTCTGGCAAGAAGCTTCACTTTGGCTGGTGCCCACCCTCCAGCCCAGTGTCCCCTGTCACCCCCCTGAGGCTTTTCCAGCGCTGTCCCCCCTCCCCTCTGTGTTGCCCAATGTGCTGTTCACTGTCCCAGGCTCATGGCAGGGAGGTGCTGTGCGATCCCACCCCTCCGTGCCCTCAAGCCTGGCATTTATTATTTGCTGAGGATTTCTTGAGCCAGCCCGAGACATTGTAGGGACGTCCTCCCTAGGCCTGGGCTGGCCAAAAATTCAGTGGGTGGGAGAACTTCAGAGATGAAATGCTGAGACTTCTCAGATGATGGTCCCTTTGATTTCCATTTAAAAGCAAGTCAAAGAGCGAGCTCTGGTTATGACATCTCTGTCCTTGCAAAACCCTCCCACTAAAAGGTCTAAGCATGAATTATAGGGCCAGATTTTCCTTTGCGTTTTATTTTTTGGCATCATTTACAGCTCGGAAAAATTCCTGTAAATACGCTCAGTTTTCCCCCGGAGCATCTGTGTGGACGAGCAGATTCTGTCAAAGATTTCGACGGTGGATGCACAAACATAAACAATAAACACGGTTTGCTTCCCTTCAGCCCATTTTTATTTCATAAGAGAGGACCTGGAGCACCTGAAGAAGTCCCTGAGCTGAGGTCTGGGAAATTCCAGGTGTGTTCTGCAGTTGAGTGTTCACCACTGGGTTTGTGCCATGCCAAGGAGGCAGCAACAAAATTCATCCATATGGGATAATGTTCATGCTGTCCCCAGATATTTATTTTTTTAAAGCACTGCCAACTTAAGCAATCAGAAATCCCCACCAAACATTGCAACATTTGTTTATCAAGGTTTTCTACCACTGAAAATTCCTTTAACGAAAACTCGCTAGTGAAGGGCTTCCTGAGGCTGGAGCTTGGACCATATCCCAGAGTCCTGACCTGAGGCTCTGGCTCGATCTTCCAGATGGAGAAGACACAGCTTTGGAGACAGGTCTGTATCTCGCAGCCCTAAACCACACTCTTTAGAAAGAGTAAATCTGTTAAAGGCCATGTTTTGGGGACTTTGGGATGGCTCAGATCAAAGAGGCACCTCTCCCCAAATCCTGTCTCTGACGGTGCCAGCAGCAAATGTTCAGGGCAAACCCACGGCAAGTCCCTCGTGACGCTTCCTGCGGGCCTTGCAACTCCTGGCAACTTGCAGCTGAAGGACTTCCTGAGCCAGGGGTCCTATCCACATCCTTGTGTGGAATTAATTGCCCAGGATGGATCTTTCTGTGTTTTGAATTGTTATTTGAACCCATTTATGCTCTTGGCTCCCACAACCTCCTCTGACAGCGAGTTCTAGCGCTGAATTAAAAACAGCACCATAAATCAGAGTAGCCCTCAGTTCTAATCAAAGCCTTGGGTTTGGATGAGATTGCCAGCAGGGGGAAGGTTCCTTAATCACATCCTAGGATTTTATCCGCAGCAGTGGGAGCCTCATCCCGCAGCAGGGGCAATACTTAAATGGGTTTATGGCAAGATCTTGGAGATCCTGGTGGTTCAGGAGCCTTCAGCTCCCAGCTGCCTCCTGGCCTGTGCCTTGCCAGGGTCTGCTCAGCCTGGAAGAGTTTCCTTGGGAAAACTTCGGGCTTGTTCCTCGTGGCCATGCAGGAAAGCCTGGCTCTGCTGGGAAATCCATTCCTGGATAGGCCCTTACTGCAAGGGAGCGGGGAGCTCTCACCTGCTGGGAGGAACCACCTCAGTGCCCGTCCCTCTGTGCAGACCTGGACTAACGAGTGCTGCTGCAGGAGGAAACTCTGGGGAAGCTGGGATGATTCCAAATTTATTCAGCTGAGCCATGGAGACTGAGATGTTCCTCTGCTTTCCCATCCTGTAGATGGCTCCCAGAAGGTTTTCCCATCTATCAGAGCAAAGCTTCGCTTTCATTCGGAAGTGGAACATGGCCCAAAAGCAGCTCTGAGAGCTAGATCTGTTCTTCCTCCTGACATATTTACCTCTTTTTCCCAAGACTGATTTTTTGGGAGGTTGACAGTGGCAAACCCCACATAATTCTGCGATGTTTTCTGGTTGGGAAAACCCCAACCTTCTGTTTTTCCTCAGTGCTGGTCACCTCGGCACCACCAGCTCCTCAGAATTTCTCTGAGGAGANTGAATCTTCCAGCTCAGTAAAATCATCTGCACTGGTAAATTCTCCAGGAGATGCACAGCTCGGTGTTTGTCAGGCTGGGATATGAAACGAAGCAATTCTCATCAGATAACACATCTTCTGCTTCGTGTAAAACGTCCAGCAAATCGCTGTCCTCGGAATTCAGCCTGGCTGAAGGGGAGCTGCTCGTCCCGTTCACCTCGGAGGGACACAGGAGCATGGAAAAGGAGCCATCTCCACAGGAGACTCCTGTTTGCAGTGGATCTGCTCCCTGTGGCATCCCCTCCCGTCCCTAAAAGGGCAGCAGATCGTGCGGCTCCTGCTGTCCGTCCCCACTGACCCTTCCAAAGATGCAGAGAATCCACCCAGGGAACCCTTTAAAGTGCTGGAAGCTGCGTTTGGGGGAATCACCCTGCGTCTGTTCCCTCCTGGAAAGGCTCAGCTCAGGTAAGGCTCAGCTCTGGGTTCCTGTCCAAGCTCCGAGCTCCCATCCAGAGCTTTGCTGTGGTCACCAGCCCATGGGAATTATGGAATCTCAGCATAGTTAGGTTGGAAGGAACTCTGGAAGGTCATTCTCAGTGCTCCCAACCCTCTGGAGCAGCCTGTCCTTCCCCTGCAGCCAAACTGGGCACCCGGTGCTAGAGAATGAATGTGAACGTTCAAAATTTACAGCTTGGGATGCATCAGGAAAGCATCAGAAAGTGTGGGGGGTTTTGGGTTCTTTTTGCTGATGTTTTGTAGGTTCCTGTTGTTCCAGCCTCCCCAAACAGTGCTGTGGGAACCATTTCCCCTTCCTTCTATTTCTCTTTTATTTAAAGTTGAGTTGTGCTGTAATTACACAACTCCAGGAGCTGGGGCTTGAGGAGCAGCAAACAAATTTGCTGTCACCAGGTTCAGGAAAGGCATGGAGTTTGTTTTTTTCCAGGGTCTGCCTGGCTCCGAAGGAGCCTTTCTTCCTTTTCTTCAAAGTTCTATTGAATTTTGCCTTTATGGGTATCCTTGGGGCCCACTTGCCTCACCTGGAGAGTTGCTGGGAGTACAAACCCAACCCATTTCCCCTTAGCCAAGGTGGAAAATACCCATCCCCAGAGCAAGGGCAGTGAAGCAGGGGCAGCTCCACAGCTTTCCAAGGTGAGCAGTGAGCCAGGCATGGACTGACTGGTTAAAGATGAATAATTCTGGTTGACCACACGACTCTAAAAGACCCAGGAGACGCTGCAGCTGGGCAGGGCAGAGATGTTCCTCCTCCCTGTGAGAGCAGAACCTTCCTCTCCAAAACTCAGTGACCTTCTGCTCGTTTCCTCCCCAGCTCCTGCTGCTTTTTGATGTGCGGAGGGGAAGGATTTGATCCCTCCCTCCCTCCGTGGGGGCCCAGCTCTCTGAACCCATCCCTGCCTGCTCCAAAAAGGACTTGCAGCAAACTCAAGTGACAGGAGAACAGTGTCACGCAACAGCTCCTGCCTGGGCCTTGGCATTCCGGGATGAACAGCCGGGGTTCCTGTCTTGGGAAGAGAGGGACAGCAGTGCCAGCTGAGCTGAGCTAAACCCAGGCTTGGTTTTAGGTCTTTTGTAGACATAATGCAGATAAAAACATCCACTGCTACGCACAGTCACCCTCTGTGTCATGGTGCTGCAATGATGTCGTGTCTCTCTATATATTGCCAAAATTTGGATGTTTTGCATGTAAATAATAATGATTCCAAGGGTTTCTTTCCTTGCTCAGAGCTCAGTGGTTCCACGGCTATTCCAGCTTGGCTTCTTCCCACTCAGCCTCTTTACAGCTCATCCTTGCTCCCACTGCTGGGTGCCATGAGGATCTTGGCTTCGCGCTCTGCTCCCTGCCCTGAGTCCTTTTTGGGTGCCAGCTCCTTAAAACCTCTTCTCAAAGCCTGGAAAATTTCATCTGTGAAACAACCAGGAGGAGCTTTGCCTCAACAGAGCTGGACTTAACCTGTTGCTGCCTTCACCTGCTGCTCTGGGAAGAAAATGAGGTTGAAACAGAGTCAGGTGCTTGGCAAATATTCCTTTGCTCTCCATATTCCAGCTCTAACATCAATGGATTTCTGGCTCTTGGTTCAGTCCATGGGCAGGTTTTCATGCCACTATCAATTGCAGAGCAAATGAACCTTCTTCAGACCTGAAGATGCTAAAATTTATGCAAATATGTTGTTGGTGGGTATAAAAAACCAGAGATAAACCATAGCTGGACCGGCGTTATTGCCAAGAGATTAAATGCCGATGTTTAAAAACTTGGCAGCGTTTCCACAACGGGACTTTTGTCATCTAATGCTCTATCTGCTGGGATTATCCTTTTAAAAAATTGGCAGTGGCCTCACAAAGCACAGCCTCTAGCTTATATTTTTTTCTTTTATCTCTTTTTTTTCCCTTTTGGCAGCCCTTGCAGAAGTCCCTTGGCTGTTTCCAGCCCTTCTGCTTTCACCCAGCGAAGCCCCGGCTCTGCAGGCGCCGGATTCCTCCGCTCAGCGTCTTTGGGACACCCATGGATCCGTGACAGGGAACTGGAGTGAGAGGAGGGGTGGCTTGGAAAAGAAACTCCTCAGATCCAGGAAACATCCACTGCTGGCCCATCCCCGCTGGTTTTAGTGGAGCTGTGCCAGGATGGAGCTTGGCCCCGGCGTTTTTCAAGTTACTGTTCTTTCATTGATTATTTGCTGGAGTGTATCGAAAACCTGATCTTCCATCTGCTTCCTCGTGAGTTTTCTTGCCTTCTGTGATGAACACACTTTGTTTTCATGCTTGGCTTTCACTTTGCAAAGCCTGGGTTAATGGTAAACGGGGGTTTTTTGGGGCTCGTGGGCCACGTGCACAGGTTTGTCATTCCAGAGGCAAGCCAGCAACAAGGTATTTTTATGGAGCTGGAAAAAAATCAAAGGCAGAAAAATTAGTTCTGAAGGCAAACCAGCATGTTTGAAATACTGAACGTTTTTTTCTCCAGTTTACGGAAGTTTTAATAAATACTCCTATATTTAAAAGCAGAAATCAGTTGCAAAGACACAGACATTTTAAGCCCAACCTAACCTGCCTGTAGTTCAGATGACAATTTAGATAATGACCACTTAAATAGAAACAATCAATGTTAATTAGGACAATTAAGTTCATTATAAAAGGTGATCGTAAACAAGTCGGTTGTTTAGATAACAATTAATTATCTCCCTAAGGCCCCATTTCCCAACACATTCAGCCTCGGTGACCTGAGCAGGGCTCCCTCTGCCAAGTTCACCCTCTCCATGGGAGGATGTGGGACTGGGAGAGCTCAGCAATGGTTTTAAAACCTGGAGATCAAGGCCAGCTGCTGAAATATAAGTAATTTAAAAGCCTATAAAATTGCATGTTAAAAAAAAACAAAACAAATGCTTATCAACTTTTCAAATCCTAAAATTCTAGCTGGGAATTCAATTGCTGCCAGTTTGCAGATGGATTTCAGACATAAAATTCTCCCTGCCCAGCTGAGAACCCAAAGAAGTCACAAATCAGGTGGGCATTTGGGTTCCAGCCACGTTTATTTTCCAGGATGTGCAAAGAAGAACCCACCCAACCTCCTGCAGCAGCAGGAGACTCTGGAAAATCCTGCAGGAGAAAACGGGTCTGGAGTGCAGGCAGGAGAGGTGTGGTGATGGGATTCCCTGGGACGGAGTTTGAAGGGAGGGGACAAAACCTGTCCTGTCAGCACCTCCGGGAGGACGCAGACCCGCAGCTGATGTAAATCTTGTCAAGGTGCTTCCCAAGGGGATGGCTGCTGCAAGAGCAGCATCCCAGCCCCTCGCTGGGACAGCTCCTCGGACGGAATCCGCAGGGAGCGGGGTCCCGAGGAGCCCTTGGTGGGCAGCGATAAAGGGGCTCCGAAGGCCCCTGATCCTCTGATAACAACTGTGGCTTGTAAGCACGGCTGGGGAGGGCTTGTCCCTCCTTTGCACCACCAGAGTGCCTTGGGCTGGAAATTTCTTCCAGCTGGAAAGTCCGGGAAAACGCTGATAAGCCCTCGCTGTCCCCCCAGCTGGGAATGATGGATTTTCCGGAGGTAACTCCACGTACCCGGCTCCCTTCTCCTCCGCAGGGGGAGCATATGGAATGTATTGTGGTCTGAGGGAAACGCATCCCAAGAATTCCTCCCGCGTCTCCTCGGAGCGTTCCGGGGCGGATTCCAGCAGGTGTCATGGAACTGCCCACTTGGAGCGGGTTAAGGGATGAGCCGTGCTCAGCTGCACCCAAAATCTCAGCGGAGCTGTGCAGCCAGAAGTTTTGCTGTTCCCTGGGTTTGGGGGAGGCTTGCAATGGAAGCTCCAAACAAGACTTTCCAAGGAGAGGGGACAACAAGGAAATATCCAAGATCTGCCTGGAAAAAGCTGCTCCTGCCAAGGGGCTGATAAGCAGTTTCCATAATGTGATTTTTATCCTCTGCTGCCTGAGGAATCAAATCAAACACCCTCGTTACTCCTCTGCAGGCATTGCCTGGAGATGCCTATGGATTCCTGGAGTATTTCGGTTCTCAAGGTGTCCTCGATTGAAATTTTTCTTTGAAATCAATAGAAATTTAAGTTTTATCAGTGGTTATTTTTTCAACCAAAATCAACAAGCCAAATCCTGCAGTTTTCCAGCACCAGAGAGGACAGAGCCATTCCCGCAGGATCAATCCACTCTGTTTTTTCACTGGTGGTTTACTTTAGGTAAAACGTGGGCTCAAGCTGAAACCCCAGCACAGGCACATCCATTACAGACAGCCAGAGCCGATGGGAGCTCAGAGCCGAGGTAAAAGTCTGGGCGTTGACCCACGAGGATGAATTGTCCCCTACATGGAAAACCACTGGGTCCTCTTCCAGGAAAAGGCACGGCACACTGGAAATGCAGAGAGGCTTGGGAGGAGAACTGGGAAAGTCGGAGCATTTGTCCCACTGGAAGGGCTGGGTCCGTAGAGCGGCTGTTTCCAAAGGGCTTTCCCGTGTGGAGGAGTTTTCCCTGGTGAAATTTTCCCCACAGCACCGAGTGGGCCCTTGGAGCATCCAGGATGCCGGAATTGTGTTTGGTTTTGTGTCAACCCTGCATAAAAAGGCAGTGCTTAACTTAGGCCAGACCTGTGCCAGTCAGGCTTTGCTGCTGCCTCAGTCCCTCGCTGCTGACGTGCAGAATTTTTTGTATTTTTGCCCTAATCCAGGAGCATTCCTTGCTGCTCCTGCTGCAGAGAGTGTAGGAAGCCGGACACCTGGGAATGCCAGCGGCTTCAGCTATCACCGGGCTTTTCCCTGTGTCCTTCCTTTTGTCTCCCATGTTTTGCCAACCACCTTCTTGCCCAGTGTCTGGGAAAAAGGGACAACCCAGAGCACCTGGGTAAGATAAGGGAAAACAGCTCTGAGAAAATGTCTGGGCAAATCGATCCCTGTTTTCCCTGGAAAGGACCTTCCCGTGAGGCTTTGCTGTGAGGAAAGGCTGTGTCGTGATCCCGTTGTGCATCCCAATAAATTCTGGGAGCGTGTCTGGAGCCCAGCACTGAGGGACGTGAGGTGGAGGAGAGGGATTCTCCTCAAGGAACTCTCCACATCTCCAAAGCAGATTTCAGGTGTCCAGACTCCGGCCACAGTCTGTGGAAGGTGATGAGCATTTTTCAAACCAGCTGCTGTTTCTGGGGGACAGGAAAGAGCTTTGAGGTGTCAGCACCTTCCCATATTCCAGAAGTGACCTTTGGTGGCTGATTTGGGTCAATGACCCCGGGCAGCACCACCCCAGGGGAGTCCTGGCGCAGGCTGGGAGGAGCTCCTACAAACTGGGTTGTGAACAAATTCCTCTCATGTGGAGCTTGATGGGAATTTGCTGCTAAGCCACGGGAATTTAAAAGCTGAGGAGGTGTCCAACACCTCCGGACACCGAGGGTGTAACAAGGTGCCACTGGAATATCTGACACCTTGCCAGTGAGCCGTGTCTAAAGGGTCAGGCAGCAGAGGTGTCACAAAATCAATAGTGTTGGGGTGGAGATCTTTGCAGGGCCAGCAGCTGCGTGCTTTGGGCTCGTTTTGGGTTCGTTTTTTGTGGGTCATTGTTGCTGGTGGGTTTTTTCCCCTCGCTTCCATCAAAGTTTTCAGTTCCCTTGTAAGTTTTTCAGGTTTAACCCTCAGCCAGACCAAGATTTGAAGGGTGGCTGCCAGAGAGCTGAGGTCCATTGGGACACACGGAGCATTTGGCAGGGTTTGTGCTGAGAAATATCTGGGAGGGTAGAAAATAGGAGCCGTGTCCAGTCCCCTGGGGAAGAGCTGAGTTCTGCAGACAGAACTCCAGGCTCCAGCCCCAACCCCAGCCCGACAACTGAGCCAGACAAATCCAGTGGCTGCTGGATTACGGCACCAGCGAGGAACGTGTGTTCTGTGCTGATCAAAAGTCCCAAGCCCAGCCTGCTCTGCCTCTGATCTGCAAATACATCACTGGTTTTTATCACTCAGTTTTGCTTTATCGCAGCGGGGCTGCTCTCAAGCGCTACAACCTGATTATCTCGCAGGAGGCTGCCAAAAGCATGTCAGGGATGGTTAAAGGGAATTATAGAGGAAGCAGGAGGAATCAAGTGGTTTGAGGAGGAAATCAGAGGGAATTCCTGGCTGGGGAAGGCTGGGACTTGCAGTGAAAGAGGAGGGGACAGCTCAGGACTCTGAAGCCTCCTCAGATTAGTGATGTGTTCAATGGAAATGCTGGGCTGGGCTGGATTCCCCAACCCTCATTAAAAAATATGCCCACACATGCCTGAAATTTAGAGGAAAAATAGCATTTAAGGCTGAATGTCAAACCCCCCAGAGAAAAGTCCCTGATTTTAGCCTGTGGCTTTGGGTTCTTTAATGCTCAGAAGAAATGGAGTCAGTTCAGTTTGTAGGACAATGAACAGCAGCACAGCCACATTTTATTTTGATGAATTAGATAACAAGCAGTGATATTCTTGTGCCAAAACCCCCTCTTCTAGTCAGTTTGAAAAGAACATTATTTTGTACTCAAGCAAACTTGAGAATTACTTTTGACATAAACAGACACTTTTGGCTTGAAGTGGTCTGTAATTAAACGATTTGCTTTAAAATAATCAAACAAAGTGTTGGAGTTTCCTCCCTCACTGAGCTTTGCCAAATTATTTGTGTTTAAAAAATGTGTTACAGAGCCATTTGCTCTGATTGGATTTCTACTTATTTGGCTTCAAAATACAACTGTGGCCAACAAAAAGTCCTGTAGCTCTAATCAAGATCCAGTTAATCAAACCTCGTTTGCTACTGGTTGGGAGCTACCACACGAGCAGAGGGGATCCTCTGCAGTCAGAGAAGTGGGGTTTGGTGTGAACTCAGGGTCTCGTAACGAGGGCTTTTTATTGCTCTTGTAACAACTTTCATAGGAATAGGATAAAACCAGAATGAAACCAAATCTGGGCAAGAATAGATATTAAAACCAGGCTGTCTTTAAGTAGGTAGAGTTATTAAAAATTTTTAGCTCTTGGGTGTTGTTGAAGTGTATTTTGGCACCCACACCCCTCCCTAGGGCTGGATGGAAATCCTCTTTGTTGTCTTTCAGTGTCCCTGTTTTAGCAACAGTGTTGGCATCTCCTCACAATCCCAATCCTCCCTACATCAGGACGACTCCAGAATTCCCTGCCTTATGAAAGGCTTTTCCTCGTGTTTTAAGTTTTTTTAAGTTGGAGTTGATCCATGAGGCTCAGGGCTTATGGAGCTTGGTTTCCCGTGGCTCCACGTCTCCAGGCTGGATCAGCAGGTGCCAAATAAAGTGTGAGCTCTGCTAGAAGCATTTCCTGGTCCTGGTGCCTTTGGAAGAGCTCCCTCCCGTGTGCCTTTTCCAGGATCTACCAGCCTTGCTGGGCTCCTGCTCCCAGGAATTCAGGGTTCCCTCTCTCTCCAGCCATCAAACTGAGCCTACTCCCAATGCTTTTCGGGCTTTTTCTGTTTGAGTTGGCTGAGATGGACCCATGGATTTCCAAAGTTATTCCTGGAGGGAGCCAGGTGACACCCACAGATGGTGCAATTCCTCGGGAAGGACCGAAGAAACGAGCTCTAGGCAGGACCCAGCTGGGGCGGGGTTGTGTCTTTGTTGAAATAATTCAGGACTGGTTTGGGATGGAGAGGGACTTCCTGCAGGATGTGGAGTGACAGGGCAAGGGAGGATGGGGACAAACTGATGGAGGGCAGGGATGGATGGGATATTGGGAAGGAATTGCTCCCTGGGAGGGTGGGCAGGCCCTGGCACAGGGTGCCCAGAGCAGCTGGGGCTGCCCCTGGATCCCTGGCAGTGCCCAAGGCCAGGTTGGACACTGGGGCTTGGAGCAGCCTGGGACAGTGGGAGGTGTCCCTGGCCATGGTTCTCTTCCAACCCAAACAATTCCAGGATTATATGAACTTGTCATGATTTTTTTGGGAATTTCCTAAACCACTTGGAGTTTGTTACCTACCTTCCTCTGCATGATTTTCCCTGAAACAAAGAAACCATAAATTCATTCCTGATTTCATATCAAAATATTCATGCTCACAAGTAATTCTCCAGTGCAGAAAGGAGACAATCAGGCCCTTGCTCTCTGCACGCCTGGAAATGAGCCGAAAACCCTTCCCTTCCCATGCATCCCACCCCGAACAGCTTCATCCTCTTCGTTTTTTAGGGAAAGTGGGCCTTGAATCCAGCAAGTGGACAGTGGCTACTTTCCCTCCTCTTTTTGCTGGATGCTTTTGCTTTTGGTGTTCAGTTGGAGCTGCTGGCAGCTTTGGGGATGGAGCAAGCAGGGAAAGAGGCAGGGAATCAGGCAGGGAATCAGGGAAGAGGCAGGGAAGGAGGCAGGGAAGCAGGGAAGAGGGAAGGGAAGGAGGGAAGCAGAGAAGGAAGCAGGGAAGCAGAGAAGGAAGCAGGCAGGCACGCCAGAGCGCTGACAGCAGCCAGCAGTGCTCCCGTGTGTTTTCCAGGGCCAGGCTGTTCTCCTGCTCCCAGGCTGCTGGACACGGTGTTCCCTGCCCAGGGGGATGGGATGGGAGCTCCCAGACTCCAGGGTGGGAGCTCCCAGACTCCAGGGTGGGAGCTCTCAGGCTCCAGGGTGGGAGCTCCCAGACTCCAGGGTGGGAGCTCTCAGACTCCAGGGTGGGAGCTCCCAGACTCCAGGGAGGGAGCTCTCAGACTCCAGGGTGGGAGCTCTCAGACTCCAGGGAGGGAGCTCTCAGGCTCCAGGGAGGGAGCTCCCAGGCTCCAGGGTGGGAGCTCCCAGACTCCAGGGAGGGAGCTCTCAGACTCCAGGGATGGAGCTCCCAGACTCCAGGGAGGGAGCTCTCAGGCTCCAGGGAGGGAGCTCCCAGACTCCAGGGTGGGAGCTCCCAGACTCCAGGGAGGGAGCTCTCAGACTCCAGGGATGGAGCTCCCAGACTCCAGGGAGGGAGCTCTCAGGCTCCAGGGAGGGAGCTCCCAGACTCCAGGGTGGGAGCTCCCAGACTCCAGGGAGGGAGCTCTCAGACTCCAGGGATGGAGCTCCCAGACTCCAGGGAGGGAGCTCTCAGGCTCCAGGGAGGGAGCTCCCAGACTCCAGGGTGGGAGCTCCCAGACTCCAGGGAGGGAGCTCTCAGACTCCAGGGATGGAGCTCCCAGACTCCAGGGAGGGAGCTCTCAGGCTCCAGGGAGGGAGCTCCCAGACTCCAGGGTGGGAGCTCCCAGACTCCAGGGAGGGAGCTCTCAGACTCCAGGGATGGAGCTCCCAGACTCCAGGGAGGGAGCTCTCAGGCTCCAGGGAGGGAGCTCCCAGACTCCAGGGTGGGAGCTCCCAGACTCCAGGGAGGGAGCTCTCAGACTCCAGGGATGGAGCTCCCAGACTCCAGGGAGGGAGCTCTCAGGCTCCAGGGAGGGAGCTCCCAGACTCCAGGGTGGGAGCTCCCAGACTCCAGGGAGGGAGCTCTCAGACTCCAGGGTGGGAGCTCCCAGGCTCCAGGGAGGGAGCTCTCAGACTCCAGGGTGGGAGCTCTCAGACTCCAGGGTGGGAGCTCCCAGGCTCCAGGGTGGGAGCTCTCAGACTCCAGGGTGGGAGCTCTCAGGCTCCAGGGAGGGAGCTCTCAGACTCCAGGGTGGGAGCTCCCAGGCTCCAGGGTGGGAGCTCTCAGGCTCCAGGCACAGCCGAAGGTCCGGGATCCAGCGGTGCCGTGTCCATGCGGAGTGACGAGTGTGAGGATCGATATTCCTGGGCATTATTGCTCCTGGGGCTGGGCTCAGCTTGTTCCATCTCTGCTGCGTGGGAGAGGTGGAGTGGAAAATCCAGGAGGTGTGAGGGGAGAGGTGTGACACCGGGGAAGGGGGAGCTGGAATTTCAGCACAGTGGCAATTTGGGGACCCTCTCCAAAGCAGGAGCTGCCACCTTGCTGGAGCTGGGTTTGTTCCAGGAAGAAGAGTGGGCTTCCAACATTTTTAGCTTCAGTTCAGTTCTTACTTTTGTTTTTCCTGCTCAGAGGAGGCAGAGGAGGGAAAAGCTGGATGGTTTGTTTATTTACACGCACTGGTTTTGCGGCACTGTCCAGAATCACTGAGCTTTAACCCCTTCAGTTCATGGGATAACTGAGAGGGCAGCAGTTATGAACACTTGGCACCCTAACCAGCCTGAAAATCCCAGACCGAATTTGTCTGTGGGGTGTTTTTTCAGACATGGGTGAGGACGCAGGTTTGAATTAGGTGACTCCAACACACAGCCTTGGGAGCAGTGATCCCAAAGCAAGGGAAATGGGAGTCTGAGCGCCTCATCCTGACCCCATCCATGAAGGGACAGTTGGAGCAGGCTGGGAATCACCCTGAGGGGACCAACAGACCCAACCTGAGGGATATCCCATCCCTGGACGTGTCCAAGGCCAGGTTGGACAGGACTCGGAGCAACTTGGCGTAGTGAAAGCTGTCCCTGCCCACGGCAGGGGTGTGGAACAAGATGAGCTTCAGGGTCCCTGCCCACCCAAACCCTTCCAGGATTCCGTGATGCAGAACCTGGCAGTTGCAGCCCCATTAGGAAACTCTGCCTCAGGTGTTGCAGTTGGGTTGCCAAGCCCACAAACCCATTAAAATCCTTCCTAGCATTGAGGAGGAGCTTGAGTTTGCATGTGCCACCTCCAGGCTGGGATAAATAATAATGATGAGGACAATGAGTGATGGAGAGGATTTTAGCAGCATAATTAATGCTGATTTATGGTGCAGGGCAGCAGCGAGAGACAGGCTGGGACAGAAGGAGTGTGTGGAGTTTCTGAATGAGAGAGGGAAGGGAATGACAGTGGGGAGTGAAAAATGAAATGTGCCTTGCTAAAAAAAGCAAGAGGAGCTGGCTGGAGCCCCGCGTGGAGCAAAGCAGGTGACATAAATAATGCCAGAGGACCTGCCAGTCCCAGAGCTGGGATGGCTGTAATTAGATGGAATCATTGGTGCCTTCAGTGCTGCAAGACAGAACGGGAGTTCCTACGGAGCCAATTAACCGGCGGTGAGGGAGAAAATGAGTTTAGTCTGGGTACAAAAGTGACTGAGTTACGGGGCTTTGAGGGTGGCCTTCATGGGACTGGAGTGAAATCACCCAGCCTCTGGCAGGACAGCTCGTTCCTCAGAGCTTCCCCAGCCACCAGGAGCTGCTGGAATCTCCAGGACTCCCTGGGCTCCTCTCTGGTGTCCCAGGGGAGCCTCAGCCCCGTCACTGCTGCTGTCACCACGTCCCCAGCCCTGAGCTCCTGAGTCCAACACCCTCCTCTACAGCCACAAAACCAGCACAAAACCAGCACCAAGAGAGCGTTGGGACTCTCCAGGCTCATCCTGCCCCGGTGCAGGGATCTTGGCCACGGACTGCACCATTATTATCTACAGTTAATTAACGGTGCACTCACGGCCGCCCTGATCGGCACCAGGCTGCCGCTGTGTGAAGCAGAGGTGAGGCAGAGCTGTCCCCCTGCTCCCCGGGCTGGCACAGGAAAGGGAACACAAGGGAATCCTCCCTTTGCCATGGTGCCAGTGACAGCTCCTTGGGAGCTGCAGCACCTCTAAAAGCAACTCTTGAATTTTTTTTAATATATATTTAATGTGAGTTTCATCTGGCAACAACCCCGTGGATCAATGCAGGATCAATCCCAAACTCCCTCTGCTGGGACGGAGGGCAGAGGGAAATCCGTGGGGAGCTGAGTGGCCTGTGCAGCTGGAACAATCCCCGGGATGGGCTGCCCCATTCCCCTGAGACGGATTGCAGCACGGGTTTGGGGAGCTGGATGTGCTCTGCTGCTCTCCCAGGCCATCCCCCCCTCCGGCTCCCTGCCTCGCTGTTTGTCCTCTGCCCCCACACTGCACCACCAGCCAGGGGCTTTCCCTGCCTCCTCTCCCACTCCAGCAGGAGCTCCAGAGGCCTCCTGCCCCAGCCGTGCGTGCCCTGGGACGCCTGGACAGATGCTGCAATGAGACAGGGGCCGGTTCCTCCTGCAGACACAACCCAGCTCCAGGGATGCCCTTCCCCTGCTGCTTCCGACACGGGAATGACAGAGGAGCTTCTCTGGCTCTCAGGGACTCACTCTGGAAAATTAATTTCACTCAAATGCTCTGAGCCCAGGGACACAGGCAGGACAAAGCTGCCAGGGAGGAGGTGGCAGCCTGGAAGGACATCAGCTACAAGGGAAACAACGACCCAGCTGTGGGACTGCTGAGATATCGACTGCAGTGCCGAACCTGTCCCTGCTCCCACTGGGCCCCCTGCACCTGAGGGCTTGATCCTCCCTCTACCCTTTTCTGCCGGCACCAGTTATTTCCAAGTCTTTGCCCAGAAGAAGAGGGATTTTACCTCCCTGCAGGGCTCAGAGCTGCTGGTTCACAATGAATCCCTCCAGGGACTCCCCCTCCTCATCTCCTTCTCCCCGAGATTGCCGCATTTCTGTCCCTCCTGCCCCTATTTCTGTCCCTTCTGCCCCTCAGGCAGGTGGCTGAGGGCACCCTGGGCTCTGCATCCCTGCTCCCGGCCGCTCCAGCATCCATGGACTGTGTCGGAGCCGTGCTGGGGAGGTGGCCAGCGGGCCCCAGCCACACGAGCCGCGCTGGTCTCCTTCCCCCACGCACGAGTCCAAAAGGACACCGTGACTCACTCCTTTTCCACAGGCAGGGCTGCCAGCTCTCGAAATACTCCGTGTTTTTCTTAGACTCTTGGCTCCTGCAGCCCTGTAATTACTTGAACTTTCATTTTCTTTAAATAAAGCCAATTTCTGACACTCGCAGAGAATCGCCGGAAAATGTGACCTCCTGCAAGCTCAGGAGCCACAGAGTGAAAACCCCACCTTTATTCCTTCTTTTTTCGATTTTTTTCTTTCCTGTCACATTTTTTTTACCAATTTCCTCGCAGATTGGGGGTGTTGGAAATTGTCTTTCTCTGCCTCGAGTCTTGCAATGTTGAAATGATCCGAGGTTTGTGCCTTGGTGCTGCTGACATCTCAGGTCCGTTGGCTTCGAGCATCTGAGTGTAAAATTCACAAATAAACCTTTTTGGCTTCATGGTGTCCTGGGCTCTGCGCAGCTCTGGACAGCACAAATTTGGCTCTGGACTTTGTGGTTCCTTGGGGGACTCGGTCCACGCCTGCCTCGGGTGGGACGGATGAAGCACACGGGACAGGAGCGGCCGTTTCCCCCTTTGTTCTGAGGAGGTTGGGACAGGGTTGCTGTAGATCCCCCAGCTTTGGTGTTCAGCACCAGGTGAGATGGAAAAGCTCATTTTCTGCTGGGATAACCTCTGGGGAAGTGGTGCTACCGGGGGATGAGGATCCCACCCGGCAGCATCAGGACGGAGGTGCCACAAAACGATCCCATCCCAGGCCACTCTCCATCAGGGCCTGGAGACGCAAAGGCACAGAGAACCAGGAGAAGGAACAAGGTTGTGTTTGCCTTGTTCTGTTCATGAGCTCTGAAAATTCATCTCCTGTCCTCAAGCAGCACAGAAACGCAGCCAACGCGCACGGCCAGGGGCCAGGGAATTGCCTTGGAGGTTGATTTTAGCAACAAACCCCGGCGATCTCCAGAAGCTCCCTATGAAAAGTAATCCAGAGACATTCCAAAACACATTTTTTCCAGAGGAGTCGGGGGGGCAGCGTGCATTTTTAGCAACATCCATCAGCGCACTGGCCCAAGTCACACGTTCAAATCGAGGCCTAGAAAATATGGAAAAGCTGAAATAATCCTTGGAAGCAATCCAGGGACTGGTCATTCAGCCTGCAGGACCTCTTCTGAATAACTCTGTAACACAAACCTAATGGAAGCAGCAAGAGCCAGCCCCTTGGTTTTCCAGTCCCAGTTTCCCGTTCCAAGATGAATGGCCTGGACTTTTGGGAGGGAAAGGAGCAGGACTGGTTTGTTCTCCTGGCTGGGAGAGTTTGGCTTTGAAGAGCTCAGCCTGCAGGAACAGGCAGTGCTGTGAACTTCCTCACCTTGGGGTTTCTCTTGGCCTGGATCTCCTTTTTATTCCCTATTATTTAAACTCCTGTTAAACAGTCAGGAAGTTTCCTTCATTCCACACCAGGAGCAGCCGAAGCCCCGGAGACCCTGGACACCTGCAGTTCTCTGTCCCTCACCTTTCTTTTCTCTCTCATCACAGACATCTGAGGCTTTTCATCCTTGAGGCTGTGGGACAGAGGGAGAGGAGCAGTTTGAAACTACTGAAAGGCCTGAAACGGCCTCCCCTTAGCACAGGGGTCTTTCCTGCAGCTCTGTGTCCCCATTTTCCCAAAAGCAGCTGGCAGTGGGTAGCAGAAGGGAGAGGGGCTCGCCATAGTGAGAGCTGCTCCTCTGTTCTTAATTAAAGCTGACTTCATTCAGATTTTCACATTTTCCTCCCGTTTTCCCTATTCCCCAGCAACAACCCCAGGGAGAATCCCCTTTGCTGAAAGGGGATGGAGAAATAGATGTGGGAAGTTGTGTTTCCCAAGCACCCCATGAGTCACAACCTCTGGAAAGGCTGGGAGAGGGTGGCTGGCAGCAGAGAGCACGGGCAGTGGGTCATTCCTGTGTCACAGTCCCGGCAGCCCGTGGCCCTGCAGAGCACCTCAGAATCATTAAGGTTGGAAAAGATGAAGATCATCGAGTCCTTTTTGCATCCAAGCAGCTCCGAACTGGCAGCAGCTCCGTGGGGTCTCTTGCTAAGCCCAGCATCGGCTGTGGGCTCGTCTTCCACCCCCCATCCAGCCACCCCCCAGCACGCTCACGCATCTCCTCTCCTGATGTTAGGAATGAGAAAATGGAGCTTTAATCCAGAGATTCCTTCACTGACCTGCGATTCGTGCTGAAGCAGTCAAGCACCTTCCCCTTGGTTCTGTGGTTGAAGTGTTTTTTTGGAAGTATCTGTTTATTACAGCTCAATAAAGTTTTATTTTGCGAAAAACCACGATTGATTTCCTCTGCTTGAAACAACAAGCAGGCACCCTCCCCGGCCAGCACCTCCTCCTCCATTCATAAAAACGTGTTAACAATTCGTTTAAAATTCATAGACAAGCCAAGCACAGTTTATTCCTGAAGTTACACAAATTAATACAGAGCAGGACACGGCCTAGGCCTGGCATAAAGTCAAAGCCTGCTCCAAAGGCCTCCCTCTGCTGTACGGTACCTCCCTGTGCTCTCGGAAACTCCAGGAACCAGCAGATAGTGTCTGGAGCTCCCTCCTCCCCTCCCTGCTTCCCTCTGCTCTCCCGGTGGATGTGAAATTATCCTTGAGGTCCCAAACCATTGTCTGATTTGTGATTCCCTGAACATGACGCAGAGCATTGATTTAAATCCAAGGCTGCACAAATCTGTGTCCCTTCAAAGTCTGGTTGTGCTCCAAAACTTGTGTTTGGGATGTCCCTGGTCTTCTGGATGGGCTGTGGGTGTGCTGCAGGGAGTTTGGGATGTCCCTGGTCTCCCGGATGGGCTGTGGGTGTGCTGCAGGGAGTTTGGGATGTCCCTGGTCTCCCGGATGGGCTGTGGGTGTGCTGCAGGGAGTTTAGGATGTCCCTGGTCTCCTGGATGGGCTGTGGGTGTGCTGCAGGGAGTTTGGGGTGTCCCTGGTCTCCTGGATGGGCTGTGGCTGTGCTGCAGGGACTTTGTCCCCTGGGGTGCCCCTGGATTTGTGCTGTGGGCAGTTTGTCTCCAACCTCCCTGCTGTGTGAACCTCAGCCCTGTGAGTAACTTTTCTGGTGTCCTGGAGGGGCAGAATTGTTCCTTTCCCCCCTTTCCCCCCTTTCCCTGTCCTTGCCCTGTTGCCAAACCTGTGCAGCGGTTTCCTGCACCACAGTCGAGCGCCTTTCCTCGGAGGTGTTCAGTGTGGGCAGCAGAGCTCCCTGCCATCAGCTTTCCCTTCCCAAGGACTGGGATCCTGCACTCTGAACGTCCCAACAGCGATGCTTTTCTGGGGAGCAAACAATCCCATTAAATATCCCAACCAGCATTTAGTGCTGGATTCTCTGTTAGCTCCAGTGCTGCTCTGCTGGCCTCCAATGATTTGCTCTACCGCGTGTATTTGTTTGTTTAATTACCTCTTCATCTCCATCCCCCCTCTTTTTGCTTTTTTACCCATGAAAGTCACTGCTGAAAGGCTCCTCTGAGCAGGCAGCCTGGGCTCTCTCCCCCTCCCTGCCCTGTCAGCACAGCCCCTGCTCTTGACCCCGAGCGAAGCTCTGAAGTTCTCGTTTGTCAGCAAAGGGAGGGAGAGCTGGGACACATCGATTGTCCTCGCTGAAAGCACCTGGAAGTGGCAGGGAGGGAAGTGTGAGGCCGGGTGGGACTTTGGGAAGCATCCCTTGCTGCCCCCGCCGTGTCAGGCAGCGCTCAGGTGTTGGTTGATGTTATCAATAAATTGTCAGCCTGGATCTCTCGGTGAGGGTCACTGGCTGTGGGCGTGGGGAAGCTTCCCCTGGGAGGCTCCTGAAGTGCAGCAGGGCCACCTGAGCTGGGAGCATGGCTGTCCTGCCTGCAGGGACAGCGCTGGGATGCTCCTGGCTCTGAATTCCAGCCTTTTCCACAGGGACCTGGGAGATCTGCAACTGACAGCGTCAAATATCCCCCAGCCTTGCTCCTCTTTCCCCTCTGCTGACCTCTTATCTAAAGTGCTTTCTGCTGCCCTCAGCAGCTGAGTTTCATCACACCAGGGAGGGCCAGCAGCCTGTAACCCCTTGGTAAATCCCACTGCTCCCAGGATACATCCAGGGGGCCACAAAATGTCACTTTTTGGGTCTAAGCGCTGAGCTCCCTTCCCCAAACCTCAGTGTCGAGAGGTTATTTCATGGTGTAATTCCCCCAAGACAGGAGGGAATGATCCTGGGCCTTGCCTGTGGTGAAATACAGCTGGAGTTTGGCCCCAGCGTGGGATCAGCTGCAAAGCCAAGGGGAATCCTTGGCACCGGCTTCAAAACCTCTGGTGCTCCTGGGCAAGGCAGGGCCTGAGCACGGCTTGGCTTTGTGTGCTGGGGAGCAGAGCTGCCCTGGGAAGTCCCTGTGGGGATATTTGGGTAGTTTCTAGCAAGATGAATTTAGTGCACGTGGGAGAGAAGTGGGGATGAGGAGGGAGAGGTTTCATCAGCTTTGGCTGGGTGAAGAATCAAGGTTTAGCCTGGCTGTTTGCAATCTCTGAGTCGCTGAGTCCCCTGGAATTCCTGAGACCTGCACAGGGATCGGAAGCTCCTGACTGCAGACTTGCCTTCCCTGGTTATCTCTCATGGATCCTCCCCAGCTCTGGGAGCGTTTGAGCATCGTGGGCTGAGGATTTGGCTGTGCAGGGTGGCACAGTGAAGGCCCCAGCTCTGCCACGGTGCTCAGTGTCTGCTGGCACTTGGGGCCTAAGAAAGCTGAGGTTGGGGAGGTTTTGTTGAGCACTGCTCGTTTTCCAGGCTCATTCCAGAATTCACTTGCAGTGCCAACGCTCAGTGTTGGAGCTGTGTTTGCTGAGCTCACGCAGGAGTGGGTTTGAGCCCTTTCCATTGCAGCAGAGAGGCCGGGAATTACTGCGGTGACGGAGCCGCCTCCCAGCTCCCCGTTTTCCAGAGCTGGGGCGAGTCCAGCTCTGCACTCCAAGGAAAGAAATGATGTGCCATGTGCCTCAGCAAGCTGCAGCTCTCCAGGACAGACATCCAAGTGGCCTTTCCAGCCCCTGGAGCGATGTGGTGGGGATGAATCCCCGCAGATCCCCGTGCTGGCAGCGGGACACGGCCACACAGCCCGCGTGGAGCAGACACTTCCCTGCAGCTGGTTAAGCTTAAGCAAAATGCAGCTACATTACAGTCTCCTGAATGAAATTCCCAATTGCTTTGGGAACCTATTTCAGAGAGGAAAAAGTGGATCATGTTTCACCAGACAATGCCCGAGCTGAACAACTGGAGCTGGTTTTATAGAAGGCACAGTTGATTTTTCTCCAAACATTTCTTTTTTTTTTTTTTTTTTTTGGCAGGAGAGGGAGAGAGAAATCCTGATAGATGAATCCTCGCTGGAGAAAGGGAGTGTGGTGGAGGCAGGATGGCAGGAGATGGTCACTTATGACTGGCACGGAGAATTCCTGCTGCTGAGTGCCCTGGGAGAAACCCTGGGAATGCAGAGATCAGTGGTGAGCTCCAGGTAAGCACTTCACACCTGCTGGATTCCAGCTCTTCATGTGGTACCCAAGTTGCTTTTGGTTTGTTTTGGGTTTTTTTCCTGAGGGGGTCTAATGTTAACTCAGGACTGGGAGAAGAAAACCTGGAATAAAGGTAGTGCTAGAGCTGAAAATGCAGGGAACTGTCACTCCAGGATGAGAAACAAAAGCAATTTGGGTGTGAGGAGGGCAGGGGCCTGGCTGGGAGGAAGAATGGATCTTTAACTTAGGAGAAAAAAATGAAAGGTTGTTTTTTTCCTTTCCTGAATCGGGGAAAAGCCCATATCCCAGGCTGGATGGGGATTGGAGCAGCCTGGGACAGTGGAAGGTGTCCCTGCCCACGGCAGGGAGTGGGAACGCGATGATCTCTAAGGTCCCTTCCAACCCAAACCACTCCATGAAATTCTGCATATTCAGTTCCAAAAGGAAAAAGCCTCTTAGAGTAGTCAACAGATTCCATTTTGGTAGCAGGGCTGATTTGTTTTGAGCCGAATGTAGAAAATGAATGTCAAGGAAAAGTCACTTCCAAGCAAGAAAGCCCATCCTTTGCGTTGGGGAAAATGTCAAAAGGCCACGCTGACATTTACGGTTTTTTCTCTCTCCACTTTGTTCCTGAACAAAAATTTGCCAAAGCCAACAGGGTGTCACTTTGTGATGGAAATCTGTTTTGACAAAAACTTTTCCAACCAGCTCTACTCGCTCCACACAAACATTTCCGCTCTCGATTCCAGTGGGGATTTGGCAGGGAGCAGGGTAAGGATGGAGAGGGGCTTTTCCTTGCAGGCCCTGGCAGAGGCCCCAGCAGGGCTGGGAGCATCCTGGTCCCAGGGAGGTCCCAAGGTCCCCTCTCCTTGGCCTCCTGGCTGACCTGGGCAGGGATTGAACATTGCCCTGCTATGGAATGCTCACCTGGGAGCTGGCCTTGGGCTGGGCAGCTGCTGACTGGAGTCAGGGCCTGCTTGTTCTGTGAGTTACAGATCTTCCTCACCCACTTCCGTGGGCTTTTCCCTGTTCCTGGTGCAGTTCCTGGATGGTGTTTGGGCAGAGACTCATTTCCAAGGGCCTGGAGTGACAGGACAAGGGGAAATGGTTTCAACCTGGCAGAGTTGGTTCAGGTTGGATATGGGGAAGGAATTGTTCCCTGGGAGGGTGGGGAGGCCCTGGCACAGAGAAGCTGAGGCTGCCCCATCCCTGGAAGTGTCCAAGGGAGAAGAAAACCTGGAATAAAGGTAGTGCTAGAGCTGAAAATGCAGGGAACTGTCACTCCAGGATGAGAAACAAAAGCAATTTGGGTGTGAGGAGGGCAGGGGCCTGGCTGGGAGGAAGAATGGATCTTTAACTCAGGAGAAAAAATAAAAGGTTGCTTTTTTTCCTTCCCAGAATTGGGAAAAAGCCAATATCCCAGGCTGGATGGGGCTTGGGAGGGTGGCCTGGGACAGTGGAAGGTGTCCCTGCCATGGCAGGGGTGGAATGGGATGATTTGTGAGGTCCCTTCCAACCCAAATCATCCTATGATTTTGTGATACTGAATGAACACAGGAGCCCAGTCATCTGCTTATTTTTTGGTATTTACAGACCAAAATTTGTATATTCTTGCTGCAATTTATCTGTACAACACCGAAACCCAGTGCATGGGATGGAGGAGGTTTGAAAGTCTCTCATTACCTTGTTGGGATCATATCAGAGGGAACATCCTCCTGGGAATGGGGATGAGGGCCCGAGCTGTGCTGGCTCTGTCCTGGGAGGAGGACAGCCCAATCTGCTCCAGCTCTGAACACGAGGGGCTTGCCAAAAAAAAAAAAAAAAGGAAAAAAAAAAAAAATCTGAGCACAAGTGCTCGGATGTTACTGGCAGGGAAAAAAAAAAGCCACGGCGGCAATAAAATTAATTTCCTTCTCCAATATATACAAGACTTTCTCCAGGAGAATTATGAGGCAGGCTGATCAAAGTCTGTAAGTGGTACTTATGCTATCAGTTTCACCCCCTTAATGCCCTGCTGTCAAAACAAAATCCCCTCGAAAGGCTTTGAGGAAAATCACATGAGCATAATGGCTTTGAGAAAAATGGCCCTAAGTACTCAGTAACATATACAGAGAGGACTATTAGATGGGCTGGTGTAATTGGACTTATTTTCAAATGTAAACACTCTTCTAGGAGCAAGTTACTGCTTAGCCACGGAGCAGAGCAGGGCTGGGTTATCGAGGGAGAGGGGAGCACGGGGACCTCTGCCCTGAGACACGGTGGTGACTTAGAATGAGATAAAAGGAGGAGGGAAAACGCAGGGGAAGGATGGGGCTTATTAAAGAATCATTTTCAGGCCTCCAAAGGATGAAACCCGGGCGGAGTGTGATGGTGCTGCCGTGCTGCTGGCAGGTAGGAGGCGGTGAGGGTGACCTCTCTGAGCCTTCATCTGCTGCCGGCGCTGGTTTGAAGCTGTTCCTGGCGGGGCTGGTGCTGCCCTGGCAGCTCTGGGAACAGGAGGGCTCGGAGGATGCCCAGCTCCAGGCAGAGCCGTGTCCGGGCCCAGGCCGTGACCCCCCGGCCCTGGTGGGGACAGTAAAGGTGACAGGCGTGCAGCACTGGGGGGAGCACGGCCGGCTCTGCTGCTTTCACCTCTGCAGGCGCTGTTGGTGCACCTGCAGGGAAACCCCATTTTCCTCTTCTGGTCCCTGACTCTTCCCCAGGGCGCTCCGTCCCCTCTGGAGCAGTGACAGCGCCCGCTCCTCGTGCAGCTCCTGCTGGCACCTCCTGCTGCCAGCTGTGCCCTTTGCCATCACCTCTGGGGAGGCAGCAGCCCCTCAGCTCCGCTCCGCTGCAGCAGCAGCCCCTCAGCTCTGCCCTTTGCCATCACCTCTGGGGAGGCAGCAGCCCCTCAGCTCCGCCCCGCTGCAGCAGCAGCCCCTCAGCTCTGCCCTTTGCCGAGGCAGCAGCCCCTCAGCTCCGCTCTGCTGCAGCAGCAGCCCCTCAGCTCTGCCCTTTGCCGAGGCAGCAGCCCCTCAGCTCCGCTCTGCTGCAGCAGCAGCGCCCCAGGGGCGGGCAGCGGCTGCGGGGGGATGGACACAGCAGCGGTGGCACGGGGCTGGGTCTGGGGGGTTCCGATGCTGAGGCAGGAAAACTGAGCGTCCCTCCTGGCTTGGATGCTTCTGGGTGGAAAAGCTGCTGCTGAGGGCTAATTTCAATTTCCCCCCGTGCAGTGTCCAGTGAAGACTGCAGGGCCCGTTCCTGCAGTCCTTGCTTCCCCTTCTCCCTCCTCCCTTGTGCGCTGCAGCCCGCTCCATCTGAGGCCAAAGGTCCTTGGAGCCTCCTTTCCCAGACCATGGAACCTCTTTGCCAGGTGACTTTTCCCCCCAGGAACACCAGCTCAGCCTAACAAAAAGCAGGTTCAGGGATTTTTTGACAAAATCCTGAAATATTTCAAAGG
>VXAD01011974.1:92266-128787 GCA_013399195.1 Dicrurus megarhynchus | reverse complement strand
AAAAAAAAAAAAAATCCAAAACAACCCAACAAAACAATACCAATAAACTCAGTCAGTCTCTACCACCTGGCTTTTTCAGCTGGTGACTGTAAAATGAGTCTTCCCTGACCATCCTCTTGTGCTGGGGCACAGACAGAATCTGCTGCAGTCAATGAAAAGATATTCCTAGGCCAGGCTCATCCAGATTCCTGACATCTCATAGAGCTATTTCCCTATCTGTCCCTCTTTCCTGGCCTTACTGTCTTGCTCTCCCTTTGGAGGAAATTCCTTTCCTGGTGATAACCATGTCTGTAGCTCATATTTTCTCTTTCTTGTTGACAGTTTTAAACCAATAGATTTATGAACTTTGAAGTAATAGAAATATTTCAGGCATACCTACCCTTGCCCTTATCTGGAGCAGGCAGGGATTATTCTTTTTCTGGACACTGCACTTGTAACAGGAGACATTTGCCTTTCAGCCCATCCTTTGGAAAGCCAGGCCTGGTTTGCTTAATGAGGGCTTTGGTAACCTCTGATCACTCGTGTGGGAGTCCCCCAGCTGCTCTGCCAGTTTTTACCTCGGCTGGGCCCAAAGAGGTGAATCTGCCCTCGAGGTGGTGCCCCTTGGTGGTTGTGTGGGACCGGGGGGTGATGGGTGGGTGCCCAACGAGGAAATTTGGGATTATTTCCCATCCAGGCTGGCTGGGACACCGGGCTGAGTGAACAGCTCCACGCTCTGCTCCCTTTTTGCAGTCCCTGGCCCAAATGTCCTGCTCCATCTGAGAATCCGACGCTGCTTCTCAGACTTCAGCTCCTCTGCAGAGTGTCCCCCTTCGGAATGGGAATGAGCTGGTTTACAGTGCTGCAGGCAGGGTCAGCTGCAGCCACAGCAGTGCCAGGGGACATCAGCTGCCCTCACGCCCGGACCAAGGCAGGCAGGGAGGGTTTCACCCCTCCCAGCCCATCCCAGGGTGTCTGTCCTGGGGGGACACAGCTGGGGCTGCCCCGAGCACCCCGGAGCATCGCTCTGCTTCCCAGACCTGCCGAGTGTGAATTCCTCCCCCAGGGACTTCACAGACAGAACTCCTTCCCTTTTTAACTCTGCGGGATCCCTAATTAATAAGAAAGAGTGGAGGGAGTAGATGCTTCCCACAGGAAGTGTTCCTGTCTGTCAGGGATGAGAGGACAGGGCTCGTCAGGCCGGGAGCTGATTTTCTGCAGCCCGTCCCACGAGTGACACGAGTTGGAGAGAATTCCAGAGGCAGCAGCTCCCCACCTGACCGTGAGTGCTGAGGCCTGGGGGGTGTGAAATGATTGGCACCAAGGACTGGCACCTCCCAAAACTCCCCAGGGGCAGCGGAGAAATGCTGCAGGTGGGATAATTTGGTGTTAATTGAGATTTTGCATGGCTGTGAGCTCCACTGAGGTAAATTTGGAGAAATCCTGCAGTAAAAGCAGCTCTGGGTAGGGGCTGGATTTAGGGGAGGCTGAGCCTCGGTTCCTGCAGTTCCAGACCCCAAAGTGATGCTGTGGATGAAGAAATGACAGCCCTGCAAGGTGCTGCTGGCAGGTGGGAGGGTTTCCTTCCCCGCTGGGCAGCTTCTCCAGCGTGATCCTGCCACCACAAAACCTCCTCCTTGGCACTGCTGGGGACAGGACTTCCTGGTGGGGTGGGCAGAGTGTGAAGGCACTGGAGACCCCCAGGGTGCAATGGGTGGGAGACAGGAGAGGCAGATCCATCCAGCACTTTCCCAGGAAAAAAGGGATCAAAGGAGTGATCCTGAAAGACCTGGGACAGCTTTGAGAGCCAGAAAGTGGCTGCTGGCTGCGTGCTGAGGATGTGCTTTGGGATCGGAGGTTGCTGATCCCCAGGCTGCTCGTGTTTGTTATGGAAACAGGAAGGGTTGGCTGGGTCTGTGCCCAAATGAATCCCAGAATCATCACAGAATCATGGAGTGGTTTGGGTTGGAAGGGACCTTAAAGCTCACCCAGTGCCACCCCCTGCCATGGGCAGGGACACCTTCTGCTGTCCCAGGTCACTCCAAGCCCTGTCCAGCCTGGCCTGGGGCACTTCCAGGGCTGTGTGAGGGCACAGATCCGCACACTGCGCTGAGCAGCGCCTTTTGTGGCTTTTTTCTTGTCCCAGCATTTCTCCCCTTCCTTGCGGGATTCTGGTGGCTCCGGTGCAGCGCTCGAGGGAGCAGCAGCACAGGGAGATCCCGCACTGGTGTTTCCCCAGCTGGATCAGCTGTGGGCTTAACAAAATAAATCATTTTCCAAGGCTATAAATCCTGAGCCTTTCAGCAGCTCCTACAGTAACTCCCATGTGCAGAACAACAGCAGGCTGTTTATCCAAACTCACCCGAGCATCTGCAGCACAGCTAATGATTTCCCAGCCACCCACACCCTGCCTGTAGGCTGGGAGCTGCTGCCATGGGAGAGGAAAGCAGAGGCTTCAGGGTAGGAGAAACTGCATTTCCCCTTCCAATCCCCAAGCTGGGATGTTTTTGGAGGGTATTTTCTGCCTGCTCTACTCCGTGCTGGGATTTCTTTCCTGGGGCACGGAAATCGGTGCTGTAAGGGTTAAGCTGACGTGCTGGGATGCTCCTCTCTCCTCTTGATCGCCAGGTCTTGTCTCTGTTAAACATCTCCCCCTCTCTTTTACATCCAGCTCCTCTTTTACAAGGCAGGGCTCGGGAATTTCAGCCGGAGCCATCCCCCATCATTAGGGCACAGTGACAGCAGGTAACGGCACCGCTCCGGAGGGACGGCGCTGCCCCGAGCCCCCGAGCCCAGCCCTGCCAGCCCTGCAAGAAGCAGCTGCCCCGTTTCTTTGCAAGGCTCATCCGCCCCCAAATGGGCCCATTTTGGGGGTAAACGCAGAGCTGAGCCCGGTGGCCAGCGGCGTTTCTGGGGGCTGCAGGGCTGTCTGCCCCAGAGCTCTGGGGCGCATTGTGAGCCGTCTCACCCCCCAGGAGGAGCTGGAGATGCTCTGGTTTATCAGAGCTGCTGACCTCTTACCCCGCAGCAGGCCGGCCGAGGCTGGATCGTGTCTGGGCTAATCACCGGGGCCGCAGAGTCCCGAGGGGCTGCACCCACCCCGGCAAGCAGGAGCTCGCTTTCCCAGCCTTCCCTGCTGTTTCTTCTTCCTGCCTTTTCTCCCCCTCTGCTCTCTGCTGCCTCGGTCTCACGTTGCTCACATCTCCGTTTCCACACCGGCTGCCATCCCTCAGCCACCCCGAGCATCCTTCCCGTCCATCCCGTCTGGCAGCACAGGTTTGCTCGTGTGTGGTCTCCCACCTGGGGCAGCAGCGGGGGATTCTGCCTCTCCTGCCTGGGCACCGCTCGGTGATAACAGTGACAGCGGCAGGAAGGGCTCTGGCCAGGGGAGATCAAACAGGAGCTGGAATGCTGGGCTGCGTGATGCTGGGAGGGCAGCCCGGGAGCTGCCAGGGAGTTGCGTGGGCAGGAGGAGAGGCAGTTGCTTCCTTTCTTTCCAAAAATGGGTTCATTCTGCCGGAAAAAAAAAAAAAAAAAAAAAAAAAAAAAAAAAAGCAGAGAAATCAATAACCCTGCTATTTTTTACGTTTCCGAAAAGTAGTTAGAAAGAAATCCGGAAATGTGAAGGTATGAGCACACAAGCTCCCAGGCTCTACCTGCAATTTCTTCTAATTATTGCTAGTTTCTCCCAGGAATATGAATGTAAAGCACTCACCTTCCTCAGAGCCCTCCTGCCAAACCCATTTATGTACAGAACTGCCTGCAAAGCCCAACACCCGCCCCTCACCCGAGCTAAACTTCAGCTCGTTTGCTGAATTTCCCCCGATTGCCAGTGCGATCCTGTCCCAGGCGGAGGCCGGAGGAGCTGCAGCCCTGCCGTGCCTGCCCGGGAGCGCTCGGCGAGCCCGGCCGGCCTGAGGCTCTGGGTAAATTTGCAGGATCTGGGTTAATTGGCAGGGACGAGTTCCAGGGTGATCAAACTGGCGGAGCGCCAGGTCCGTGTGGGGCATTAACGCAGCCGGGGCTGTGCCGCTGCTCCCTCTGCCCTTCCAGGGCTCGGGCTTGTGCCTTGTCCTGGTGAATCAGCACCGAACCAGCCCCAGGTGCCCAGGGAAACGTTCCTGAAGGGCAGGGAAGGGATGGAGAGGCGCCTGTGGGTGTGTTCTCATCCCAGCTCGCTGCCGGCCGCGCCTGCTGCGGAGCTCCTGGGGACGTCTGGTGCCTCCTGCTCCGTGGTCCCTGGAGCTGAAGCCCCTGCGCCCTGGAGGAGCCCGCTGCTGGCAGTTCCTCCTGCAGGAATAGCTCCTGGGGAACTGCTCCGGCAGGATGGCTCTGAATGTGTGAATAATTACAGCTCTTTAAAGGCAGAAATAGATTTGGACCATGGGGAGCTCTTCCAGTCTCCCCCTAGGCCTTCTGAGGATTTTTTTTCTGTGCTTTTAAGGGGAATTATCCAAAGGAGGCCACTCTCCTTTCAATTTATGGGATCAGTGTTTAAACACGGCTCGGCTGATAATTCAATTAATTGATTCAATTTGGGGCTGCTCTGACAATGGCTCTTCCAGGGCTCTCCCCATAGCTGGGGTTTCTCCTCTGCACTGGCTCTGAGCACCCCAATCAGCACCAGGCACTCGTGGGGTGACGGGAGGGAAGGTGAGCAGCATTCCCTGCTCCAGATCCCTCCCTGCTGGATCTTTTTCACCCTGCTGAGCCCAGACACACCCCACGGACTGGCAGCGGCAGCATCCTCCCCCCGAATCTGATTTTCAGGTGGGGAAACTGGGGCACTTGAAAACTAAATGAGCCTCCTTGATCACAGCCAGGCAAAGGCAGAGCTCAGCCATTAAAATAACTCTGATTTCTGTAATCCCATTGTTAGGATGCTGGAGAAGACATAGGTCCCTCCACAAACTGAAATAACGTTGCCAAGGAGTTCCTCGTGCTGTCAACTTTTCTAAACGGCAAGAAATCCAAATTTCTGCAATGAACCCCTCCAAAACCTGAACGTTAAGGAGGCAAAAAGGCAAAATGGGGGCTTGGATCTCAGAGTGCTGAGCCTACGCTGTGCAAGGCACAGCAGCCATCCCAGAGCATCCCTGTCCGTCTCCATCTGCCCGGGAATGACAGAGATGGATGCTGGTGCTGCCGGGAACGTGCTCTCAGGCTGGGGCTGTCCTCCCAGGAGAGAGCTGCAGGCTTTGGGGGCCCCTGATGAAGATGTAAGAGCCGTGTTTGACACGCCAGCTCTTTTGTCGGGGCACTGGTGGCTCGTGCCACCCGCCTGCCAGCCAGGGGCCACCACGGCCCTGCCCAAAAGGGTCACCGGGACTCGTGGCCCCTTTTGTGCCTGCAGAAAAAGCTGGGGCGATAGGAAATCTGCCCAGAGAAAAGCTGCAAGAGGCATTTTTTGGGGGGTAAAAAGACCAGAAAACAACCAGGGTGTGTCAGAGCAGGGAGAGATGCAGAATGACATGTTTGCTCGCCCCACAAAAGCAGGGAAGGATGAGCAGGTAAACCCCAAAGGGGCAGAGCTGCTGCCCTGAAGGAGTTAACTCCCCGAGCAGTGCACTAAGTGGTCAGCAGCCCAATAAATTACGGCCTGGAAAGACAAACCCCAATCATCATTAGTCACGGCTCATTGGCCTGTTAAGGCTCCTCAGCCGAGTTTATCTCTTCCCTCCTGTCCACCCGCAGCCATATTTCATGCTCCGAAAACAGCTGACCCCGGGGGTCAGCCGAATGAAAGCCCCATTCAACAGGTCCTCCAAGGCCTGGCCACGGAAAAAAACGGCCGAGGTCAAAATAACACGGAGCTGCAGGCAGCCCTGGGCCGCTGGCCGCCCGCAGCAGACGCTGCCCACACGCTCAAGTGACCAGGACATGTTAATCCGCTGCAGGATCAGCAGGGTCAGGCCGGGGCTGGGAGGAACAGTGGCATAATTAGGTGAGGGTGACCTCCATAAAACGGTAATGGGCTTCCAGAGCAGCCCGTGGTGCTCTGCACCCTCTCCCCGGCTCCCCGGGAGCTGGGAATGGCTGCGAGGGGTGGAGGGAGGTCCGAATGTTGTCCTCGCTCCTGCTGATGGGCACCACGGCCCAGGGTTTCACCACTCAGGGGGATTTCAGTGGGAAGCCTTTTAAAAGAAAGGAGCTGGGGGGAATGTCTTAATTTCCATTAAAAAAAAAAACCCAGGAAAATATTTGGAGCAGTTGGAGGCTGAAGCAGGCGGTGTGGAAAGGCCCTGCCTCCGCAGAGCAGCAGGAAAAGAGAGGGGAAAGAGGGTGCTGAGGATTAAGGGGGGTTTGAAGGATGGTTTTGTAGGGTGTTATTTTCCCAATACCCTGGGAGTTCATGCACATAGGTTTGGGAATGTACCTTGGAAGAGCTGGACAACTTGGAGAGGGATGGAGGGAGAGGAGCTTCAGGCCAGCTTCCTCCACAGGGTGGTTATAAAGGTCTGTACTGGAGGGCACAGAGTGGCTCAGGGTGAGCTCATGGTTTTCATGGTGAAGGCATATGGCCACCTGAAAACTCCAAAAATGCTCTTAAAATAACATTTAATGCCATGAAATTAAAATCCTGGAGATCAGCAACAAGTGAGAACACTCACTCTTCAGCAGCAGAGCTGGGCAGGGCTTTAATCCTAGAGAAGAGATTCTCCGTGGAGGGAAGAACAAGAAAGATGGCGAGGAAAACACCTCAGATTTTTACATTTTGGATAGATTGGTTTTGAGCCAGAATGGTTTGAGTTTTTGGCTATGAAAGGGTTTATGGCATTACGGCATGAAGTTGTAAACACTTCAGAAATAATCCTCATTGAAATTGATGGATTGAGACTTAAGGGTTTGACTGAGGAACAACAGAGATCAAATCAAACTCCTGTTTTACCAATCCCTTGGAAGTCAAACTCCTGTTTTCCAGCCCTTTGGCTGGCAAAGCAGCATCACCTTTAGGAATCCAGAGCTGTGCCCATACCTGAGACCAGGGAAACCTCGTGGGGGTGTTTATTTCTGGGGATTGAAGGTTTTCCTGCAGCAGCAGGAGGTGCTGGTGCTGGAACGCGCCTCCTTCTCCCACTTCATGAGAAACCTGTGCATCTCCAGGTGCTAACAGGCTCTGGAAGAAGACCTGGAATATCATTTTCCTGGAGCTGGAAGTCAAATCTGGGGCTGAGCCCACGTTGCCATCCGTGTCTCTGTTAAGGAAGGGTTTCAAACCAGCTCCCCGATGCCTGTGACCTCTGTCACTGAGCACCACAAACCAGGAGCTGCTGGCTCAGGGCTTTCCCTTTTCTGTGCAGGGAAGCAGAGGGAGGGGGGAGCACCAGGGATGACTCTGCTGAGGTAATTCCTGCCCAAAGCAGCTGGCGGGGGTCACATTTTAAGCCTGCCATTTCTCTGCCCGTTTATTGCAGCGTGTCGTGGGATGTTCTAACACAAAGCAGAGGAGATGGTGTGATTTGGGACATCCAGCCCCCCTGCTCCCTCCCTGATTCCAGGGAGGATAATGATGGGAGGATGCCAGAGGTGCAGAGATGCAGGTGGGGAGCATCCCAGCCCTGGGTCTCTGCCACGGCCACAGGAGAGCTCAAACGGGGAAAGGGAGCTGAAAAAGGGAGAGGAGGAGGAGGAGGGTGAGGAGGGCTGCGTTTCCTCCTCCTCCTGGGCTGGAGAGGGGGCAGCTCCTGGCTCTGAGCACCATTTGCAGCCAGGGATTTGCAGGATTTGGGGAACCCAAGGCAGGAGTCAGCACTGGCTGGTGAGGAGAGAGGGGAGGGAGAGGTGTCCCCGTGCTCCAGAAGGCCGGGGCTGGTTCTGGCTCCCAGGGGTGCAGGATGGGGTCCCTGGGAGGAGGGCTGGCTGGGAAGCTCTGCCTGTGGGATTTTGGGCAGTATGAGGATGTGAGGGAGGTGTTGGGGAACTGGAAAGCTCTGAAATGGGGTCTCTGTCTCTCCCCCCTTCATCCATCCAGAGTCCCCCTGCCCGTATCTCCTCTGCTCTGGAACTCGGATGACTGAACTGGGCAGTTCATCCCCTTCCCTCTGTGGGTCTGCCAGGAAAACTTCCAACAACCAAAAAAAAATCTGTTCCAGATAAAAATCGTGGGGCTTTCCACAGGATTTGTTTTCTCCCTCTACTTGGAGACAAAACCTTTGCTGCAACAGCTCATTTTGGGAGAGTTTGCCACAAAGCCTGATCCCACCTGGAGCTGCAGCCTCTGTTCCCAACGGAGGAGCCTTTCCTGCCATGCTGGATGCTGGGATGGCGCTGAGCCTCCAGCCGGGAGCGGGGGTGTCACCCCAGGGATGCCATCCCGCTGCTGGAGCTGCTGGAGCAGGGCTGGCCCTCCCAGCCTGCAGCCCGTGTTTGTGGGAGCCCCAGGGGCTGAGCCGTGACATCCCAAACCCCTGAGCAGCCCAGAGCTCCCGCCCCGCTGGCCAGTGGCACGAGGAGGGACCGGAATTGCTCCTGGACAAGGGAGGTGAAAATGGCCAGCAGAGGAAGGGCCCGCAGCTGGCAGCAGGTAAGGCTCGGGATTCGCATCCCTGCGTTCACAAACCAGTGGAAAAGCAGCCCTGGAAGCCAGGCAGAAGCTGGGACACGTCTGGCTCTTTATTCCCAGGCTGTAATGAAGATATTAGTTAATTTAAATAATTACCTTCTCCTGGTGGTGTTTCCCATGCTGCCCCAGGCCAGGGGCGAGAGCTGCCAGGCCCGTCCCTCCTCTCTCTGTATCAAACATCCCTCCCTCCCTTTTCTCTGGGCAGAAGCAAAGGCTATCCTATTTCCCTGCCTTTCCCCGAAGCCATCTCGCCCTTGCCAGACTATCTGTGGAATTAAATCCCGTTAAATCAGCTCCTTTGGAAGGCCTGGATCGGCGAGGCCCAGAGTCAGCACAGTCCCATGGTGGGAGCAGGGAAGGGATGCAGCAGAAATGCCCGAGCAGGACCTCAGGCACGGCGCTGCTGGAAAATTTGCAGCCCCAGGCTCGGGCTCTGGGCCCCCTTTTCCTTCCATGTGACACCGAGCGAGCGAGGCTGAGCTACCCCCGCGTTTTCCTCCGCTCCAGCGGGGCTCTTCCTGCTCCCAGCACCACGGGGCTGGCGAGAGGGGCCACAGAGATGGCGGCTCCGGCTGGCAGCAAACCCCGCAGATCCAGGAATAAAGGGCAGGCGATATTTCACAAGCTTAGGATGGGATTTAGCTGTCCAGCAGAGCCCGGGAGAAGGAGCACAGCCAGGAGCGGGGGTTGGCTGGAGCTCCGCTCCTCTCTTGTCCCCAGGTAACAGAGGCATTTTTCAGCTGTTGCTGGCTCCCCCATCATCCTGCCTTCAGCAGCTCTGCCAGCACGGAGCCATGGAATAGCCTGAGCAGGAAGGGACCCACAGGGATCTCTGAAATCCAGCTCCTGGCTCTGCACAGGACACCCCAGCAGTCCCTGAGACAGCTGTCCCAGCGCTCCTTGGTCCCTGCCAGGCGAGGGGCTGTGCCCATTCCCTGGGCAGCCTGCACAGGGAGGTTTTCACAGCTGCCTTCCAGAATCGCTCTGGAGTTTGGGAGGAGGATTTGTCTGGGCCCAGGACTGTGGGGTGATGTACAAAGGAGGATGCAGAAGAGGGGGGATGTCCCCTAGAGCTGCTTGCAGGTGGATTTCCTCCTCCCAAGGCTCTCAGGGAGGATGAAATGGGGATGTTGGAAGCTGGCAGGACAAGGGCTGGAGATCTCCAGGGGTCTCTCCTAGCCTAGTGCTTCTCCAGCTGCTGGAATTAAATGGCCCGATGGGTGCAGACACCGAGGCAGGTGTTGGGATGTTTCCTTTTGCTCGAATGATCTCACACCTGGCACTTCACCCCTGCCCTCTCTCCTGCTCTGCCCCCAGCTCCTCCACTCTCCTTCCAAAGCAGAACTGCCAGAGGTTTTGTTGCTTCCAGGCTGCCTTCCCACCCCTCATCCTCTCTCCCAGGACAAGCTCCCTCCTGTGTCTCCTCACGTTTCCCCTCCCCACACTCGGGCTGCCACTCCTGTCCCATTCCAGTTCCACTCTTCCCTTCCTGAGCACGCTTCGGTTGGATATTAGGAAGTATTTTTTCCCTGAAAGGGTGCTCAGGCAGTGGCCAGGCTGCCCGGGGCAGTGGTGGGGTCAGCAGGGATTCGAAAGGGAGGGGGGGATTCAAAAGCCGTGTGGCTCTGGGGGACAAGGGGATGGTTGGATGTGATGGTCTCCGAGGGCTTCAGGACCACAAAAATCCCGTGATGCTGTGGGCCACGTGGAGCGTTCCTCAGACCCTCTGACAGCAGGAGGGACTTTACAATTTGCACCTGGGCTTTGTGGTGTCCCCAGGCCCACCCTGGCAGCGCTGACACTGAGAGCAGCCTGGAGCCTCCGTTCCCAGCCTTTCCAAGGGTGGGAGCTGCACAGCCCCGCCGTGACACCCACCCTGCCCACCACCCTCCCCGTCTGCAGCTTCCCCCGGGCCTTGCCTGCCCTGGCTGGGCTCTGCTGAGTGAACCCTGGCATCTCAGTGTGGTTCTAGCCCCGATGCCAGCGTAGGAACCAGGACCCCCCCTCACCCATCTGCTCCCTCCCCAAGTCCTGGATTTCATCTCCAGCTCTCAGCTTTGAGTGGCAATATTCGCTTGGGCTCTGAGCCATCCTCTCTGCCCTCTCCACCGCGTGGAGGTGGCAGCTGGTTCAGCAGAGCTGCTGGGGCCCTTTCCTGCCCTGCATCCCCTAATTGGTCAAGTTGAACGTGGCTCCCCCACTTGCAATTTGTCAGGGCTTTATCTGAACATCTGCATCCCGGCCTCTTATTAAGCCCTTAGAAAAACAGAAGTGTCTGATGGCTGAATAGCTTTAAATTTGGAAGCAGAGTGGGAGTAGATGGGAGAAAATGCATCGCCCTTGATGTAATCATCAGAGGAGGACAGTTCTGAACAATGACCAGATCGTCCTCGCCCCGACGATGACAGCAATTTCTGACTTATCACCCCCCAGCACTATATTAAGGCACTGAGATTGCAGTGTTACTCATTAGCACCACATCTGTTGGAAATCAGCGTGGGGAAGGCTGCTGAGGGTGCTAAAATGCTCCAGGATGGCACAGGGAGGACACTCCCCCAAAAGGGAGAATAATGTCCCTCCCTGCCGGGGGTGCTCGGGGCTGACGGGCCATAACCGCGTGGGACTGAGCTGGTGGGGACGGGGGGCACTGGGAGCTGCGGGTCCCAGCTGTGCCCACCCACGGGGGCTTGGCTGAGGCTCTTCCCTTTTTCCTGCCTGTTCCCCGTGGTCTCTGCCCGTGCTGGCACAGCTGTCTGCATGGCACACCAGGTTTAACCCGTGCCACGCTGCACTTCCACGCCACAGCACGAAGATCCCGTTTCCTGCCTTTTGAAGTTCTCAAATATCCTCATCTCAGTGCAGTCATAGCAAAAAACTTTGATTCATAACGACTCCAGATTGATAAAGGAACATTTATCCCACCTTGCACCGAGACCTGCCCTGCCCTGGCTGCCCCACAAAGCCCTCACCTTGCTCAGATTCCTCTGACAGGTGAACTCAACTTGTGGATGACTTCAGGAGGGACTCCCCGATTTCGTTCCCTGCCTGGCCTGGTGAGCAGCCAAGCTCCACGGCCCTCCTGGTTCATAGGCTGGAGGAAAACCTCCCTGCGGTGTATTTGCTGCTTCTGAGGTTTAGCAGTTGCAGCAACATTGAAACAATTCTTCAGGACCGATCCTTGACTTCTCCAAGCAGTTTCGGTCCCCCAGAGAACAAGGGATCGGGAACATTAGGGCTCCAAAGGTATTTCATGGCCTTGTGGCTGAAAACGCAGAACTGTGAGCACCTCCTGGAGCTGCCCTGGTGGATTTCCTTGTGTGTGAAGTGAAGGTGATTTCTGAGCCCCCCCAGCCACCACAATCCGTGCAGCCGTGCTTTGGCTTCCCAAGGGTGGTGTGGAGCACGAGGAGCGCTGCTGGCAGGCTTTGTGCTGGTGTGTGGCTCTGCACCAGGGTCCAGAAATCCCATCCCGCCCTCCTGGAGCTGCCCTGCTTCCCTCAGGAGCCAGGGCTGCTGATCTGCAGAACCTCAGCTCGAGGAGCTTTCAAAGGAGCGTTTGAGCAGCTGGTGTGAACCATCCATCAGTGCTCCTGTCTTCGCTCCAACCCGCTCCGTTCTGGGCTGCCTTAACTCAGTTATGATGAAATTTCGAGCAACTGCTCCTGACAAATGAGACTTCCTCCAGTGGGTTGCTTCTTTAAACTGTTAACACATGCTTAAATATTGTCAGAGCTCAGAAGGAGAACGTTTAAGCTCCCAAAGATCCTTCATTATCAAAGGCAGCTGCTGGCGTGCAGGGGATCCCTGCTGCCCAACTGTGCGTCCGTGGGAGAGTATCCTGGCAGGGATCCTCCGGTTATAGGAACGAGGGTGACTGCCCTGGGAAGGGGGCTGCAGGTTATAGCAGCAGGGTGGAAGTGGTGGAAATGCAGAGTGGACAATGCTGGCTCCCAGGACCTGAAGGGAATCTACAAAGAAAAGATGGGGAAGGACTTTTTACAAGAGCCTGGAGGGACAGGACACAGGGAATGGCTTCAGACTGACAGTTGGTTTAGGTTGGATATTGGGAAGGAATTGTTCCCCGGGAGGGTGGGCAGGCCCTGGCACAGGGTGCCCAGAGCAGCTGTGGCTGCCCCTGGATCCCTGGCAGTGCCCAAGGCCAGGCTGGACGGGGCTGGGAGCAGCCTGGGACAGTGGGAGGTGTCCCTGCCATGGCAGGACATTGGAACAAGGTGATCTTTTAAGATCCCTCCCATACCAAACCATGCTGGGATTCTGTGACTCAAGACTTCTCCCCATTCCACATGGACCTCAAGGAGCTCCAGTTCCCAAGGAAAGGTCTTGCAAGGAGAACAAAGCTTTTGTGCAGCCCTGTCCCGGCTCAGCTGCCCGACAGCCACGGCCGCTCCGCCCGTCCTGCAAGGAAAGAGCCCCCAGGAGATTTCCCGCCCGCTCCTCCCAGCCTCTCCCGCCCCAGCTCCCACCGGTGCTGCTGTGACAAGTCTCTCTGGAGGGCACCAGGAGCTCTGGTGGCAAATGCTCATTAATTGATTCGCCAGGACCAAGGAGGAATCCAATCCAATTAGAGATAAATAATTGATGCCATCGA
This sequence comes from Dicrurus megarhynchus, assembly GCA_013399195.1. NCBI lineage: Eukaryota > Metazoa > Chordata > Aves > Passeriformes > Dicruridae > Dicrurus > Dicrurus megarhynchus. Next base: position 115,636 of record VXAD01011974.1, on the reverse strand, counting down.
GCGCCGAGATTGGGACGTTATTGATCAGGGCACGGGAGGGCCGACAGCTGTTCCTGATGTCAGCGCCACAGAACCTGAACTGAGACAATGACCCTTCAGCAGCCCCTGGGAGGGCCAGGGGACACCAGCCCCAGATGAACCATCTGAGGTCTCCCCACAGCACAGAGGAAATCACTTTAATCCTTTAATCCTTGGCCTCTCGCACTGAGGGCCTTGAAAGAGCTCCTGATGATTTCAAAGGATGCCTGAGGTAACAACAGCTTTTGGTGGGACCTCAGCCACAGTTTTCAAACAGCCACTGGTCATCCTGCTAAACCCACACCCTGCACAGAAATGAAATGTCCCCTCCAGCAGCACCAGGGAGGAACTTGGCTGGACGAGTAGGACAAGGCAAGAAATAGTTCTGCTGTAGCTTTGTGCTTTGGTGGCTCCAGGCAACGTGGAAAGGAGCAAGAGGGAAAATCCTAATGAGAATGTGGCCCTAAAGGTACCCTGCCACGGGAGGAGGAGGAGGAGGAGGTTGGGGGTTGCTGTGTGTGGGGTGAGGATTGCTTCCCTGGGGATTGCTCCCCTGTGCCTATTCCCAGTGGAGGGGCATTTCAGGAATTGGGTCTGGAACGTGGGCAAGGATTTTTCTGAGGAGGATCAGAAAAGTTTGGACTCTGCCCACCCATTCTTTTCAGCCTTTTAATGGCTGAAGAATTGTTGAAAACCTGTGAACCAGATGGAGATTTACCCCCAGCTCAGGTGGAATTGGGATTAGGGGGTCCTTACAGAGCTCAGGGAGAAGAGGGGGAAGCTGTGAGCGGTCCAGAGGAGCGAGGATTACTCACTGGTATCCCCTGGAATGAGCACACGGCGATCTCAGGCAAAGGCAATCTGTTGTTTCCACTCCAGGACGTTTATTTGGGTCAGGGTAGGGAAAGTTGATTTCCTTGTCAAGGTCCCACCGGGCTGGTAAAATTGTAACTACCACACATTGTTGTGTGAGTATCCTGCCCGCTGCCTGTTTATCACACTCCCACTCGGGGAGTTTTCTCTCTGCCCCTCCCCTACATCCCCTCAGTGAATTTGCCCTGAGTGCTGCCGGGCCCTGTAAAACCAGGGAGAGGGGATGGAGCCGGAGGGATCCCGGACCCAGCTCCTCGCAGAGCTTCCAAGAGCCTGCGGAGGGGAGCACCCAAAGCTCTGTCCTCTGCCCAGGGCCTCATTTCTCACCTCATCTGCCAGGGATGGGAGTCGTTCACGGCATCCCAGAATGGGTTTGGAGGGATCTTAAACATCATCCAGTGCCACCCCTGCCATGGCAGGGACACCTTCCACCATCCCAGGCTGCTCCAAGCCCCGTCCAGCCTGGCCTTGGACACTGCCAGGGATCCAGGGGCAGCCACAGCTGCTCTGGGCACCCTGTGCCAGGGCCTGCCCACCCTCCCGGGGAACAATTCCTTCCCAATATCCAACCTAAACCACCTCTCTGTCAGTCTGAAGCCGTTCCCCTTGTCCTGACACTCCAGCTCCTGACGAACAGTCCCTCTGTGGTTTCCTTGCAGCCCCTTCAGATCCTGGAAAGATGTTCTGAGGTCTCCACTCAACCTTCTCTTCTCTCAGCCTGTCATCATCCCCAGGCCCTTATCTCCCACGGAAGCAGGACACGGATCTCCCCCGGGCAGGGCTGAGGCTGCCCTGTGATGATCCATAAGGTGGAGGGTGAGCGTTATGAGGGTGCCCCTCATTGACAGGAGGACAAATTCTGATTTCTCTGGCTGGATGAAAACAGGGCCAGTGGATCAGAGCCTGTCACTCGGGCACTGAGCTCCCCTGCCTGGGCACCAGGGAGCGGCTGGAGCTGGGCCAGGGCAGGTTTAGGCGGAGATCAGGAAAGGTTCTTCCCCCAGAGGGTGCTGGGCACTGCCCAGGCTCCCCAGGGAATGGGCACGGCCCCGAGGCTGCCAGAGCTCCGGGAGCATTTGGACAGCACTCTCAGGCACAGGGTGGGGTTGTGGGGGTGTCTGTACAGGGGACAGGATCGGGAATTGGGTCAGTGACCCTTGTGGGGCCCTTCTAGCTCAGGATATCCCATAACGCAGATGGTGCTTTCCAGCCCTACATTCCCAGCTCCGGGCCGGAGCCCCTTGGCTTCCCAAGCCCCAGAGCTGCCTTATGGGCTACACCGGGCCTTTATCGATTTGCCTCTGTGCCACGCCCGGCTCTCGGTCAGCGCTGCCTGCAGGGCTCTGCTCACGGCTGCTGGGGTTCAGGGCTCCTTCCTGCCTGGCGCTGGCTGAACTCCGCTGCCTCTGCGCTTTGGGGTTGGCCTGGCATTTTTTTTCCAGGCAGGAAAAGGTTGTTCTGCTGCTGGAACCATCCCGGTAACAAAGCCCAGGGGTGCTGCTGGGTTAAACCCCCCAGCACGAGCCGCTCCCAACGTGCCAGCTCCTGCTCCTAAGGGAGGAGAGAGGTTTCCTTTGTATTTATCCCGCAGAGCCTGGAGCGCCAGCCTGCTCCCTGTGCGTTGTGCCGGCACAGCAGCCTCATCCCCGGAGATCCGAGGGGAAAGAGGTGCCAGGATCCGAACAAAGCCCCCCGCTCGCAGCATCCACCGCCGCCGGGGCTGCGTGCGAGCTCTGGGTGTGAGAGCAGCCCGAAGGCGCTGCCTGTGCTGGAGCTGCTGCATTAACTCGCGGCCAGGGCGCTCTGCGAAGCACTCAGAGGGATAAAAGCAGAGGGAAATCACCTCCCAGCCTGACCTGGGGCTCGCAGCACCCCCCGGACCTGCTCCCTTTTCTGCGCGCACGCTTCCAGGTAGCAGCTCTTCCCAAGAAAATGCAGCGTCTTTGGGAGGAGCAGGTGCTGTGCAAAGGCAGCAGCGGGGCCCGCAAATGGAGAACTCCCTCGCAGGCGATGGGAAACGCGTCCCGCTCCGAGGGAAGAGACCTGGGGGAGGCTCGCTCCCACCAAGGTGGTGCTGGCTGCAGAGATTTGCGTGTTTAGTGACTTCATGCACACCCACTTCCTTCCCCGGCCTCGCCGGGATTGCTCGTTATTTGTTTTCACAGCTAATTAAAGCCTCCCCGGGCTCAGCCCCCTCTCTCTAATCAGGGGCTGAGCCCACAGGCAGCCACGGCGGAGGATGCCCCAGCCCACAGGCTGACCCCAGGCCGCCCTGCAGACCCCACGCTGCAGTTGGGACATTATTTACCCCGATATTGCAGCGTTCTCTTAAAATATATTGAAGGAGAGATTGGGAAAATGAAGTGCATAAGATTTATCCTGCACCAGAGGATTTCAGCATCCAAGAAAGCCAGAGAGTCCAGTCCCTCAGACTTAATAGAAACCTCCTGCTTTATTAATGTTGCCTGATTTTTTTTTTCCCTTGTCCACAGGTCCTGGGCAGAAAGTCAAAGCTGTATTTGAGGAGCTTTCCTGGAGGTTTTCATTAATAACAGGGCCAGGGAATCCACTGCAAATGTAAAAATAATAGATTTGAGAGCCCTAAAAGGATGGAGATTTACTCACTGCGGAAATATTAGGGAGAAAGTGGGAGTGGGAGGTTCCCGGGGCCCGGCGCTGCCTGGCTGTGAGCTCTGGAAGCTGCCCGAGGAGCTGCTGGGAATGGCACAGGAAGGAATGTTGCCTCCGAGCGGCTCTGCAAGGCAGCTGCGCCTGCTGTGCCGAGCACCGAGCTCCCAGAGCCGTGGGTATTCCCGGGAAACAGGGAATTTCCTTCCCAGGGTAACGGGAAGAGGAGGATGGGGAGCTTTCGTCAGCCACAGTGCTCACCCTCTCGGAGCTGGAGGTCCGGGGTGATGCTGATGCCCAGCAGGCCAGGAGGGACCCACAGGAACGGGGTGGGAGAGAGGGATCGCTGCTTCCTGCTGTGCCCGGTCCTTGTGGGAATGCGGGAAGCACGTCCCGTCCTTCCAAGGGACATTTCCTGCGCCCCCTCTGACCGCCAGGCCGCACTGGCACCGCTGGTGGCGTCACCTCTGTGCCAAACCTCGTTCTGTGAGCTGTGACGGCCACCAGCGTTCCCAAACCCGAGCCGTGACACATTTCGGTGGGTGGCAGGGCCCCAGCCCCGGCCGAGCCCGAGCACGGGAGCTGCTGCACGGGAAGAGCCGCTCTGCCCCGGGTCAGGAAGGGTCTGCCCTCCCCGCTCCACTCCACACTGGAGGCAGGAATCTGCTGGAGCCGCTTGGGACGGGCTGGTTTTGTGGTGGAAAATGGGTTTGAAAGGGGCACAGGTTCCTCTGGAAGGGGGAGCATAGCCTTGAGCTCTGTGCCGTCCTCCAGGTACAAGTGAAAACCCCAGTCAGAGCTTCGCTGACCGCTGGATACCAGAATTCCTGCTGGATGGAGGGAGGGAGAAATGGGATTTCCTTCCACGTGGGGAAAACAGGCAGCGAAGCCTCTGGGTGCAGATGGAACTGGCTGCGGGCTCGGAGGCCAAATCAGCCCTCCGAGGAATCCTGGCGAGCCCCTGCCAAGCCCCGCTTCCCCGGGAGGCAGCGTCCAGCGTGTCCCGGAGCACTTCAGCTCCTCACAGCTCCTCCCTCGGCGCTTTTCAGCAGCTCCGCAGCCCCCCAGCCCCGGCCGGCTGCGCTGGTGGCCCGGGGGCTGCAGGCATTTTCCCAGCGCTCTAATCTAACAGCACCAGTGGGAATGTTTACAGCACGCTGCCACTTGAGGGCTTATCAGCCTCGCCGCCTATCTCCCACCGCCCCAGCCTGATAAAGGGAGGGGCTGCTGGCACCCCGGGGAAGCGCCCGGAGCTGGGGACTGGCCAAGCAAACCCAGCGGGGCTGCGGGACTTCTCCGGGAGCCCCTCTGTGCCACCGAGGGTGTGCTGGAGAGAAGGAGCAGGGCAGATCCTTTCCCAAAGCGTCCCTCAGAGCAGCGGCCAGGCCCGGGGCAGAGGGAGCATCCCGTGGGGGGGTGATGGGGTGTGGGGGCACGGAAACGCATCCTTAGGAAAACTAGAGGCAGCCATAGGATCATTTGGGTGGGAGCATCCAGTCTAAGTGTGATCCAGCACTGCCAGGGCCACCACGAACCCCAGTGCCCAAGTGCCACATCCACGCAGCTTTTAAATCCCTCCAAGGATGGGGACTCCACCATCGCTGCCTGGGCTTTGGTGAAGAAATTTTCCCTTTTATCCAATCTGTTCCTCCCCCGGTGCATCCCTGTTTCCTCTTGCTCTGTTACTGGGGGAAGGGTCTGACCCCACCGCAGAGGGCGGCTCCGATATTTCCGTCAAGGAGCCAACCGCTGACACCTGCCTGCCCCAGGAACAGGTTTTCCCTAAATTACCTTAATCGGCTGGGGATAAAACGCAGCTCGGCTGGGGCTGCACCCTCTGCTTTGTGCCGCGGCTGAGCTGCGGCACCCTGGGAGCGTCCGCGTGGATCCTAAAGGTTCCCCCTTATCCACCTGCAGCGCTTAAGCCGAGCAGAGTTCGAAAATACTTTTTTTTTTTTTTAACTTTAGGACAGGCAGGCGCCCTGACGTGTCCTTGCGGCCACCGAGCAGCCCCTGTCCATCCCCTGCGCATCCCTGGCTCCCGGCGCTCCGGGCGTGGGACACTGCACGATTGCCCTCTAGTGGCCCCCGGCCCGGAAAGGGGCGCTCCGGGGGCTGCGGGGTCCCGCTCCCGACCCCCCCTCTGCCCCCCGGCCGGGATCCCCGCCCGGCTCAGCGCACCCGGTCCCTGTCCCCTGCGTGTCCCCCGGGCTGTGCCGGGGGCGGAGCACCCGGTCCCTGTCCCCTGCGTGTCCCCCGGAGCAGCCGCTTTTGGGATTCGGGCTTCTCCCGGGATCCGGTGTGCAGCACACCCGGCTGCAGCCCCCAGCACGGCCGCTGTGTCCCTACCCCATCCTTCGGGATGTTCCCCAGCCTGGCTGGTTCCCCCACGCAGGGAATCTCAGACTCGAGGGTTCAGGGGGTGGTAGGAACAGGGAATTCATTCTGGAAGCTTCCCCAGCTTTATTTTAAATGTTTTTCGTGGGATCACGGAATGATCTAGGCTGGACAAGACCTTTAGAATCGCTGAGTCCAACCAGGTCACCACAGCCCCCCAGGGACGGTGACAAGCCCGTGCCAGTGCTTGATAATCCTTCTGGTGAAGAAATTGTCCCTAATATCCCCCCTGAACCTCCCCTGGCACGGCCTGAGGCTGTTTCCTCTCCTCCTGCTGGCTGCTGGCTGGGAGAAGGGAGCGATGTTTCAATAAGAAAGTGGCTGCTGCTCCTGCCAGCGTGGCCAGGAGGGATCCCCAGGTCCCACATGGGATCCCACAGAGTCTCCCAACACAAGCAACAGAGGAAATGGAGAGGTAAACTCGGGGAAGGAGGGGAGTTTGCAGAGGGAATGGGCTGGGATCGCTCCTGGGGTTGATGGAGGGCGTGTGAACGCAGGGAGAGAGAGGCTGGAGAATCACCGTGGGTTTTCAGCAGAGCTGGGAGAGCCACGCACGGCACCCTGCCCATATTCACCCTCCCCCTTTATCCTAACACACACGGACCTTTTGGAGAGCAGAAGCACCCTGCTGTGCCCAGAGCTCTGTTCCCAAGGTGTTGTCCTGAACCAGTCCGTGCTCTGGTGGGGCTGGGTGCTGCTCTTCTGGTCCCCTCAGTGACCGGAACCGTTTGTGTGGCTCGTCTGGACCTGCTTCACCCCAGCCAGGAGATCACCGCCCCATCTCTCGGTTATCAATAAATCAATCCAGTCCTGGCAGGGCTGGAAACACGAGGGAATATAAAGGAAGGTTTCCTTCCTGGAATGCTCCTCCTCGGTGGGATCTCCCACGGGAGTGGGCAGGGGAGAGGGTGAAATGTGGTGTCCTCCCATTCCCTGCAGATGTTTCTGGAGAGGTTTGAGATCCTGGGCTCTTCCTCCAGCCCTGGTTTTTGTAGGACGGGATGGGCAGCACTGGGATCCTGATCCCATGTGTCCCACAGCCTGGCATGGAAAAGGGAAAGGGCATTAGGTTAGACTTTAAAGCGCGTGGAATTTTTAAGATGAAGGTGCCACTAAGGAAAACTATGGATAATATTTTTTTTTTCCAAAAAGAAGGGCAGGGAAGATGTGGGAGCACATCCCCAGTATGTGCAAACCACAGCCTGGACTGGGTCACCGAGCACAAGCTGCAGCCACGGGTGCCAGGTAAGGGGAAAATGACACTGGGCTGTGGATTGCAGGGAAAAACACAAGGGCAGGGGAAAAACCCAAAAGGAGAGAGTGGGAAAGTGATCTAGAAAGTCAGAAGAGCATGTGGGAAAAAACCCAACCCCAGGACAATGACAGGGGAGAGGAAACAGCTGGCAGAAAGCAGAAGGCAGTGGAGCGGTTGCAGGGGGTTTCTCCGTCTCACCTGGTGGATTTTATGTCCTCCATCACCCCAGGCTGTCCCTGGGTGACTGTAGGGTTCCATTAGCTCCCTCTGTGACCCCCTCAAGGGTTTATGGCCCAGGACAGGCCCCAGTGGCCATCACCGTTCAGAGCCAGTGTCCCAGCAGCCCACAGTTGTCCCCAGGCCACACCGGCACAGGGGCCCCTTTTGCCTCTCCAGGCTGCGGGGCTGGAGCTGGGGGTGTTCAGACGTCGTTGCAGGGTCCTGGGTGGGGTTTCCATTCCTGCCCCGGAAGTTTGGAGCAGAAGAGGAGCACAGGAACATCCCTTAAAGCTGATTTTGCAGTGCAGGGGTCGCTTGTGTCCCTTCCCACGGGCAGAGGGGGGGAAGGAGGAGGTTCTGGTGAGGTTGTGAGGAGCTGGGGTAGGGACATCTCCCACTGAGCCCTGTCCACAGCCTGTGCCTGCACTGGGATGTTCCCCTCGCAGGGAGAACAGGCGTGAGGGAGTCTCATTTCTGAGGCTCCGGGCTCTGACTCTCACCCCTCGGTGAACCCAGTGCCACTCAGGGCTGTATTTTGTGCCTCCCAGACTGACCTCTGGATCACCCAGCTGCCCCTGCCGCCGCTGATCTCCTGTTCCCTGAGCAGCACCATCCCTCCAGAGGCTCCCAGCCCCCAAACCCCGTTCCCCCGCAGTGCCCTGCCCTGCAGAGCCCTCCTCCTGCGCAGCCCTGGGCCGGGTGAGGTGCCCTTTGCGTGGACACCCAGCAGCAGCTGCTGCTCAAAGCCCGCTGTGATGCTGTGCCAGCCCTCCGAGCGCGGCTGGGGCACCTCTCCTGCCCACCGGCCTGGGGGGAGCAGGAGCCAAGCCCTGCAGCACAAAAGGGGCTGTGTGGCTGCTGTTTGCCCTCCGAGAGCTGGAGGAAACTTGGCAGGGAGAGAAAAGCCTGCAGCAGCTCCTGGGATGGCCGGGATTTACGTTTAGCTGCTCTCAGCAATAGAGGGAATCTTGAGCGGGAGCAGGCACAGCGGAAGGGAGGTGGGCAAAGGGGATTTGTGTCCATATATCCAAGAGGAGCCGTTCCCTGTCACAACTGCAGTTTATGTGCTCCTGAATTGCCTTTGTCAGCTGCGGGAGGCTGATCCTGCTCCACTGAGCCTTTGGTTTCTGAGGGGGTCTGGAACAAAAACACCTCAGCCACGTGTTCCTAACCTGAACATCTTTAACTTCAGCTCATGGAGAGCAGCAGGAAGGACTAAAACCCCCCCCAAAACCTCTGTGAAGGAGGGCACGGTGCACGTGTCTGAGTCACAAAGGCGGCTGTTTGGAAGGAGGGGCAGAAGGAGAGCGAGCTGAGAGGCACAGACCGCGGACCCCCCTCTCCCCGGGGCGAGCAAGGCTCTGTCCCTGTGCCGGCGTCCCAGGGCTCGGGTGAGATGAGCAAAGGGCAGCCTGGGTTCTGTCAGGCCCTGTGCCTGAGGGCAGGCTCTCCCCAGCCCAGCAGCAGCTCCATCTCCAGCCCGGCCCGCTGAGCCCGCCGCGGGCTGGGACGGGGCCAGCCGGGCGGTGCTGTGCGCTGGCCGGGCCAGCACAGGGCTGCCACTGAGAGCCAGGAGCCTGTCGGGCAATCCCTGCATCTCAGCTCCCTCCGGGAATGCCTGTCCTGGTGGTCCAGCCCTCAGAGCCTCCCTGTGAGCGTTCCCAGGCGGAGAAAGGCACTTGCAGGGTAGAGGAAAGGCTGAGGAGGGTTTTCCACAGCGTCTCGTGGCTCCTCTGGCAGTCGGATGCGTGGGAGGGGATTCTGCTCCCTGCTTAGGCTCTCCTGAGATCCACCAGCATCTTGAGAATTGTTTAGGCTGGAAAAGATCCTTAAGAATCATCCTGAGGGAGGTGATTCCCCCCTCTATCCTGGCCATGTGAAACCCCACCTGGAGCACAGCACCCTGTTCTGGAGCCCTCAGGGAAAGGTGTGGATCTGTTGGAGCACATCCAGAGGAGGCCACAGAGATGCCCAGGAGGCTCTGGAGCCAGGCTGGGAGAGCTGGGATTGTTCACCCGGAGAAGGGAAGGCTCCAGGGAGACTTCAGAGCCCCTTCCAGGGCCTAAAGGAGGATTATAAAAAAGTGGGAAAATGACTTTTTCCAGGGGCAGATGGTGCTAGGACAAAGAGGAAGGGCTCTAAGCTGAAAGAGTAGAGATTTGGATTAGATGTTAGGAAGGAATTGTTCCCTGAGAGGGTGGGCAGGCCCTGGCACAGGGTGCCCAGAGCAGCTGTGGCTGCCCCTGGATCCCTGGAATGTCCAAGGCCGGGCTGGATGGGGCTGGGAGCAGCCTGGGACAGAGGGTGGCATCCTTTCCTGTGGCTGGAAGGACATGATCCTCAGGGTCCCTTCCAACCCAACTCATTCTGTGCTTCTGTGACATTGAAGTCCAGCCAAGACCCCTCTGGGCCCCTCATAATGAAGGTCCCCCGGGCCTGCTGCCTCTCCACAGCCCTCAGCTCGATCCTGGTGGTTCTCTGAGGTGGTGGCCCAGGAGCCTGCAGGGTGTTTGTGTGCTGGAGCTGTACCAAAGTGCCTCCCTGTGCCTCACTCCCTGCTCAGCTGAGCGCCGACGTCCTCCCGCTGCAGCCTCGGCCCTGGGCTCCGCGGGGAAGGAATCCCAGCCTGTCCCTCCTGGGGGTGGCACAGCTCGGGGAGCCAGAGCCAGCCCAGCCCCGGGACGACGGCATCCCCACGAAAGACCTCCTGTCTGAGCCCCTGCGAGCTCCAGGGAAGGCTTGGAACCACCAGCTGTCCTGGCTGTGGGGGAACAGCTCTGGTCAAACAGCCTGGAGCGCTGGGGGAGCTTCGTGGGGCTGCCCTGGACCTGGGGCCTGCCCATCGCCCCAGCCTGGCTGGCCAAGAATGTTCCCTGGGGGTCACCAGCTCCCTGCTGCTCTCCTGGCCCTCGGCTGCTGCCCAAATTCCCTTTGGCCCCTGATCCCAGGGTGTCCCTTTGCTCCCAGATCCCAGGCTGTCCCTTTGTCCCAAATCCCTGGGTGTCCCTTTGTCCCCAAATCCCAGGGTGTCCCTTTGCTCCCCAAATCCCAGGGTGTCGCTTTGCTCCCAGATCCCACGGTATCCCCATGCCCCCAGATCCCAGGGTGTCCCTATGCCCCAAATCCCAGGGTCTCCCTTTGCTCCCCAAATCCCAGGGTGTCCCTATGCCCCAAATCCCAGGGTGTCCCTTTGCTCCCCAAATCCCAGGGTGTCCCTATGCCCCAAATCCCAGGGTGTCCCTTTGCTCCCCAAATCCCAGGGTGTCCCTATGCCCCAAATCCCAGGGTGTCCTTTTGTCCCTGTGCCAGCTGCCCAGAGTGCCTGAAGCCGCAGAATGAACCCCAGTGCCACCATTCCCTGGCGGAAAGCAGCTCGTGCCCCACGTTCCGTGCTCTCCCCTTTCCCTCCTCCACGTCGCTGCTCTCCAGGAAATCTCGGGAGCGGTGATTTATGGGCACTAAAAGGGAGAGGGAGCCTGACTTGGGACTTCCTTTTGCAAGGCCTCGGGGGAGTTCCGTGGGGCTCGGCTTGCCTGGAAGGTGTTGGGTGCTGGTGGCTGCAGGTGGGAGAGCCTTGCCCAGCTACCAGGGGAAGCAGAGGAGCGTGAAACCTCAGAATTAGCTCAGGCAGAGTGGGCAGAGCGCGAGCAAAACCAGCTCGTGAGAGCTCCCAAGGTGAGGATGGCTCCAAGCAGAGCTGGCCCAGCTGCAAGCCGTTCTCAGGACAAGCTAACTCTTGCCACCAAATGTCCACATGATTTTATGGCTCTGCTCTATCCATCACACCTAAGACGTGGCTGCGTAAGCCAGGCTTAAGTAAGGAGTTGTGACAAGCTGCGCATTTCTGGGCGATTATGGCATGTGTCATAAAGCAACGAGCTGGAGGCAATAATCCCCTGGAAGCACATTGCCCCGGGGTGTCCTGTTACCCTTCTGAAACCAAATCACAAATGAAAAAGTAATGAAAACAGCCAAGAACTCGAGCCACAGGTAGGGCAGGGCTGGCAGGGGATCAGTCCTCCCTCCCCAGGCCATGGGGACCACTGAGATCCGGTGCCAGCAGCCGCTGTCCCACCTGCGGGTGCTGCTGTTTCTGCCTCCAGGATCCCGGGAGGAGCAGCTTTTCCTTGGTGCTGTGAGGGTTCTCCTGGGCTGTGCTCACCCCCAGCTCACCTGGGTGATTTTCAGGTCCTGGGAAACGCTGGAGAGGTCTCCACTCTAAACCCGTTCAGTAAAAGCTGAGCTTTGGCTGAGCTGGGCTGTGATGGCCCCGGGGGTCCCTTCCAGCTCAGGGTATTCTGTGATTCCTCTTTTATTCCCTGCACCTGAGGTGGAGCACCTCGTGGGTGCTTTGGGATAACAACCTCTCCTCTGTTCCCGGGGCTCCAGGGACGGGATCTCAGAGGGGAGAGGCTGACAGGCTGGCACTTGGCTTTTCCTTGGCTCTCCATCTCCCGGCCTCCACGCGCTGCACCCACTCCTTTTCCAGGGAGTGGGAATTTTCTTTCCAGAGAAAGTTGGGAAGAACAACTCAGGGAGTTGCCTGGAAGCACAGGGATGTGACTGTCCTGCCTTTTGGACACAGCCAGCAGCGACTCACCCTGAGCTCAGCGTGGACCTTGAGCACGAGGTTGGACTTGAAACCTCCCAAGGACCCTTCTGAGTTGATTCCATGGAAATTCGGTGCATTTTGGGGGTGTTTAGGAGCAGAAGTTGCCTCTCTTTTCCATGAAATCTCATCCACGAGGAAACCCCTCCCACCAGTGGTTCTGAGGGTTTTATCTCCTTTCTCAGCCTCATTTGCATTAGATAAGGGATTGATCCGGAGGTCTGGGGGAGGACTTTCGCCACCACGTGTGTGGTATCAACAATCATTTCTGTTGCTGTGCAGAGAGTTCCATGATGAGCCCAGGAATGTCTCCTGCTCCCTGTTCCTCTCCCCACAAGAGCAGCAGAAGATGCTGGGAAATTACAGCACAAGTTTATTTCTCCTCTTTTTTCTCCCTTTGTTTTCCCCAAGCTTAAGGAAAACTCCCGACAAAGAAAACTTCTATTTTCCCCTTCTCCCATCAGCAGGATTTGCCAGGTGATGACGGATGGAGGACCAGGATGTGCCAAATGCCATCCCGGAAAGGTAAAAAGCTTTGATATTCCACAGGATCCGAGGTCTGTTTGCAAATTTTGGGCTTTTCAGGAAAACATATTTGTCACCGTTTCGATTTTCTTGGCTCGCCAGGAGCGGAGTTTTTTCTATCAACTGCCTCAAGTTTTTGTTTAAGAGAGAACTCAAAACTGTTGGTGGAAACGAGGGGCTTTTCCTCCTCTTTTCCCTTCTGTGGGAAAAATCCAGGCCGAGGCATTCCAGTGCCTTGAGAGCTGACTGAAAACTGCAATTTTTTAGTTTGAAAACAACAAAATGAGATTTTCCCCTTCTGCAAAGCAATTAGAAACCAGCGTTTTTCATGCAGGAGGGTTGGACAAAAGCAGTTAAGTGTGGAGGAAGTCTCAAATGCTTCCTGACTCTGGGAATTATTTTTTTTTTAAATCATTTGTTTCAATAAAAATCTGACATTTTAATAGGAGAAAATGTTTTGTTTGGACTTTTGTGTACATAGCTGAAATTTGCCAGCATCAAAATGCATTCTGGCATTTAATGTATAATAATATGTCATGAGATATTTGAATATGCTTTAAACAAAGGGGTCCAGAGAAATAATGCCCAAAGTGAAATGAAATATTCCAGCTCTGGAAAGCTGAGGAAAAGCTTTGTCCCTCTTCAAAAATTTCACAGAAATGGACAAGTCCTTGCAAAATATTCTGATTTTGAGCCAAATGTGGGTTTGGAAGGACCAAGAGCTTCACCTCCAGGAACTCTTCGATCAACTCCTTGCAATCCATGGCTCTCCAGTTCCACTTGGAACTCCAAAATCTGCTTTTGGTCATTTCCTCAAATCAAATTATCCCTCCAGAAGGAAAGGCAAAATTGGTCATTATCCTCATTTTACTGCCCGGGAAGCCAAGTTCTAGGGAGGGAGCTTGGAGGGAGAGCTGGAGGGGGAGCCCAGACTCGCGGCCAGCTCGGTGCTTCCCACCCCGTGGACGTTCCCCCATCCCAGCGGGGCTGTCCTGGCTCAGGGACTGCGGGGAGGGCTCCGGGAATCAACCCCGCCATGAAATCCCCTGGGGCTCTGCTGAATCCCAAACAAACCGGGACTTGGACACGCTGCAGCCGGGCTTCTCCTTCAACCTACTGCCATTTCCCAGCTGGCTTTTGCCATTTCTCAATTTAATTTTGCCATTTTCTAGTTGAATTTTGCCATTTCTCAATTTAATTTTGCCATTTCCCCTTCGAATTTTGCCATTCCCAGTTGAATTTTACCATTTCCCCTTTGAATTTTGCCATTTCCAGTTGAATTTTGCCATTTCCCAGTTGAATTTTGCCATTCCCAGTTGCACTTTGCCATTTCCCAGTCTAACCTCCCTGGCAAGGAGCTGCTCCCCCAGGAATTCCCTGAATATTCCCCAATTTTCCGTTCCTTTGCTGCCGCCCGGAAGCGCGGCTGAGCCGGGGAGGGTGCTCAGGGTTGACTGAAGGTCGTGTCCCGTTTCCTCAGGCTCTCCTTGATCCTGATTTTAGGAGAAGCTTCCTGAGAACAGCGTGACAAGAGGCGTTTGTCCCGTCACAGTCAGGCTTGGTCCCGTCACGTCACCCTCAAGAGATCTGCAGCCAGACTTGAGAGTTACAACCTGCTTCCTTTTTATTTTTAAAGTGCCTGCTTCTCCCTCAGGGAATCTCTGTAGTCCTTGGGAAGACTCCAGAGTGATGGCATAAACTGACTTCCTAAAAATATTTAAGTGTTAAAAACTGGTTCAGGCTGAAAGGGAACATTGGGAACACGGCTGATTTCTTTTTTTCCCCCAAATTCCTATTGGAAACAAATAAATAACCCTATGGAATGGCATCCATCAGGGTTTTTTTCATGGAAACAAGTTTCAATAAGCAAGATGTGTGAGCTCCCCGCATGCTGAAGAGAGGTCTCTAGTGAGCCAGCTTTAGCTGGAAATCAATAATAAATGCAATTTCCAGATCTTGGCTAATCCCAGCAGCTTTGCCCTCGGCCCTTTGCCCCCAGACCTTGGGGGCATTTTGGGATGGGCTGGGATTGAGGCACCTGGAGCAGGATAAGGTCCCACCTCCTGGATTCCAGTGCCTGTTCCTCTCTTTGGCAGACCCAGCAGGAGGAAGTCTCCACAAGGTCGGCTGAATTCAAATATTTCTGCTTTTTGTGTCCTTTTCCAGGCACCATTCCCAGTGCTGGATTTGCAGCTGGAGTTGTGCTCCCGTTCCGCTGACGAGTGGGAATCTCTCCATCCCCAAATCTTCCGTATCCCAGCGCTGTTCTCAGAAGGATCTGACTCCAGAGCTTCCGGGAATGTGAGTAACCAGGGCAGCTCCAAGGTTCCACCCAGCTGGAATTACAGCAAAATCAGGGAAAAGCGACCCCCAAAGAATTCCCTGATGTCCTGTGAGAGCCACGGGCAGGGACAGCCCCCGATCCCCGCCTGCTTCCAGACACACGGGCAGTGGGCGAGCCGGGAGCGAGGGAGGCAATAAACGGGTCCTGGGCCGCAAATGAGGAATTAATTGAACACTTGCTTTTCATTTCCCCCCCTCCTGAACCCAGCTGGAGATCCCTGTGACAGCGTGCTTCCCACGGGAGGAAAGGGGCTGGGTGACCATTTTTCCCCCGTTGGTTGGGGTTTCCATTGTTTTCTGCTTGGTTCAGGCAGGTTTTGGCCAGTTCTTCCCCTTTTCCCACCAGCTCTTCCCCTTTTCCAAACGTGGGGAGCTGGGAGGCAGATCTGGGGCTCTGCCTTTGGCAGTGGTGTCTGTGGGAAGGACGTCACTGGTACCTGGGAGTGGTGGTTTAGCCAATCCCAGAATTCCAGATTGGAATTTGGGTGGGAAGGGACCTCAAAACTCATCTTGTTCTGATCCCCTGCTGGGTTTCACCATCCCAGGCTGCTCCCAGCCCCATCCAGCCTGGCCTTGGACACTTCCAGGGGCGGCCACAGCTTCTCTGGGTCAGTGATAACAATTCCCTGTTCCCGCACCCTGTGCGGTACCTGCAGACCATGGGCTGTTCCATGGATTTAGGAGTGTTTCCCATCACATCCCAGCTTCTAGCTCTGGATTCTCCCGGTCTGGAGGGACTCCCGGGAGGTGCTGTGATCCTTGAGAGCAGGTGAGCTGCAAGTGAACCTCCCTTTCCCAGGGGATGTGTCCTGCTGCGGAAAAACATCTGCTGCTGTGGAAAAAGGAGCTTTTCCCTCACCTCCGGTGCCCCTGGCACTGGGAATTCCCTGATCCTGCCCCTCCCTGGTCTGCAGCATCTCTGTCACCTGCAAATGTGGGAAACCTCCTGGGAACGATGGGAACAATGCTTCTGTGCCCAAGGAGAATCAGCAACGCTGTGGGCACTTAGGGGCTGCTTTTCCCTCCCCATTTCTTGGTAGAAAGGACCCAAGGACACCGCTGGGTCCCTCCCACGGATCTCCCTTCCAGCTCTGATATTTTCAGCTGAATTCCTCTCTTTGCCCTCAGGACGGGGCTTCCCTCAGCCCTGCTCCCGGAGCAGTGGGACCATCCCTGCCCCGGGCAGAGTCCGGCCTTTCCCGAGGCCATCCGTGGCCTGATGGTCACCACGTCGCTCCTGATTTCGGGGATCACGTTCCAGGAGCACATTTTGCAGCAGAATCTGGAATTGCAGAGGAGATCTGAAGCTTTCCTTGCCCTTTTTGTCTCTCCCTGTCTTCCCCCAGCATCGCCCGGCCCCAATTACAGCCGGGCCGCTCTGGGAGGGGACATTCAAACCCCACAAAGCCCCGGCCCCCGCCCTACAAAGGCGACATCTCCTGGGCTTGTGCCCTAATGAGAGCAAATTTTTTGTCCAAACATTTGAAGCGAGGAGGTGCCTTCTCCTGCCACCCCCCGCCGGGGTTAATATCATTATCCAGCTGGCTCTGGTTGGGAATTAAAACAAGGGCATTCCCTCCCTTTAATGAGAGCTGACAGTGGCTCCAGCACTTCAGAAGGGAATTAGGGAAGCAGGGATGGAAGCGGAGCCTGTCTCCCTGGAGTCTTATCCACCGGCCCTGCTGCCCGGGGGATCAAAGGCCACTCACCTGCTGCTGAGCGCCAAATCCCTCGGGATGCCGCGCTGGAATGATGATCCTAGCGGGCACAGCAGCCCAAGGCTCCGCCTGGACACTTCTGGGCATCGTGGCCAGCCCTAAAATGGGATTTTGGAGTGTTAAACCTGGCCGGGTGTTGGTTCGGGCTCGGTGGAAGGAGGGAGCTTTTGGTGTAGCCAGTCTGGTGAGAATGCAGCAGGTGAAATTTGTGGAGAAAATGATGCATACATATCTATTTCAAAGTTGTTTTTTTTAATGGAAAACTCTAAGTTTTCAGTGGGACCTTTTTGACTTCAGATAAGCGCTCCAGAGAAGGGGATTTATTTTTAGAAATGAAAAAAAAAAAAAAAAAAAAATTGCTGATCAGAAATACCCACCAAAACCTCCCCGTGTGATATCACCGAAAACCAGGGAGCTCAGCCCGTCCTCCTCTCTGTCTCAGGACAGGTTTGATTAGAAATGTCAAAAACATGCGGGACAAAAATGTGAATTTTTAATCCCATTTTAAAGGACCTTTACCCATGCGTGAAGTCTCCTTTTGAAGTGCTGCAGCGGCTCTTGCCCGGCCTGCTCGGAGCGAGAGATGCCCAGACAAAGGGAACCATCTGCAGGGATCGTTACTTGTGGCAGGATTCCAGAATTCCAGAGGACACGAGCAGGAAATCCATTTCCTGGGATGCCAGGGGAGCTGCTGCTGCTCTGGAGGTGGGGAGGAGACACTGAGCCACACCAGAGCCCAGGCTGTGAAAATGGATGGAACAGGCTGATTGCAATGATTGCAGGGAATTTTCCCAGGGTTTTTGGGTGTGCTGGAGCAGTTTATAGCTGCTCTGTGAAAGGGATTGGGAGGGAAACGAATTCCCAATCCACGGATCACAGAGAGGATGCTCGCTGCGCTGCTCTGCTGGGGAGCTTTAGATGGAGCTGAATGATTTCAGGGTAACTTCAGCCCAAATCCCTCTGTTTCATGGAATGGTGTCCTCCTCAGGAGCACCCCAGCTCAAAATTCATGCTCTAGCATAAATTTTTGTCTAGGAATTACTGGCATGGATCTGGGGAGGCAGGACGCTTGCTGGAAGAAAATGGGAGAGTCAATGGTTCTGTGGATATTTCCTTTCTCGGAAAGCCAGGCCAGAGGTGCTGCAGGGGACCTGCTGGTTCTTGCTGTCCCCTTGGTGGCACTGGGAGACAAGGGACAGCAAACAGCAGCTTCAGGGCACTCCCCACACCAGGAAAACCTGGACAAATGTGTTGCAGTCAAAGCCGCGGTGGGGGGAAAAAAATCCCTTTCCCTGATGTCCATCACAGAGGGAAAATTCTGCTTTTTTCCTTCAATTGGAAAGCTGAAAATGAATAATTAATTTGAAAATGAATGCACTTTTAGGCTTCTGGATGAGAGGTTCTCAGTTTCCAGTGGAGGGGTGGCAGAGCTTAGGGAAAGCCAACACTGAGGGGGAAATCGGCTCTGGAGCAGGGCAGGGCCATGTGGGAGCTGCAGGGAAAGGAGCATTAACGACCTCAACCCACTCATCCATCCCCGGCAGGGAACACATGGAAGCGGCTGGGGCCAGGCCATCCCATGCCATCCCATGCCATGCCATCCCATCCCATCCCATGCCATCCCCTGCCGGCTGGGAGGGGGAGCCAGGCAGGAATCCCGGGAGCAGCAGCGCAGGCAGCGCTCAATCAGCAGCCAGCGGTAACCCAGCCGTCCCCATCAGATCAATCAGCCGGGGCCCTCGAGGTTGGCTTTCTCCCTGGTTTTCCTCCCCTTTTCCATTTTCTGGCAGGTGTTGGAGGCGCGGGCCGTGGAGCAGCCGCTGTGCGCTCCCTCTGCTCACAGCTGCAGCCCAGCCCAGCCCGCGGCTCCGGGGCTTCGCGCTCCTCCCGTGCCCCCGGCCGCCGGGAAGCCAGGGAAGGCTGCCAGGGTCAGTTTGAGCTGTTTGCATCCCAAAGGAGGAGCATTAGCCCCTCCTGGGTTTGGGCCTGACCAGCAAGACCCAGAGCAGGGCAGGGAGGTTTCCAGGCTCAGGGTGAGGGAGAGGAGGGTTTGGAAGGGTGTGCTTGCTCTGGGTTTGGCTTCTGAGCTTGAGGTGAGGAAAGGCTGGGAAGGGGTTAAATCCAGCTCTGGTCAGGGAAAGCCACTGGAAGCAAAGGGGCAGCACGGGGAGTTTGGCAACAGGAGAGCAGAAAATGGATGGGTCAGGCCTGATGGGTCCAGCGGGGCTGGCTGCACTTGGGAGCAGAGCCAGCCAGGGGTTTGGGTCTGGGACCTGAGGGTGACCCAGCTCTGAGAGCAAATCTCTGATCTTTATATCCTCTTTGTCACTTGTCCTGGCTGCTTTGTGACCTTGCTTGCCTTGCTCCTCACTTAATCGCCCAAAATTCCAAACTGCCGGCTGCCCAGGGACCTGAGCACGGGAGGAGGAGATGGCATTGGCTTAGCCAGGAGTTGCCAAACCACACCTTTGCCAAGATGGAGATGAACTGAAGAGATCAAACACCACCACGAAATTGGATTTCAAAAAGCTCTGTGCTTTGGAGACATCAGAATCTCTGGTGCTCTGGGCTGTAATGTCGTGTTCTCACAAAGCAAAAACTGTCTGAGCCAAAATATCAGGTCTGGAATGGCTACGTCAGGCAGCACACCAGTAATTCAGCCCGAAGAACAACGAAGGGAAATGACACTGAGGGCAGGAAAGGGAGGGTGGGGACAGAGCAGGGGACAGATGGCCCTGAGACCAGCTCCGTATCCCTGCGGAGGTGCTGGCAGAGGGAGAGACCTTGATATATCATCTGTCCCTTTGAACAATCCCAGGTCAGCCAGGCAGCTTCATTCATCTTCTCCCTCCGGCAAGGAAAGGAGCGAATTCTCTGCCTGGTCTGGATTCCAGATGTGTGGCAGTACCTGGGGTGCTGGGTCTCGGCAGGGCCCTCGGATCCGGAGAGCACGGGCGCTCCGATAACAGCAGCCAGCACATCCCTGGGGCAGGCAGAGCTGCCCCGTCCTCGGGAACACCCTGGGCCATCTCCTGGTGGAGTTCACCCATCACCAAGGGGGTACAGCCTGCACGAGTGCTCCTTACCTGCTGCAAACACAAAGCATCGTTTCAATTCTCCCTCTGACCACAAACTTCACACCGTGGTCATTAAGACCCAGCTACCAAATCTGCCTCAGCTGCTTTTAATCATCTGGACATCCCTGAGCTCCCAGATGCCAGGCTTGGCTTTATTCCCCTGCAGGAACTTGTTAGGCTGTCAGCCCTGAATGTTCCAATATCCCGGGTGAGGCACCTCCCAGCTTCATTTCATTATCTATCCGCACTCCTGCACATCTAGCCAGCCTCACGGCTTGTAGGGTGAAATCGGCGGCTTGGGAAGGGATGGGTTGAGGGGTGTTTGCTGAGCCTTTTGTTCTCCAACCAGCGGGTCTGGCTTTGAAACCACAAGCTGACAAAAGGGGTCGTGCTCAGTACCGGGGGCTCGTCCATCTGCTGCTCGCATGTCTGACCCACACGGGGCGTGTTGGGCCGGCCAAACCTGTGCTTGTCTGCTCTGTGAACGAGTCTGGGGTTGGCAAAGGAAACGTCATCCTGGTTCCTCGTGTTGGGGAGGGGTAGGAGGGACTCGGGGGCACAGAACATCACCTGCCTGGGGCCAAGGGGCATTTGTCCCTCTCTTTGTCTGGACTTCACTTGGATTCTGCAGGAGGGAACTCTGCAGTTTCCTTCAAGCCAAACCTAAATGGAAACATTATCTATAGAAATGTTCAGAATGCCTTGGGCTGGGGTTTTTTGCCTGCCTGCACTGATGTCATCTTTTAACACTTGTCTGTGTCAGGCATCGCGCCTGCCCTGGCTCTGCAGCTCGTGCTCGGCCCGTCATGTCCCCGGCTCAGTCCCCGGGAAGGAAGGACAAGGCCCTAAGTTATGTCTTTACCCCTTGGCTGCGTTTCCTGCTCCCCCCAAACTCGCTGGAAACAGGGGGGAAGATTCTCCAGGGATTTTTCTCGAGCTGCCTGCGAGCAGAGACTCTGCCAGGCTGGGGCATCCCCGCTCGCTGCTGCAAAGCCCAGGAGGTGCCAGTGGCTGTGACAGGGCAAGGAGGGTTTGGAAGCCGAGCACATTTCTTCCACAGCCTCTGCTGCGTGCTCCCTGCAGCCCGTCCCGCTCCAACCCCCAGCCCGCCGCTGTTATTTCAGCAATCAGCTGCAAGACAAACCAGCTGGCCCCTGCCGAGGTGTGGAAAGTCCACCGGGGGATTAAGCTGGTCTTACCATCAGTCCTCACTTGTGAAAATACAACCTACTAAGTTTTCCTAGATGATGCAGTTTTCAATTGCTTTTGTTTGCTTTTCAGGCAGGTCTTAAATCAGGCTGTCAGTCAGGCTCCCTCCGTGCCCCCGCCTCGCCTCCGAGGCGGCTTCCAGGCGCTGCTGCAGGACCTGCAATCCCTTTCCTATTTTCATTTCTCTGTGGGGTTTTCGCTCCCCCCGGTAGGAAGGGAGGGGCTGTGTGTGGCACAGCCAAGCCTGGGCTCTGCAGCTCCTTCTCCGGAGCTCCCAGACCGGGGTGCCGGGCCCCGGTGCCGGCAGGGCTGCAGGGGGACTGCGGGGACACCGCGGTGGCTCTCGGTGTCTCCGCATCTCCAGCTTCCTCCTCCATCATCCGCGATGGTGCGGACTCTGAGGGGAGGGTGGGGAGATCCTATCAGTGTCCTACAAACCTCTCAACCCTCTCTTCACACCTGCGAGCGGAATTTCCCGTGGAAAGCTGAGGGAGAGGCTTTATCTGCGCTTCCTCCCCTCCCTGGGCTGTTACATCCCTCTCCTGGCTGCCAAACCCATTTGTGCAGCGTCCCGCGGGGAGGGAAGGGCTGAAGTTTGTTACAGCTCGTTGCTGGAGTTTCCAAAAATGGTGCCACGGTTTTTCGGAGGGTGAAGGAGCGGCTAGGAGGTGCAGGGAGCAGCTCTGGAAGGTGCAAGCTGCGAGTTCCCCGGTGCAAGCTGCTCGGCCCCGCGCTCCGTCCCACCAGGCACATTTTTATATTTGTTTAGGTGCTGGAGCACAGCGCTGTCAGCACATGGGAAAGGAGGTGGTCCTGCCGGAGTGTGTGCAGCAAATCCAACACAGCCCAGGCAGAGACCGACTCCGCCTGACATCTGGAGCAGGTCGGTGCCTCCGGGATGCAGCGGAGCTGCTCCGGGTACGTCCAGGGAGGACAATCCAGGGTTTCTGGCCGTGCAGAGCAAGCCCTGACCCAGATCTCCGGGAATTAAGTTGCCTCTCCGAGTCGTGGAGCACAGGTCCCTCTGGCAGCGGCGTCAGATCTCCAAGGGCCTCTGCAAATCTGGCCCAAACCTTACTCGCAGCCACATCTCTCCCCCCGCCCCGGCCTCAGTGTTCCAGGTGTTTTCTTCCGCCTTTGTCTCATAACACAATTCACAAAGGACACAGCTCTTCCAGATACGGGAGTGTGGGCGCCAAGTCGGCTCCCAGCAGCCCCCTAAATCCTGCCCCTCAGTGTGATTTGAATTGCAGGGGCTGTGCCTGGGGGAAGGTGGGGGAGGCTGCTGGCTGTGAGTGTCACCTGGCCGAGGAGCGCACCGCGATCCCTTCTCCCCGGGGACGGACGGGGTGTGAGCAGCTCTGCTGGCTGGAGGAGCCGATTCCTCTGCTGGGACTGCGGTAGCACCGAGCTGGTGGGGAGCTGGGATGGTGCTCGGAGTCGGGGCTCCCGGGGGAGCACCGTGCTGAGCTGCTGGCGACTCTCACCTCTGATAAGGGAGGAGGCAGAGAAAAGCCAGGACCTGTCTCGTCCTGGAGGGGCTGGGTTTGTGTTCAAGCAGTGCAGAATGGTCCCTTCCTGGCAGAGAGGTGTGTCCTCCCACTGCACCTGCACAAAAAGGCAAATCCTGCTCTAACACACCCCACTGTTGCCCCGGACAGGCAAGGAATCATCCTGGAATGTTTTTCTTAGTGAAAAGTGTGGCTACCCGGGCAGAAAAGCAAGGCAAGGTACCCTAAAGCTGCTCGACGGCAGAGGAGGATTTGGGAGTGCTGATATCCAAGGGAGTGGTGGTTTCCTGGCTGGCTGTAGGATGGGAGAAGGAGCTCCCCAGGCTTTTTTCCTGCTCTTGCTGATGTGCAAATGGCTTGGGCAGCTGAAGAGCCACCGCGCAGACACGTGGTCCCTGCAGCACGGTGAGAGCGTGGCTGCCCCTGACTTTAACAGGTAAATCCACAGGAGCTCCTCGCTCCAAGCCTTCAGCTGGTTTTACATCTGATTTTAGCCAAGCCTGAACAACGCCGGCACCCAGATAAAGCTTTGTTTTCCTTCTCTTGTTTGCATCTCCTCCCAAGCAGCCTGAAGATGATTGGAGAAAGCTCCATCTTCCACCACTCCAGAGAGTCAAGAGGGACCCAAATTCCCGGTCTTGATGTTAGACTGGCTTTGTTCTGCGCAGCAGGAATAAGAAAGACCCCGACTGAAACACGGAAGTGGCTGTGCTGTTAAAGGCTCCAGCCCACGGAAGGAGGGGAAATACATTTTCCCCTGTGCCAAAGCGAGCTGGAACACCAAAAACCCCTCACCTCACCCATGTGAAAGCCAGGCTGCCTCCCCTCCCCTCCACGTGTCTGCAGCACTGCTGCTCCCGGTGCCGCCAGGGGAAAACAAGGCAGCACCAGCCCAGCACAGCCCAGCACAGCCCAGCACCAGCACCAGCACAGCACAGCCCAGCCCAGCACAGCCCAGCACAGCACAGCACAGCCCAGCCCAGCCCAG
>VXAD01011974.1:41487-85156 GCA_013399195.1 Dicrurus megarhynchus | reverse complement strand
TGGTTCCAGCAGGGATGGTTCCAGCAGGGATGGTTCCAGCAGAGACGGTTCCATGAGCAGGGACAGTTCCTGGGCTCAGGGCTCGGCGTGCTGTGGGTGGTAGTGCCAGCTTCCAGTGCCTTATTCCTGAATCTCCCACTCCAGGATGGGCTGGGCCCAGCTCCCTGCAGGCTCTGGGAGGTGGAGATGGGATGAATCCCATGGATGTTTGTGCTTGGAAGCTCCCATTGGGATCACCCTGCACTGGGAGCTCTTGGGAGCCACCTAGGCAGAGTCACCTCATGGTTAAACCACGGAATCACAGAACTTTTTGGATTTGAAGGGACTTTGGAAACCATCTCATTCCGTCCCCTGCCACGGCAGGGACACCTTCCACTAGACCAGGCTGCTCCAAGCCCCATCCAACCCAGCCTTGGACACTTCCAGGGATGGGGCAAAGCACCCCTAACGCCTCCAAAGACCCCAGAGAGGCTGTGGGGCAGCAGAGCCGTGGTGGAGCTGGGGGGCAGGAGGTGGGTGGGATGCAGAAGCTCTCGGAGCACAAATTAGGACATTTTAACCCCAAATTTGCAGGCAGCTGCTGCTGGCCAGCCCTTCATGATGCCGAGAGGAGCTGGGATCTGGTGGTTGTTCAACCTCTGCAGTCAAGAGTGAGAGGGCTGTGGAATGCAACGAGCCCACGTGTCCCCTCTCATTCACTGAATTTACCACTCCTCGCACCTGGCAGTGCCTGGAATTATTCCTTTCCTCAAGCACCGATGTTTTCCCAGGTGTTTTGCAGGTTGGCACCTCCAGCCTCTCCTCTGGACCGGTGTGAGGAGTGCTCCAGCCCGGCTCTGCTGTGATCATGTGAAATTATCCACATTCCTCTTTCCTTCCCCAAAGGCTGTTTGCTCACAAATTAACACCAAGCTCCACTTAGAAGTGGCCTCGGTGTTTTCTGAGCCTCTGAAGACCAAGAGCTGGGCACCAGAAATGTGCCAGGGGCCCTTACACCCTCTGAGAGTGGCCTAGACCTGCCGAGAGCTTGAAATTGGCATTTTTCAAAACACGGTTCACCATGGCTGGCAAACCCAAAGTGAAGCAGAAGGTACGAGACAGGGAGGGAACGGTGGGGTGGATAGAGAGGAGGGAGAGCAGAACTGCCAGGCTGAGCCCAGAACGTCCCAGAGTTTGGGTCTGAGAACGGGAGGTTCGTGGTGACTCCGCGTTCCCTGGCTGCCATCAGCAAGTGATCTCCTGGTGCTGAGGGGCTGGGTGCTGCACGTCCTGGAAAGGCGATGGGATGGCAGCAGACAGCTTTGCAGGCAGAGCTGGGGGGAAGCTCTGCTGAGGTCCCCCTGCCTGCTGAGGCACCCCCTGCTATCGGGGGGCTTTCGGGGGCACCTCCAGCGGCAGCAACAGGCTCGGGCTGGGGCTCAGCCTGTGGAATTAGGGATGAAAAGCTGCATCACAGGCCCGGGGAGCCCACCCAGGGCCCTCCAGCCGGCGGAGTGCCAGGCTGAGGATGGATCCAAGGGCCATTGAAAGCCCTCGTCCAGCGTATATTTGGTTTGTCTTGTGTGACACGGAGAACCTGAGTTATTATTTGATCCTGCTCTGAGTAATAACCAGATAAATGGGCCTGCGGGTTTCCAAATAAACATTTTAATAAATGAGGGGGGAATTAAAGGAGAGCTGCTCCCCCCCTCTCCCCTGCTGCCAATATTAATGTTCAAATGAAGGCAGGCAGTGTCTAACAGAGCCCCGTGTACTGTAAATACATTTCTTGCACTGTCACATATAAACACAGCAGAGACGGAGATCAAAAGGTCTCGCTGTGCCGAGCAGAGCCGTGTGATGAAGTGAACATGTTGCTTTGTGCCTGGGGTGGGGTGATGGGACGCCTGAGAATAACAGACTGGCTGGAGACGGAGCAGCCCTGAAGGCCTGGGGGGCCTCAAAGGGGGGAAAAAAATCCCCACTAGCAGCAGGAAAAATAAATAATTCCGTTATCTCTGATGAATTTCTGCCTTTGATCTGGTTTTTCCTCTCCCTCACGCTGCCTTTTCGTTCCCTCTTCTCCCCCCTGCTCGCAGCCCCCCCCAGCTCCCCCTCGGACACTTTTTCCCCCCTTCCCCTCTCGGTTTGATTTATCCCACGGCCGGCTCGGGGAGCCTGACGGGCGCTGATGGATGGGCAGAGCTCGTCTGCCCAGCCCTGCCCCGGCGTCTGCCAGGACATCCCCGGCTTCCTTTCATTCCTGGAAACCCGGAGAGTCCCGCCGGGCAGCCCGGAGCTGCTCCGTGGCTTGTGCCTCCCTGGGCTGCCTGGGGAAGATGCTTCCGTGCCTCTCCCAGAGCCCAGCCTTCCCTCCCCACGCCGGGGTTGTTCAGCTTCACCTTGACAGCTGCCAAACAATCGGGTGTTCCTTCCAGGGCCAGTGCCGCCCTTCCCAGCCAGGCCAGGCTGCAGCGGTGCCTCCGATGTTTCCTTGCATCTTTGCCAGCGGGAAAAAGAGTAAAGGTGGGGTTGGGAAGCAGCAGAGTGGGGTTGGGATGGTGGAAGGGGATGAACGGGGAGCTGGGATGGGATGTGCTGGGATTCATCCTCCCCAGGATGAGCCGCTGGGATGGTCCTTGCACGGACAGGAGAGAGGAGCAACACCCAGACAGTGCTTGTCTGCACCTTAGGCTCAGCTCAGCTCTGAAATTCAGGTCCTAGGAAGGCCCAAACCATGGAAAAAGTCAGCCCAAGGGAATGACTCAGGGGGTTCCCAGTGCCCAGGTGAAGATGTCCTTTAAAAACCCGAATTTTTGTCTCTCTGTGCTCAATAATCCATCAGAACCGTGCCGTGGGCCTGCTGCAAACCCCCCCCTCCCTCCAAAGGCGACAGAACGGTGAGGCTGGGCTGGAGGGAGCTGTCAGGAGGAGTGACAACCCCTGGCCACGTCCCTCCTGCCCCAGGCCCTGCCCCACCGCTCCGCTGGCACCGGGACAGACCCCGGCTGGATGCATCCTCTGCTTCCTGTGACTCAAAGCCAAAATTCACACAGTGCCTTGACCACTGGGCTGATAAAAGGTCCATTAAAAAAGCCCTGCAGCTCTGCTTTGACATCTGCTGTCTCCCGGCCCAGCTGCTTGAAACTTTTGCTTCTAGGTCACATTCGATGTTAACGATTTTCCCCAAAACCCTGTGAAATACAGGACATTTCTGATTCCAGCCCACAGATCCAGCCCAGCTTGGGCAGATTTCCCCCCCTCTCTATTTCTTCATGCCTGTGGTGCTGTTCTGGTTGATCATTCCTGATTTTCCATCCCCTGGAGGTGTCTCAGGAATGGCAATCTCTCCCTTTGGGCTCTTTGGCCCTAACTGAACTCATCCTTTTTCCAGAAGAGGATAACTTCAAAACTGCTCGAGCAGTTTTGTGGTTTTGAGGTGCTCGAGCCTCGGTGGTTTGCATTTTCAGGTGTTTGCATCGACACAGAGTTCACTCATCCACTTCCTTCTGCAAAATCCTCTCTCCTCTGATCCTTTTCTTTATGCAATTCCCTATTTTCGCTACCTATGAGAAGAAGTTTTTGCATGGAGGAATTTTAAGGATTTCTGTACAGTCAGTGTGCTCATGGAACCTGCCAGCAGCGAGATCCCCCCAGACTTCTTATCCCCACCTAAAACTACATAACCCTTGAAAATTCCTACGTAAACAATGTCGTGAAGCCCTAAAGTCAGCCCCACTGATGCTGCTGAGCACCACGCAGGGCATTCCTGCCCTCAGCACTCCCAGCGAGGGTGAAGAACTGACAGCAAAAATCACAAGGAGAAGAAACCGCTCTGAAAAGGGCCCGGAGTGGGTTGGAAGCAGAGCTGGGAGGAGAAATTGGGTCTCTCCAAGCGTTTTTGGGGGAGCTGCAGGGTGAACAGTAGCAATTCCAGTGCCAGGGAAGCTCACATCCAGCCCCTGGAATCATCCAGATGTGGTTTGAAGACATCCAGAGATGGCAAATCCATCACTTCCCATGGAGAGCCGTGCCAGCATTAATCACCCTCACCTCAATGCCCTGGCTTTGCTTGCAGTCTGCAGGGCTCAGCTCCTGATTCCAGCTCTCCCTGCAGGACCGCAGGCCCTTCCTGGCCTGGCACCCTGGGCAAGGGCTGGATCAGCTTTTCTGGGCTGGTTATTGCCAATGCTTTATTAATTCACTTCTTTTTCTACAGCTCAATGCCAAACTCTGTCCTCCCACTGTGATATTTTATTAATAAGAAATAAACAATCCTCATTCTAATTTAAATAAATAGACATATTTCCTTACCCACAAATAGGAATTTTTACATTTAAAAAAAAAAAGTTCTGGGTTAAATATTTTTCCCCCACCAGATTTCCCTAAAACAACCATTTGCAAAAAAACCCCCAAGAACCAACAATGGGGGAGGTGCCCCCTGTGTTTCTGTGGCATCGTTTTTGGTCCTTTGGGTTTCCCTTCTCCGTGTTATTTCCATGGCAAATACCACATCATTTAGGGAAAATACTCTTGAAATGTCATTTTATTTCCAGCCACACACCACAGACCAACTGTAGGACTCCACACACTGAGGGGACCCAAGGATCTCCACTCTGAGTTGAACGAAGAATGGGATGTCCTGATGATGGGATGTCCTGATGAGCACAGTTGGTAAAACACCCAGGAGGGAAGGAGAGAGGATTAATTAGCTGGACAAGCTGCCAGTAATTAGAGAGAGGGCAGGACTTTCCCTCCCCTGGGGGGGGGGTGAATCCTACATAAAGCCCTGGGACTGCAGGGGCTGCTGGAATGCTGGAGTGGGTGTGGGCAAGGTGAGTGTTCCCTGGGGTAGGGAGGATTCTTTCCATGGGAGAAGGGCAGGGAAGGTGTTGCTTGTGTTACCTTTGGGGTGGGAATGTCCTGCCCTGGGTGCTGCTGCTGCCTGGGGAGCAGTGCTGGGAGGGACGCCCTGCAGGCGTGGCTGCAGGGAAATGCTCTGGGGTGGACAAGGGACAGAGCTCAGTCATTCCCTGTCCTGCCGAGGTGATTCCATGGAGTCCCTTCCTCAGGCAGAGGCTGCTTTGTGCTTTTCCAGGGCTCCTGTTCCAGCTGGGGCAGGAGCTAACACATGAAACCAGCTGGGTAATGCTTGAAAGTCCTGAGAGCCTCTGCCTTGGGGCTTGGCTGGCTCCAGAACTGCAAGCAGGAAGGCAACAGGGACGTGCTGGGTTCTAGTTTTGGGGTATTCATTTGCTTGTTCTCCTAAGTTAAGGAGGATGAGCAGGTTGCGGGGGGAAGGGAGGCCTGTGCCCCAGTGGCCTTCACTAAGCAGAGGCTCAGGTGAGTCTGGTGTGTCCCTGAGCCCTGCTGGGGACAAGGGCTGACAGACACCACGGTGAAGCTTTGTACCTTCCCTCCCCACCTTCAGAGGCCTCCTGGTTGTGGGAAAAGCCCTCAAATTCTGCAGAAGAAGCAGCCCTCGGTGAGCAGAGCAGTGAGGGGCAGCGGGGGAAGCCACTGCCTGCTCTGTAAAATAAATCCTCAGGCACAGAGTTCTTGGAAAGGGACTTGAAACCTGGGAGGTTTTAACTCTGAAGGGTTTCTCCTGTGCTTTAACTCCCTGAATTTAACTGAGGCTTTGCTGCCCCTGCTTTTCAGGCTCTGTCATGCAGGTGGAGGTGAGGCTCTGGGAGATGCTGGGGAGCAGCTGAGCGGGCTGGAGCAGCAGCCTGGGGAGGAGGAGGGTGCAGATCCCACGCCTGGGGAGGAGGAGGAGGGTGCAGATCCCACGCCTGGGGAGGAGGAGGAGGGTGCAGATCCCACGCCTGGGGAGGAGGAGGGTGCAGATCCCACGCCTGGGGAACAGGAGGGTGCAGATCCCACACCTGGGGAGGAGGAGGAGGGTGCAGATCCCACACCTGGGGAGGAGCAGCTCGCTGTGCCCTCGGCCGAGGGGCTCTCAGGAAGGGCCGGGGCTGCCGGCTCCCTCGGGGCAGCGGCCGCGCTCGGCCATTGCGCCGGCGCCTTATCTCTGCCCCAAACATCAGAGAACTGATCTCGCTCCTGAGGCCAGGACCTGACAGCCTTGTACATTAGCACTTTTTTAAAGTGATGTCCACTTTTGAAATAGTACCTGTCCCGAGAGTGGTCACTTCATTTGACAAATGCCAGTGATGACAGCTGGACGTTACAAACTCCAGCGCAGCTCGCACGGAGCTGAGGGGGGAGAGCCGGGTTTCCCTTGGCTGTGCGGGGTTATTTGGATGTGGTGCCCACCCCGAGCCCACAGCCACGGTCCCAGGCCTGTTTGGGCCTCGGATATGGGCTGTCCCCATGGGATGTGTGCCTGGATCCCACCAGCAGCATGGAGCATCATCAAACAGGGCAGCTGAAGGCAGGGAGAGAAGGTCGATGGGGATTTTCCCAAAAGAACAGTGGGGGTTTGCCACCCTCTGCCCAGAGCATGGAGTGTAGCCAGGCAGAGAACCCCCTCATCTCCTCCCCACACAGGAAGGTGTGAGCTGAAAGTTTCTGGGTGAGGCTGCAGCTCCCAAGCCATCCCTGGATGTGTTTTGGCCTGCAGAGACCTCGCTC
This sequence comes from Dicrurus megarhynchus, assembly GCA_013399195.1. Classification (NCBI taxonomy): domain Eukaryota; kingdom Metazoa; phylum Chordata; class Aves; order Passeriformes; family Dicruridae; genus Dicrurus; species Dicrurus megarhynchus. The sequence goes on along the minus strand of VXAD01011974.1, from coordinate 78,580 downwards.
TGGTGGCCGAAGGGACTTGCCTGGCTCCACGGGGCTGCTGTGGGTGCTGTGCTGAAGAGCTGGGGCAGCCTGGGCAAGAGGACACAGGGCTGAGACACCACAGAGCTGAGAGGGGTGCAGAGGAGAATTCCCTCCCTGCTCTGCTGAGCCTGCCAAGAGCCCTCGTGCTGCTGCTGGGCTGTCCAAGGCACCGCTAAAACCTGCACTGAAACAGCATGGCTGAAGTGACAAATGAAGAAAGCTGGGAAACACCACGGTTCGGGCTGCTTGGTTAATTTTCTGCCTTTCATTTAAAGAGGAGGTTAAACACATCCCCTCCCTTGGGCTGGGGTGCCCTGCTGAGGATTTCTCTGACAGATGCCCGGGGGTGCTGCAGCGATGTCTGTGCTGTGTGTGGTGTGAGCGGGCGGCTCGCAGCCCCTGCCTCAGGGCTGCTGGGAGCAGCTGGGATTCTCTGGCCACTCGCCCGCACTGTGGGATGCCCACCCACTGCTGGAAACGTGAACTCTCAGCCCTGGAATTCAGAGGGAACGGGCTGCGGATAGGAGCAGGGGGAGCACGGGCTGTCAGCAGTGCTCGTTGGGGTCTTCGCTCTTTTCTGCGACTACTGAGCCTCTCCCCAGAGTTTCCTGTATTATTCCCATATTCCCAGCAGGATTTCCTAGAGAACAAAATGTGGGTGAGTATGTGAATGCTGAGCTCTGGGGAACACCAGCTCTGCCCAAAATCTTGCACTCCTCACTGCCAGCGATGCTGTGGCTCCCAGGCAGCACCCAGCTGGGCACTGGGCAGACAGGGATTCATCCAGAAGCCCCTGAGCATGGAAAAAATTTCAGATAGATGCAGAAAAAAATGTATTTTGGGAAACTTGGGCATAGCTGAACTCTTCTCCTGCCGATGGACAGAGGAGAAGGATTTAAGTGCTCTTCAGGCATCTCCTTGGCCGCTGTCTCTGCTCTGTGGGTTGGGGTGTGTTGGTGTTCCTCTCCTCTTCCTCTCCCTGCTCCTCTGGGTCTCCATGGTTTGGTCCCACACCTTTCTCCCCTGCCAGCCCTCCCTCCCCTTAAAAGAATGCTCATAAAGAAGATCACAAGCTGAAAGGGATCCCCAAGGATTATCAAGTCTAGCTCCTGGCCCTCCACAGGACAGCCCCAATAATCCCACCCTGAGCCTGCTGGGCAGGGCAGAGCAGGGGGAGTTGGTCCCTGAGGAAGGATGGGTGTCTCTGCTCCCAGCTGGCCCAGGAAAGCACTCCAGGCTCATCTGTGCCCCTGGCAAATGGGGACTCTGAGAACTTGTTCCCAACTCAACAGCTTTTGGGCAGTTGTGGGTGGGAGTGGAAATTGGATGAATTTTTTTGTCCCTTCACGGGCTCTTAGATGTTTTCCCCAAGCACCGACTCTGTCTCGTAGCCATCCCTGCACCTCTTGGTGCCCGCCCTCCCACGCAGCTGCCACATCTCCCTCCACCTCCTCACCTCCACCGAGACCCAAGTTATGATGTGAAGCTTGAACCCTTCTGGACAACTGGCACAGCCCAAGCTGAGCCTGCAATTTCCTGGCTCATAAAAACATGAGCTTCCTTCAGGCCAAGGTCTCTGCCAGGTCACAGGGATCCAAGTCCTGCACCACCTCCCCAAGGCCTCCCCACCCCCAAAATATTTTGTGACACCAGCTACGAGCTTGATTTTTCTTTTTTTTTTTTTTATTGCTCCATATGTTGGAGACACATGGAAAAATGCACAGGAGAAATCCCCGTAGCCAGGGAGCGAAAAGCCCCCGAGTTTACAGGGTGTTGCAAATAATCCGAGGCAAAACAAATGTTTAAGGCTGCCTCGACTGCCAATTTTGAGTGCATTGTTTTAAATCTGGGAGACACAGGCCAAGGGGCAGTTGTTAATGGGCCAGTAATTTTCTTCCTTTCTAGGCACCCTGGAGCAACAAATATCAAATATTCCTTGGGAAAGGAATCAAGTGTGGGGGCCTTTTTATTTAGCGTATCAAAAGCCACCACGGGCTTGCCCTCGGAGCGCTGCCACTTCCAGCGAGGAGCTTTTACAAGCAATAACCTGCTTGGGAAGCAGAGCAGGGAAGCCTCACGGCCCGGTTTGCAGCTCATTGTTGGGCCTGGCTTTTACAAGCCATGCTGGGGGCTCCCAACAGCCGAGCTTTCTGTAGCCCAGTCCATTAAACACGGCAAGCAGAGCTAAGGAGCGGCAGGGGCCAGAGCCCCCGGGGATCCTGCTGAGCCCTCTGCTCTGTAATAAACTCAGCAGCATCCCACTTATGATCCCAGCAGCAAGCAGCCCGGGCACAGGGGCTAATGTATCGCTGAAGGGAAGGTCAGGTGTGAAAAGAGCTGGGCGTGGGGCTTTTCCACTGGGTTTGGTCGTTGCTGCAGGACCAGCTGGCCAAAACGCTGCTGGCCCTGACAGCGAGCCAGGCCTCGTTGCTGTGACTTTGGGAGCCTTGCTGGGGTTTCTCTTTCTGAGATCTTGTGGATGTTACGTTGGTGTGCAGCCCAGGAGATGTGGCAGCACCCAGGGAGCGGCTGGAGCTGGGCCAGGGAGGGTCAGGCTGAGAGCAGGGAAAGGTTCTTCCCCCAGAGGGTGCTGGGCACTGCCCAGGCTCCCCAGGGAATGGGCACGGCCCCGAGCCTGCCAGAGCTCCAGGAGCGTTTGGGCAGCGCTGCCAGGGATGCCCAGGGTGGGGGTGTTGGGGGGTCTGGGCAGGGCCAGGGGTTGGATTTGATGACTTTGGAAGTCCCTTGGCACTCAGGACACTCTGTGTGTGCTGGGCAATATCCCCAGCCCCTGGCTCCCATGGACCTGTGTGTTCCCACCTTCCCCTGGACACGGTGTGGCCGTGCTGGAACACGAACGTTTCCTGGCAGGTGCCTCAGACAAAGCCACCCTGAATTTTGGGGTCTCTTATTTCTCTCTTGGGCTGCAGGAGAAGGAAAGGCTGTTGCCTCCCAGCATCGAGTGAGGGGCTCTCACTCTTTGGTGCCGTGAGAGGGGTGCTACAGGAGAAAGGGGAGAAGGGATTCAGCCCTTGCTTTTCCAGCCCCCAGCTGCCAAGGGCGCAGGCACTCCCTGCCTGCTTCACTCTCTGGATCTGCTGGTGTTTTCCCAAGACACAGCCACCCAGAGCACTTCAATTCCTCCCTCAGCTCCAGGCTGTCCCCTCTCAGGCAGCAGCGTGGAAATCCTGCAATGCCAGGCTTAGAGATTGCCTGCCTGCCACAAAACTGCAGTGGACCTCATGGGGGGCAGAAAAAAGAAACAAACCACGAATTTTTACATGAAATTTGGCCTGGCTGAACCCTCTGGTGTCCTTCCCGTGCGGGGGCTGCCCTTGGTTCTCAGCTGCTGTCACTTGAGCTGAACATCTTCGTGTCACCTGAAGAGGATCTGCGTCTCCTCGTCCTTCCCCCAGTGCTTCCAGTGTTGCACTTGGAGCCTCTGACCTGTTGGCAGCTCCTTTTCTCCCTGTCAAGGCTGGGGGAGGGAAAGGAGTTGCCAGACAATGCCCAGGGTCTGTGGGCTACCACGGGCTGCCATTTTCACTGGTGGTTTTAGTTGGAAAAAAAAGAGATCTGACAATCTGGGAATGCTGTGGGAGCTCCAGGCTCTTGCATATTGCTGGAGAAAAGTAAATTTCTCCTTGAGTCCAAACTGCTCACCTCTAGCTTTTGCAGAGTTGTCCTGGCATTTGTCTGGTTTGGAGCAACCCTGTCATTTAACTGGTTTTTGTCTTTTTTGAGGTTTTTGTTTAAATTGATTGAATTACTTTGGAGTGAAATATCTTAATTTCTGATTTATTTACTTGCAAACCCAGGGTGTTCTGGTGAGAGTTGGGATAATTCCACTCACCACCCCTCTGTGATAATTCAGCTGCACGTTCTCAGTGCAGGTACCTGCTATTTATTGCCCCATCCCTGGAAGTGTCCAAGGCCAGGCTGGGGCAGCCTGGGATAGTGGAAGGTGTCCCTGCCCGTGGCAGGGGTTGGAATGAGATATTTAAGGTCCCTTCCAACCCAAACCATTCCACGGTTCTGTTGCACTCCTGAGGCAGAAAGCTTAAAGTTATGAGTCTGAAAACAACTTATTTTATATCTAAACAGTCCGGGCTGCAGTTCTCCGTGCAAAGGGAAATTTAAGGAGCAATAATTCCCGCTCTTTATGGGGTTGGGGACTGGGACTGCCAGGCCTGGGCTGGGCCGAGCACCCCATGGTCCAGCGCCGGTCCCTGAGGGATGCTGCAGCCGGTGGTTGCCATGGAGACGGGACAATAGCGAGCCTGGGATGCGATTTGGTCGCCACCGATGTTGCCGGGGAGGAGGGGACGTGGCCGGGGCCCCCTCGGGGCGCTGCCCCGGCCCCTCCGGAGCGGCGGCCCCGCGGGGGCTCTCGGGGGGCTCTCGGGGCGAAGGGGGCGGGTGACACCTGGTGGTGGCGGCTCCTCGGGGCCGTGCGGCCACAGCAGAGCCCGCTCGGCCACTCCGCTCACACCCCGAGGCCAGGGACATTCCCTGGGAGTTCTCCTGCCCGAAGCGCCTGCACAGCTCGGGCTCAGCCGGGCTGGGAGGATGGAGCCAAGCCAGGAAGCCCCGCTGTCCCGCAGGAGGCTAAAAGCCATTTTTTCCCCCTGGTGCCAATCAGGATCTGTGCCAGGGAGTGAAAGTTCCGGCCGTGCTGACCAGCACGGGTTTTTCTGGGTTTTTCTGCGGTCATGCCTTGCTGGGAGCACGGGGCGCTCGGTTTAGTCCATCCTGGTTCCACACACCGGATTCGAACCTGGCATCCAGTGCGAACTCCCTGCTGTAGGATGCCGGGGAAGGCAGAGCTGTCAGGCCCTGGAACCCCCCAGGAGGCAGAGGGCTGTCTGCCAGGGGATGTTAAACACCAGGACTGGAGATAACTTGGGGTGAGGAGCCCCTGCATCCCCAGCGGCTGAGGCTGGAATAACTCTGTGTGTGTCGCTTCCCTGCCCGAGTGCCCGATGCTGGCTGCCGTCAGGGGGATGCTGAGCCCGCTGGGTGTCCAGGCTGGCCCCTTGCTGCTGGTTTTTATGGCCTTTGTGTCTTTGGGGAATCTTTTTCACTCCCAGATGTTGAGATAAAACATCGGAGCTCTGAAAATTCCTCAAACTGCGGCAATTCCTGTCCAGCTTATTTAAAGCGCAGACTCGAGACATTTCGCTCCAAAGTAATTCAGTAGATTTAAACAAAAACCTCAAAATCAAAGACAAAAACCAGTTAAATGACAGGGTTGCTCCAAACCAGACAAATGCCAGGACAACTCTGCAAACACTAGAGGTGAGCAGTTTGGACTCAAGGGGGAAATTTGCTTTTCTCCAGCAATATGCAAGAGCCTGGAGCTCCCACAGCATTCCCAGATTGTCAGATCTCTGTTTTTTCCAGTTCTCCTCCAGCACGGGGAGGAGGGACAAGCACCCTGCTTCCCTGGGGAATGGGGAGGTTTTGAAATGTCTGGCTCTTTGGGGTGCAGGAAAAGGTTAATCCCTGGGCAGGGGGATGGTTGGGACTGGGATTTTCTTATTCCTCTCGAGTGTGGTTTGGCTCCTGTCTCCCTGCACCTCCTGCCGCCGTCCTGGTCCCCACGAGTGACAGGGAGCTGCCTCCTCTGGGGTGCTGTGGGAGCAACCAGCAACTCCCGGTGTGTCCATGCCTCCAGCTGCAGGGAATTCCAGCAGCAATCAGGGAATAAAGAGACCCAGAGGGCTTTGGTACCTGGAGGTCACTGGGCTCCTGCTCTTTGGCTCGAACATCCCTTCCCTCGCTGCCAGCAGGTCCCTCCCCTGCTCTGTGTGATTTTGGTGGCACAAGGCCCCTGCTTTGAGTCTCTTTTTGGGGTAGGACCTTGTTGGTTCACCCAGCTCCGGGTGGGAGCAGGACTTGGGGTGCAGCTGGGATTTTGTATTTGTGGGGGGGCTGCAGCTGCAGGTGCTTTGATGCTGAATTAATCAGGGGATTTTGTAGTGCTGGAGGGAAGGAGACATGGAGTGAGACCCCATTTTGGGGGCTGTGCTTCTCCTTGCCCTCATGAACCCCTGGTGGGGAGCAGGCTGTCCCCACAGAGGCTTTTGAGAGCTCCTCTCCAGGCAGCTGAGTTGATGGGCAGTTAATGGTTCGAGAAGGATGGAAAGGTTTAACTCTACCCTGCCTCAGCCACCATTTTTCTGCTCGGGTGGGCAGGAGGCTTAAAATGCCACTTTGGCTGGCAGAGAGCTGGGGCCAGGGGAAGGGCGAAGGAAAAAGCTTTTACTGCCAAAAATAGCTCCAGAACAAAACGAAGAGGGCGGAGGGCAAGCAGGGAAACGGAGAAGTGCCTCCTCCAGGGGCCAGCCCCGGAGTTCTCATCCTCTGAGCAGGAAAGCTTGGCTGGATTAAAGACAGTCCCCTGCTGCAGAGCTAAAACAGGCACGTGTGAGAGCAGCGGGGGACGGTGGCACGGGGCACCGCGCTGCCCTTCCTCCTCCGCGCGATCCAGGCTGAGCATCCCCCAGATCGTCCTCCCGACAAACCCTTCTCTTCTGGCTGCCCAGGGCCGGCACGTGCTGGGACCATGGCCCCTCTCCTCACCTTGTCCCTGGCCCTTGCACGGTGATGCTGCAGCTGCTTCCCACCCCCAGCACTGCCGTGACTCTGGCACGGGGCAGGGGAGGGGATGAGGGGCTCCTGTGGTCCCTCATCCATGGCTATGCTGCTCCACGCCCATGGATGTCTGTCTTGGAGGTGAAGGGTGGGAAGCTTCATGCTGCTCCCCAGGCTCCACCAGCAGAGAGAAGGAAGGGCTGGGCTCTGCTGGGCACAGACCCAAGCAGGGCTGGGGACACCTGAGGGCTGGGGACACATCTCCAGCCCCCGCACAGAGCAGGCTTTGATCTGGACAGAGGGAGATGCCTGTGGCGGTCGTGGGGAGCTCTGCAAGTGTTACAGGTGGGACAGGAGGAACCTGCTGCTTTAGTGGCTTTTTTTTTTTCCCCACTCCGCTTGATTTAAGACCCGCTTCCCACCCTCAGGAGCTCAGGGCTCCTTGAAGAAGCCGTTCCCTCCAGCCTGGCACGGATCCTGTCAGAGGGAGCGATCCCTGAGCCGTGAGAACCCAGGAGCTGGCAGCTTTTGAGCACCAGAACATCGGGAAAAATGGAAAAAAATCCTGTGCCAAACTGGCAAAAAGTCAGAGTAACAGCCCACAGGGGGTGACCTGGCCAAGAGCAGCTCCCGGCAGGGCACGGGGCCTGGGGAGCACAGGGGCTGGCCTCGCTCCCTGCTCCATGAGAGGGCCTTGCCCGTGCGTCCCGGTGCCTGATGCTGCAAAACCCCCCTGCACAGAGCCCTCCCACCCAAACTGGGGCATCCAAAGGAAGGTGCAGGGGCATTTCTCATAGCAAGCGTTGGTTGGGTATTGAATTGTCAGCGGTGCCAGGAAATGCTGCTATTCCTTCCCTTCGCAGGGCTGGGAGATGATAAACACCGGGGGCTGCCTGCATTCAGCTGTGATCCATCAAGGAGGGGGGGCCTGGCCCCAGCGCGGGGTGAGGGGAGGTCGGTGACTGTGTAAACAGGCACTTCAGAGTTCACCCCGAGCTGGTATTACTGCAATTCATTAGAGGTGTCAGCCTGCTTTGTAGTTCCTGGCTTGGAGAGCCCCTTGCCTGGCAGCCTCCAGCACCCAGCCCTGCCAGCAGAGAAACAAACCTTTGCAGGAGGCAAAGCTGCAGTTGCAGCACCACCCTTAAATTTAAAAAAATAATTTAAAAAGTGAGGTTTGGTGTCTCTGCTTGGCTTTACTGCAGTCACAGAGGCTCCTCCTCCAGGGGAATCTGTGCTTGGGGAAGGCCCTTTGCTCCTGCCAAGCACACTCAGTGAGGTGCACCGAGGTGCCCGGCCGCCACTGCTGGCACTGAGGCGTTTGTTCGGGGAAAGCAGCACGAGGGCACAGATCACGCCGTGCTCTGCCACTGCCAGTGATTGCTTCAAGGAATTCCAGACCTGTTCTAGGCAGGAGCCTGGGGACCAGAGGAGCTGATTCGGCTGTGCAGAGCATCCTTTGCACCTGGGAGCATGCCCCCTGCACCCAGCCTCAGCCAACGAACGCCTTTGTTCTGCCCAGGGCAGCGTGGGGAGCCCGCGCTCCTCTGCAGCCCCACCAGGATGCTGGGCTTGGCAGGGAGCTTGGTGCCCCTTGGCAGCATCCTGGGATGGAGCAGGGCTTTGCCAAGCCCCGGAGGAGGAGGAGGGCTGGAGCTCTCTCCCCTGTTGGAACAGCTTGTTCCGCTCCCCTCGCCAGCCTGCTCCGCTGCAACGCTTCACCCAACACCAAAGGACACTAAAACCCCCCCTCCCAGCTGTGGGGAAGCCCAGCAAGGGATAATAAACTGCCAGAGGTGTCCAGGGAGAGGCTTAGCAAGCCCTGGGGAGGATGGAACACTGTGGGGGCAGCCCCACCAGCTCGGGTGGGCGCTCTGGGGGTGGTGATGCTGAAAACTGAGGGAAAGGAGGGAAAAAAGTGATATTCACTCTGCCCAGAGGGGAATAACAGCTCCCAAAGGGGGATGAAACCTCTCCCCCCAACCAAAATATCCCTGCAGGCGTGGCTGGGATGGCAGAGGGAGGGACTCTGCAGACGGAGGTGTTGGATGGCTGCTCCTCCCTGGATCCTGCAGCTGTGCCCGGGGGTGCAGCCCTTCCCAGGGGGAATTACGGCCTCAGCTGAGTGCTGGCAGGAGATGAGCTGAGGACTGTGAGTCCTCTGTGGGTCCTGCTGTGCTCTCCAGCCTGGAGGGTGTCACTCTGTGGATCCTGGTCGAGCCCAAGGTGCAAAGATCTGAGAGGAACGGGCCAACAAATGCCGAGAATTCAGCTCTGCTTGCACACGTGGGGGCCTGGTGGGTCCCTCTACAGAACCGGACTTCATCGCCACCCTCCAGGTGACACAGCAGCCTCAGGCCTGCTCATTTCCAGGCACTAACGAGCTGCATTGATGAAGGTTTCTCCCCCCTGGGGCACCTGCTGCTGAGTCCTGTTTGCTCCCACCAGAGCCATGCTGAGGAGATGCAGAGTGGTGCCTAACCATTGAAGAGGACAGAGCCCCCACTGCTGAAATTCCAGAAGTGGCTCAGAAGTGCTTGGTTGAAGGCTGGATTTGATGATCTTGGGGGCCTTTTCCCACCTTAATGATTCCATGATTCTAAACAAGTGACTATTAACCCAGGTGACAATTTCCATTTCTCCTTTATCTGCCTCCTGAACGCCACAATCCTCTCCAATCCCATCTCTCCACTCCGCAGCCTCACTGCTGTGGTCAGAGTGCTGCATTCCCAAATAAATCCAACCTCTCCCGCCCCGTTGCCAGGGAGTGTGTGTGAAACATTCTGAGGGACCCATTCCTGAAGCCTGGGAGCTGGAGCGAGAAGAGTGTCAGCTCCCAGCTCTGGAATTGCTAATAAACCATCTGGCCTCGCTTGTTTTAATTGCGTGCTGCTCCCACGGAGGGTCACCGAGCAGAGAGGGTGCCCTGCATTCCCACACCGGCATTTCCCCAGGGATTACTGTGCCGTGCAGGGATCCCAGCACGGGGCCTTGGATTCCCGGCCGAGGCGGGCAGGTGCTTCCAATGCTGTTCCAGTGTTCCCCCCGCTCAGCCTGTCCGAGAGGGAGGAGTGTGTGCAGGATGTGTCGGGTGGGGGAGGCAGAGCAGGGAGCTCAGCGGGGCTAGTGCCGAGCGCCGTGGGGCTGCCCCGTGGCCGCGGTGTCAGGGCCGTCCCCAGCACGCCGGGCCCTGCCCGCGCTGCTGTCGCCGCGTGTGGCCCTGCCGAGGTGTCGGTGGTGGCCTGTCACCCCGTGCTGCCTGCGAGCAGCCTGAGCAGCGCCCAGCCCTCCCCTCCCTCCCCTCCCGCAGCCGTCTGTCCCTCTCCAGGGACATTCCCCTCATCCGCGCCCAGCCTCAGCTCTGCTTTGCCCCTTCGGGATGGGACGGAGCAGCCGCCGCCCTGTGCTCAGGGGTGATTGTGCAGCTCGGGAAGCCTCTGGCCACTTCCACGGCCCCCACAGAAGTGAGGGTCCTTGGGTTGTCCCCAGTGCTGGAGCACAAACAGTCCAGGTGTGGCACGGGGAGGCTGTGGTGGCACCCCTGGCGGTGTCACCGGGCTTTCCCCGTGCCTCAGTTTCCCTCCCTGCTCTTTGATGCAGGACCTGGCTGTGGTGGGGGCTGTGGATCGTGGTTTGTGGGGGTTTTTTTGGCAGGTGAAGCCCTTGGGCTGGGACTTGCCCGACGTGACTGTGTCTGTGGGGACGTGGCAGCGCTGATCACACCATCCCTCCTGCCTGATTCACACTTCCTGGGACCTCATTCTTCTGGGAAATCTTCCCAAGGGGTCTTCAGGTTCCCTGGGAAGACTCGGCACCTCCCCAGACCCATATTCTGTGGGTCTGGCACAGGGGCACCCTACTCATTCCCTGCCTGCTGCCTGTCGTGGTCTGGAATGGGCCACCTGCACCTGGGGGGGCTCAGCCTGGAGAAAAGGAGCCTCAGGAGGAGCTTCCTGCTCTCCACAGCTCCCTGAGCAGAGCCTGGAGCCAGCCGGAGGTTGGTCTCTTCTCCCAGGTAATGTCACAGAGAGGAAACGGCCTCAAGCTGCACTGGAGGAGGTTGAGGTTGGATATTAAGGAAAATTTCTCCATGGAAAGAGTTGTCAAGCACTGGCAGAGGCTGCTCAGGGCAGTGGCGGAGTCGCCATCCCGGGAGGAATTTAAAAGACGGGTGAATGCGGCACTAAGGGATGTGGTTGGCCCTGATAATCTCGGAGAGTTTTTCCAATCGAGACGATGCCGTGAGCTCAACCATCCGCCCTTGCCCCGGCAGCCTCTCCCCGTGCCCTGAGCCGGCGCTGGAGGCACCGCTCCGGAGCCGTGTGGGATCCTAGCCCTCAGCTGCCGCTCTGTTCCCACCGCTCCCTGCTTCCCAATTTCCCCCGCCCCTTTCCTCGGTGCCCCCTCACCAGCTCTTAAACCCCAGCCTCTCCATCCACCCAAGAAAAGGCTCATCCCTGCCGGGTTACCAGCCTGCTGCAGGAGCGTTTCCATGTCTTTATTTTCCCAGGGTTTGCTGATTACTCCCGTCTCCATCGCCCCGGCCGTGATGGACTCGTTATCAGGCACCGCACGGCGAGGAAGCGACCTGTGACCCCGCCCGGGGACAGGGGTGACCCCGAGGGAGCCGCCCTTATCGGCCCTTTTTAAAAGCTTCCCTTTTTACCGCGGCAGAGGAGCCCCGGCCAAGCCCGAAGAGCCGCGGGTGTGGCTGGCAGGCCCGTGGGGTGGGGTTATTCCCGCTGGGAACGGAGGGTGTTCGAGGTTGGGAAGAGCTGGAGTGAAACCCACGAGGGTGGAAGAGCCGAGAGCTGCGGTGGAGAAGGGCTGGGTGCAGCTCAGGAGGGTTGAGCTTGACAAACGCCCTGCCTGAGTCCACCTGCTCCTCCAGACAGGCTTCCCACCGGGACTGTCCGGAGAAAGCCCGGCGGGAGATAAGAGCGGCCGCGGGGGAAGGCGACCCGGGACATCCTCGGCACCGGGGCTGTCCTGCACCGCCACCCACACCTGGGACGGGGCAGCGGCTGGGAGCTGTGTCCCCGCTGTCCCCAAACCCCGGCTGTCTGTCGGGAGGGGCCGATGCATCTTCCCTTTTCCTCCCAAGTGACCTTTCCATCCATCTTTTTGGAGGCGCTGAGTCTCAGGGCATCGCTGCCCCCTCTCCCCTCAGCTCCCTCTCCAGGGAGCAGCTGCAGGAGCTGCAGGGTTTGGAGCAGGGAGGATGGAGAGGCGAGGGAGAGCTGGGGATCCCATTTCCCGTGGCAGAGAGGATAACGCCCCGCTCGGGACAGAGCCCTGGGGCAGAGCCCCGGGGCAGATGGAGCAGCCCTGCTCCCCTCGCCCTGCCGGGGCACGGATCCATCCCTCTGATGCGCTGCGGGCTCTGCCTGGGTGGGTCCCTGAGCCGACCCCCCGGCTCCCCAGCAGGGATTAGCCGGGATGGGTTTTTGCCAAGTCCCGGCTGTCACTGTGTTCCCACCTTTGATCAGGAGTCGGCATTCCTGAAGTGCTCCATCTCCCACATGTTGCGCTGATCAAAGGCAGCTGCTGCCCGGACCCTCCCCTGAGCCCATTTGCACACACACACCCAAAAATACAGAAATAAAGGAAACTCGAGGCGGTGGAAGGGGTGATGGATGAAGGAGAGAGCAGGCAAGGGGCAGCAGCAGGAAAATCCCTCTCCCTGGTCTCCTGATGGAGGGTCCCATGCACACCCGTCAGGAAGGCTGGTGGGGAGCCTGTCAAGGGTTGAAGGGAGAGCTGCTTGGGGCAGCTTGGAGAAGGAGCTGGACCTTATCTGTCACCTGGAGGAAACTGTTCTGGGTGGGTGACAGCAGCAGCCGTGGCAGAACACAGCCAACATCTCCCCCAGCTTTAGGTGGGGTCAGGAGAGAGCCTGGACCGACCTTTCCTTTAACCCCACTCCCGCCCTGGCAGGTTCTGTGCGCTCAGTGCCAAGCTCCAGCCCATCGCCTCTGGAGAACCACGGGAGGCTCTGCTAGGCAGGCACGTGGGCTGTGACGGGCAGAGAGATGCCGGGAGGGATTTGACCTCATGGACCATCTCCTCCAGCTCTGCCAGCCACCACCATCAGCTGCTTCACAGGGAGAGGAGAAGGTCTGAGACCTGCTCTGGTGGTAGCTGCTCTCCAGGGCAAGGGTGGTCCCATCACCTGTTGTGGCAGATGAATTATTGCTCATGGACAGGATTTAACCTCTGTCCCCCAGCTGCTGTAACGCAGAGCACTTGGATTATCTGGATTTCCAAGCCCTTGGTGAATCCTCCTCCATGGCAAGTCACGCTGGCATCAGCAGCTTGTTTGTGCCCGATGTGATGGGGGAAATCCCTCCTGCCCTTCCTCATCCTCTCCCCCACCTGCTGACACTCAGAGCTGCAGTTCAGCTGCAAGGCCTTGAAGAGACACGATCTCCACAAAAACCTGCAGGTAAAAGGAGGGCAGAGAGCAGGAGCATGGCACACGCTTGCAGACGGTGCCCTCGGCTGAGGCAGCGGGTTCAGGTGAGGGGAGGTGTGGTTGGCAGCCAAACTGTGCTGCCCACAGTGACACTGCAGCACTCACACCCCCAGGCAAGGACAGCATCCTTGCAGCATCCTGTCCCTCTGGCAGAGGCTCTGGCAGGCCAGGCTGGGCAGAGTCCCAGGCATGAAGCCCTTCAGAAGGGCAATTTCTCCTCCTCCTCCCTTGGCCCCATCCCGTCGTGCAGCACTGTAGGGACAGGTATCCCGGGCACTGCCCTCCCAAGCACCAGCTGTGTCATTCAAAGCAGCCTTTTACCTCCTTCAGGACTGTCAGGACAATTTGCTCACACAAGGAGGCTCTGGCCATCTCCAATCCCAAAATTCAGTGTCTCCAGCAGCAAAACCGAGGAGGTTCAGGCAGCATTTCCTAGGGTGCTGTTATTAAAATAATGCTACCCTGTGCAGCAGGGGCAGCACACCAAACCGAGCCATGAGTGTTGCTGAGTCTCCTTCATTCCTGTCCTCACTGGTGTCTGTGGGTCAGTTCAGTCAGGAGAAGTCACCTCAGCCAGGTGACAGCCCTCTGCAGGAACCCCCCGAGGCTGAATTCCGCTCATTTCCCATCTCTGGAAGAAAAGGGAAGGACTCAAGGGCGCCAAGGAAACCGAGCACCTCCAGTGCTTACTGCCACGGAGGGTGTGGGTACACCCAGAACCCCCCCAGCCCCCAGACCTGCCCAGCAGCGTCCTGTGAGCACCCAAGAGGCTGCCTGGCATGGGGGATCCTGTCCCAGCCAAGGTGACCCCGGCTCAGAGGGATCTTTTACCTTCCCCGTTCACCTCCAGCAGCGGCCGGCGGTGGCCGAGGCGCTCCCGATCCGACAGGCATGAAGGGCAGCCCGGGGCTGCGCTCGTCCTCCTCGGCAGGGCCGGCAGTGCCAGGGCTGGCCGGGGCAGCACACCGCAGCACAGCAGCTGCTCTGGCTCGGGGTCACAGCCTGCCTGCCCGCCGGGGTACCTGCAGATTTGGGGGACACCTCTGGTGCCCCTTTGGACACCGTGGGGGACAAAGAGCAAGAGAAGCACCCCTCCAAACACCCCAGCGGCCTTTGCATCTGCCCTCGCATCCCTAGGGGCAGACAGGCTCTGCAGCAGCTTGCTTTTTCTCTTTCTTTTTCTCTTTCTTTCTTTCTTTTTCTTTCTCTCCTTCTTTCTTTCTTTCCTCCTTTCTTTCCTTCTTTCTTCTTCAGCACCTGCTGAAGGGGCAACTCTCATACCTCTCTGACCCCCCTAAAATCCCCAGTTCTCCAGTAAAAGATGCTCCCAGTCTCACATTTGTAAACTTAGAATCTTGACCCACCCTGAGGACCAGAACCTCCAAAGGAAATCAAATCTGAAGTGTGTAAATCTTGTGCTTCTGTACTAAACCTTTACACCTGGGGAGGGATAAAATCAGTTGTTTGCAATTTCAGCAGAGCTGAAATCTCCACGGACTTTGCCAAACCCACGTTCCTGCACGGACACTGGAATCAAGAGTCAGTGGGGTACCTGGCCCTGTCTCAGTTAAGCTCTGCTCCCCCAAACTCCCCAGGAGAAGCGGCTCTTTCTGATCCCAGCCATGCTTAGGGCTCACAGCTGCAGCACCTGAGCACGGGGGCCAAGCTCCGGCCTGGGGAAAATCGCCCCTAATGGCAGAAAAGGCAATGAGGAGGCAGAGTGCAGCCCAGGTGCAGCTGTGGTGCGAGGTGAGACCCTACAAAGAGCAGCAGGGCCGGACACAGCCAGGATCGATCCCTGTCCCGGTGGTCAGGAGACAGGAACGGGCAGGGTCAGCGCTGTGTGGGCAGAGCTGGGTGCTGCTGCCGGCTGCACATGGCAGGTGAGGAGGATGCGGGGAGGGAGATGGGGGACAAGTGTCTCAGAGAGGACAGGAGTGACAAGGGCAAGGTCTGGATGCGTTAGCAATGGTGCCAGGGTCCTGTCAGTGGCAGCCTGCATCCCAAGTGACAGCCCTGACAGCCCGGCCAAGGACGAGCAGGAGCAGAGGGCGAGGGGGGAGGGAGCCGGGTCCCCGTGCTGTGACTCCTCGCGGAGATCCCTGTGAAGGGCAGGGGAAGGGACAAAGGAGCGTCTCCCCTGGGAGCCCCCGCTCAGGGCTGTGCCGTGCGCTGTCCCTCTGAGCAGGGCGCTGGGGGCATTCCCAGAGCATCCCACCCTCTCCTGCTTCCCGAGCCCTGAGCCTGGCCGCTGTCTCTGCTCTCTCTCCCTGGAAAGTGCGCTTCCCTTGCCGTTCCCCCGGGAGGAGAGCATGGGCTGCACCCCAGTCCCGACAGGACACTGCGACTGGGCTGCCTCCCCCAGAGAGCTTCCTGCCCTGTCCCCCTGCTGCTTTCAGCCTTTGGGGTGGGCTCAGCCAGCTGGACCAGCCCCATGGGGCACTAGGAGATGCTGCGAGGGGGGTGGAATTGCCCCAGGTTACCCCTGGGGTAACTCCAAACCGTGGGGGAAGGGGTGAGGGCTGGTGCTGAAGCTCAGAGCTGTGCTGAGCATCTTCCTGTGGGAATAAGGGTGTAAAGTCGGATTTCAGGCTCGTGTGAGAGCAGGGCTGAGGGGCTGTGAGCAGGAGGAGATGCTTGAAGAACAATAGTTCTGCTTCCCCCAGGTATGCTCAGCCTCCAGCAATGGATCGCGGCAGCATAAAATATCCTGAGTTGGAGGGGACCCACACGGGCCATGGAGTCCAGCTCCTGGCCGCCCTCGGGGGAAAAGAGCCTTTTCCTGATATCCAACCTAGCCCTGCCCTGGCACCGCTCGGGTCCTGTCCCCGGCCACAGCAGAGTCGGCGCTGCCCCTCGGGAGGGAGCTGTAGGTGGATGTTCCGGTAGGAGAGGACCTGCAGTGTTTATTAACCCCCAAGGGATTATTTATTCTGTGACTTTTGCTCTCTTTTATCCCTCGGAGCTCTCACAACGCACCGTCCTCTGGCTGCGGGTTATTTAGCCATTCCTTGCAGGGAAGCTGCTTTTATTCCCAGAGTCCCAGAGCGGTTTGGGTTTGAAGGGCTCTCGTTCCCACCCCCTGCCATGGGCAGGGACACCTTCCATTATCCCAGGCTGCTCCAAGCCCCGTCCAGCCTGGCACCTTGAGTGCATCCAGGGATCCACAGTTTCCCTGGGCCAGACCCTCTGTCCCCCTTCCCTCCTCGCTCCTGCGTGACTTTTAGGCGTGCCATCGAGGCACTCTGCGGCATCCCCCCCCACGCAAACCCAATACTTCCCGAGGGACTTTGGCTCCGCGGCCGCCCGGAGCCGGGAGCGGCGGGCGCGGAGCTCCCTCCTGCGGCCCCACCGAGCAGCGCGGACGGGCCGGGGAGCTGCAGCCGCGCCTCCCGGGGAAACCCAGGGGTGCTCGCCCCCTCCTCATTGTGCCCCTCTTCCCCTCCCCTTCCCTCCCCGCCGGTCCCTGTCCCCGTGTCCCGATGCTGCTCCCGCGGCCCCCGCCCCTGCAGGCCCCGTTGCTAAGGGGCCGTTGCTAAGGACCAACATCCGGGTCCGCCGCGGCGCGTGCGCGCTGACGCACGCAGCCCACGTGACCCGGGGAAGATGGCGGCGCCCATGGCGCGGCGTGCGCGGCGCTGAGCGCTCCCTCCTTGGCAGACCTCCTTGGTCTGTCGCAGCCATGTCGCGGCTTATCGTGAAGAATCTCCCCAACGGGGTGAGGCAGCGGCGCGGTGGCGGGGTCGACCGGTGGGGAGGGGCGCGCAGGGCCTAGGATGGGTCTGACGGATGCTGCGGGGGGAAGCGGGATGTAGGGCAGGGAGAGGCACAGGGACGGGAGGGTGTGCTGGGGATGGGAGAGAGCGGGGAGACCCCCCGGGAGAGAAGGTCTGAAGTGGTGGGACGATGAGGTTTTGGAGGGGGAGCAGCGAGATGTCCCGGGGAAGGCGCTAGGAGGGGATAAGGAGTCGCGGTCGTGTGCTGGGATGGGGAACGTGGGGACACCTCGCGGGGGGAACATGGGGGGAGAGCTCCTGGAGGAGCCAGGAAGGTACCCTGGGGTGCAGGAAGCAGCAGGGGGGGCATGGGCTGGGCAGCGGCAGCCCCTCAGGGTAGGGAGTGGCCCTTGTTGTGGTCGCTGTTCCCCCCTCGTTGTCCGGGGGTCGGGTGCAGGTGCCCTCTGTGCTGCTGTGCCCGGCGGGATCCCGCCCTGCTCCCCATCCCCATGGAGTGGGTTCGTGGGGGAGATGAGGGGGTTTGGTGGCTGAAGGGGGGATTTTTGGCAGTGTTGCTGTGACACACCGTGGTTCCTACAGCCTTTGAGGGAGGGTGTTTCGTTTTGGACTTGTCCACAAAGCATCTCTGTGTCTGTTCCATGGCTGAGTTCCCTTCCTGCTGTCCTCCCTGCCCTCCCAGATGAAGGAGGACCGCTTCAGGAAGCTGTTTGCTGCCTTTGGCACGCTCACTGACTGCTGCCTGAAGTACACCAAGGATGGCAGGTTCCGGAAATTCGGCTTCATTGGCTACAGGTCTGAAGATGAAGCTCAGACGGCCCTGAACCACTTCAACAAAAGCTTCATAGACACTTCCAGAGTCACAGTGAGCTGATCTCTGAAAATATCTTCCTGAGATTCCTAAGGGATGGGGTATGGGGAAGGAATTGTTCCCTGGGAGGGTGGGAGGCCCTGGCACAGGGTGCCCAGAGAAGCTGTGGCTGCCCCTGGATCCCTGGCAGTGCCCAAGGCCAGGCTGGACACCGGGAGCAGCCTGGGACAGTGGGAGGTGTCCCTGCCGTGGCAGGGGTGGGACTTTAAGGCCCCTCCCAGCCCAGCCCATCCTGGGGTCTGTGAGTGTCTGCTCTGACCTTTCCTGCAGTGACTGAACGTGCAGCTCTGTGCCTGTGGAACCAAGAGGTGTAAAAAGCTGCTCCTGCACAGCCCCCATCCCACCAGGGCTGGAACAGAGTGAGGTTACCCAGCAGGTACAGCACAGGCTGTGGAACATGTGTTTAATTACAGTCCTGATTCCTTCCAGGTGGAGCTCTGCAAGTCTTTTGGTGACCCTACAAAGCCCAAAGCCTGGAGCAAGCACTCTCAGAAGGCCTCTGCCCCAGAAAAGCAGCCCGAGAAGCCCTTGGCAAGTGCAGCTCCTGCAGGCACAAAGAAAGTGAGTCTTGCCTGATCCCTGGAGGCTCTGCTGGGTGTCTGTGACAGGGGAGGGTGGCCTGGGGTGTGGAGGAGGGGATGGAGCAGCTGGCACACCCCGTGCTGGAGCCCTGGTGCTGCTCTTTGGTGCATTAGGATCTCTGCTCGCTGTGCTCTCGGGTTACCTGGCATTGCCTGTGCTCCTAATGAGCCTTTCTGGGTCTTTTCCCAAGGACAAAAAGAAGAAGGATCCAGTGGATAACTTAAAGGAGGTGAGTTGGGGTTGGGCTGCAGTCCCTGCATTCTTGCTGCTGAGTAGTTCCTTCCTGTCCTGCTTCCCATGCTGGGGGTTCAGGCTGGGACAGCCCAGTTCTGCTGTAAAAAGTCACTGTAACACCCCCAGCACTGGGGTGGGATTTTCTAGTGGTCACCTCCTCCTGTGTGCCCACATGCTGCACCCAGGCCAGTTCTGGGCTTTACCCATGTGTGAGTTCTGTCACATTTAACTTGTCTGGGGTTTTTTTCTCTTTTTATTGTTTTGTTTTCCTCTTTAAAGTACTTTCTAAACACCAATTATAAAAAAAGAGTAGGAACGAGACACCTGGAGAAGACTTTAATCTCCTTGTCAGTGTAAACTGAGCCCCCTTAAGGGATTTTTGGTTTTACCCTGCTGGAATTGAGGTGATGTCTTGGATTTCAGGTTCGCTGTGAGTCTCTCTTCACAGCTGGTCTGCTTTTTGTCCTTCACAGCTGCAAGAAGATAAAACATTCCAGGAGTTTTTGGTGGTTCACCAGAAGCGGTCCCAGGTGGCCACGTGGGCTAATGACACTTTGGCAGAGGAGCCCAAGAAGGGAAAGTCAGCAGCAGCTGATTACCTCAACTTCGATTCAGATGAGTCTGAGGAGCTGAGCGAGGGTGGGGATGAGCCCTCTGAAGATGAGGAGGAAATCAAAGGTACCCTTTGCTTGTCTTGGTCACGGTGACTGTGACAGGATTGGGCTCAGCCTCACCTTCCTGTGAGCTGGGGGCGTGTGGTTGTTTCCCCAAACTCGGGGAAATGTGGGAAATGCAGTGTCTGATGTTGGGGGGTGGCATTTGTGCCTTCCCTGTGTCCTTGGGGAAGAGTACCAGGACAAGCACCTGCAGCTTTCCTGAGGTGCTTTCCTACCTGCAGCCCCTCTGCCTCCAGGGTTCCCAGGGCTGGATGTGGTTTCTGTTGCTTTAGGAACCTGTGGATGGATGTCTGGGAACTTGTCTGCTCTGCCTTGGGCCCACATCCTGGAAATGGGGTGTCCCTGGGCCCTGGCAGGGTTGGTGGGAAGGGACAGGGCTCAGGGTCTTGGCTCCTGAGAGGAGCACTGGAGCAGGGGTGAATCCTGAGGGCTCAGAAGCCTGGGCTGTGTGTGTGTTTTAGCCTCCAGTGTCCCTGCAGCAGGGCTGGCTGTGGGTTTGGAGCTATTCTCCCTCCCTGTGTGGGGCTGCCTTGGGCTGCTCTGGTGGAGTGCTGTTCTCCCTGCTGTCCCCATCTCTTTGGCTCACTCAAATGGGATTGTGTCCCAACTAAGCACTTGAAACCTTTCTCTGAAGCCTGCTGGGGGTATTGAGCTAAAATTGTGACAGAATACTTTGTCCTGGAGTACCTCAAACCCCTTTCTAATATGTTTTATATATGAACTGTTGCTTTGAAAATCCAGACTGTCAGTCTGGAAGTGCTGAGATGAAATTGCTCTGCTGTTCTCAAGCCTTTCCTGTGGAAATGGTAGAGGAGAGGGAGGTGATGGTTGTGATGGTGTCAGTTCTCAGCTTTTTCCTGGCCTGGGGGGAGAGCAGCAGCAGAGTCTGTGTGAAAAAACTTCTCTGATCTCTCCTCTCTGTCAGGAAAGAAAGGAGGGAAGAAGGCAGCTACCAGTAAAAAGCTCTCAGATATGGATTACCTGAAATCCAAAGTGGTGGAGGATTCTTCCTCCTCATCCAGTGCAGAGGAAGAAACAGAGAGCGAGGAGGAGGAGGAGGAGGAGGAAGAGGAAAGTGAGGCTGAGGAGGATTCGGGCATTGCAGAAACCCAGCCAGAGAAAAGGGGGAAGCCAAAAGCCCAACAAACAGAGCAAGAAACACCAGTGGAGAGGAAGAAGAAGGGATCCACACTGGAGGTACAGCTGAACTAGGCTTCTGTCTTTCGAAAGCAGCAGCTCTGTGGGTAGCAGGTGTCTGTCAGCCCCTGCAGGGGTGGGCTGGAAGCCTGGGAAGGCTGCAGGGCCCACTGGGTGCCAGCTTTCCTGGCTCTCTTGGGGTGACCCATTTAAAGATTTTGCTGAATCTCCTCAGGGCTGGCTACGTTCCCAGAGATGGGGCACTTCCAGCTAGGTGCTGCTGGTGCCCTTTGCAGAGGCCTTTTCCCTTTTGCAGGAAGTGCTGTCCTGCAGAGCTCAGTTCCTGGTGCTGGGGTTTGACTGTCCCAGCCAAGCCTTGCACCTTCAGCAGGCGCCTCCTGCCCCACACAGCCGCCAGAGGTTCTTGATAACCTCTCCCACTCTTCAGCTCCTGTTTGTTGGACAAGCCCAGCTGGTTGTGCTGTGATTTTTGTTCTTTCATGCAGCTTTTTGCCCCTTTTTCCCCTCCTCTGTGCAGAGCCAGGGCAGCTCAGGGGCAGCCAGCACTCCGTTCACAGTGAAGCTTCGTGGGGCCCCCTCGAACATCACCGAGGCAAGTTTGGTTCCCAACTGGGGAGGGAGGCTCAGGGGGGGTCTCAGAGTGTCACTCTGCAAGAGTTTTGCAGAAACTTTTCACTTTTCACTGGTTTGAGGGTTGTGTGGGTGGCCAGGGGAACTTTAGGACTGTCCTTGTGCAGAGATCTGTTTGTTGCATGGGGTGTTTTATAGAGAAAAACCAAAGTCTGCAACTTGCTGCTTCCCGTATCTGAGATCTTACCCAACCAATTCTAATTCTTCCTGCAGCAAAAAATTCGGGAATTCTTCTTCCCCCTGAAGCCAGTGGCAATCAGGATGGGGAAAAAGGCCCAGGGGAAGAATTCAGGTGAGAGCTGTGTGTGGAGGGGGGGGGTTGTATCTGTGAGTTAGGGGACATTTTGATCACCCCTCTGCTCTTTTAGTCTGCAGTTCCAAATCCCTGGCTCATGGCCTGGTTCTTCCAGACCTTTCTGTGACTTTGCAGCTCTCCTGCCCTACTTGCTGCCCACAGGATGCCCTGGGCACAGTAATGTTGGCTGTGCTCCCTTAGGAGTAGCAGCAGGAGCCTTTTTTTTTTTATTATTGATCTGCATCCAGAACTTTTTTAAAGACCCCAAAACGTGCCAAGGAAGAGGCTGCTCCTCTGGGATAGCTGCAGCAGAGCAGGGCACTGTGCTGATCTGTGCTTGTGGGCTGCAGGGCAGCCTTTGGCCAGGCTGGGTGTGCAGCAGCTCTTTGGAGCTTTGCTTGCTCTTTCCCTTTAACAGTCCAACAATGGATGCAACTTCTGTTTGCTCTGGGAGGCACCTGTGAAAGCCTCCTCCAGCTGCTAAGTCAGGCTTTTTAGATTCGTGTCTGGAGAATAAGCTTTGAAAAGGCAGCCTTCCAGTCTGACATGGCCATTTCCAGGCTGGACTGAAACTTTTCATGGGAGCTGAATGCTTTATCTATAGGAATCTATACTCAAGCAAGCCCAATTCACCCTTAATTACCCAATTAGTGGCTGTGTGTGCTCCCCACATGATGCTCAGCTGAACCTTCCCTTCCTCCAAGGTTACATCTTTGTTGACTTGAAGAGCGAAGCAGAAATGCAGAGGGCCTTGAAGCGGAAGAAAGAATTCCTGGGTAAGGGCTGTTTGTTCCTCCTCGCCGTGTCTGCGGGAGCTCAGCTGCTCGAGTGCTCCCTGCACAGTGGCTCCTGTGATGGGAGTTTATCCTGGCAGAAGGGGGGTGTTCCTGGGCTCGGCCCCTCGGGATGAGCCAGGGGCTGTGACAGGAGCGCTGCTCGGGGCCTCGTGTCCTGCCCTGTGCTCAGGATGCTGCTCGTGGGTGTGGAGGTAATTCTGGGTGAGTCCGGCCTTGTACAGACAGTGCTGCAAGGCTGTGCTGGAGCCCTGGGCTCGGCCTAACCCTGGGAGTAGCTGCTGGCGTCCTGTTGGCAAGCACCGTGTGCAGAATGTGAGGGTGGCTGCCTGGGCTAGGCCGGGGCTCTCTGGAAGGAGAGGGGGCTGCTGTTGGCACCCTGGCTGCTCTGAAGGCTGACTCCTGCAGCCCCCACTTTCCTTCTGAGTCCTGCTCGGAGCCTGTGGGGCTGTAATTGTGTCACTGCTCTAAACCTGGGCTCTTGGCACGTTTTGTGTCGTTGGCCCGTGGCCTGGGGCAGCGTCCAGCGTCGCTCCGTGTGTGTTTGGGCTCAGGTGGGCGCTGTGTGGAGGTTTCCCGCTGCAGGAACACCCCAAAAGAAACTGTTCCAGCCACACCTGAGAGCCAGCCCTGGCAGAGGAGGCTGAGGGACGATGAGGAAGAAGAGGACTTGGCTGAATCAGGGAGACTCTTTGTCAGGAATCTGCCTTTCACCAGCACTGAGGAGGACTTGGAGAAGGTCTTTTCAAAGTTTGGTGAGTGCTGGCTGTGGGACTGGAACTGGTCTCTCCTTTGTCCTGAGGTTTTCCTGCTGGGTGGGAATGGATACACAGATGTCCCACATCTCTTGGACGTGGCCCAGCTCCCATCATCTTTATTGCCTGCTGTGATGATGCGAGCCTGCTTGGCAGGAGGCTTCTTGCAGGTCAGAGGTGAATCCTTGAGATACACCCCAGGTTTGGACTCTCAAGTGGAAGTTTGAAGTTTCCCTCTTCTACCTCCAAATTAAAAACACGTTTAAGGTTATCTTGGCGTCCTGGGGCAGAGGGTGAGGCTGGGGGGTCTTTATCCCTGCCTGAAGGTAAATGCTCAGAGCTTGCCTGGTTTGTGTCACCTGTCAGAGCCCATGAGCTGCCACACCTGGACTTGGGCTGCTTGTGCTGGGCCCACCTTGTCCCTCTGCGGCTCCTGGCTCAGGCTGGTGCCTCAGCACTCATCCAGAGCTGCTCTGCCCTCCCTGGCTCCCCTCAGCCCTGGTGGTGGCTGGGCAGGGCCAGTTCAGGGCTGGGCAGGGCCATCTGTGACCACCAGGCCTTGCCTCCTGCAGGGCCCCTCTCGGAGATCCACCTCCCCATAGACAAACTGACCAAGAAACCCAAAGGATTTGCTTTCATCACCTACATGATCCCTGAGCATGCCGTGAAGGCCCTGGCAGAGCTGGATGGGCAGGTGTTCCAGGTACAGCAGCTGATGCTTTTGCTGAGCTTTGGAGCGCAGCTGGCGGGAATGTTTGTTGGGAATGTGGCTGGGAGTTCGCTTCTGGGCGTTGTCAAAAAGGTTCAGTCTCCTGCAGGTTCCTTTGTGGCTTGGTTTGAACAGCTCTGCAGACACCAAAACCCTGGTGGAGGTGGGGAAGGAGCTCTGAGTCTGTCTCACACTGTGTGGGCACTTGGACTTGCAGTCGTGTCTCCTTTGGGAAGGGGAATTCCTCCCTTCCACCAAGGCTCCCTGACTAGGAAAGGTGCCAGGAAACTTCCTCCGCTCTGCTTGGTTTGTGGACGCCTGTGGATTATTCCAGAGCTACTGGACCTCTCCTTCCTGTCTTGCAGGGCAGAATGATGCATCTCTTGCCCTCCACGATCAAAAAGGAAAAAATGGGAGACGGAGATGCAGAAGATTCTTCCTCCTACAAAAAGCGCAAGGAGGCCAAGGACAAAGCCAACAGTGCCAGGTACAGCACAAGCTGCCAGATTCCCAGGAAGTGGCAGGAATGCGTCTGGGGTCTCACAGGGGCTGCAGAGATTCCCAAAGCTGATAAAGCATTTGCTGTGCAGCCCTGTTTCCTTCCTCTCTTACCTCCCTGACTCCTCTGTCCAAGGAGCTGCAGTAGTTCAGTGAGCAGCAGAAACTGGGAGCAACAGGGGCTTGAATGGCTTTGTGTAGGAGTTACTTCTCTAGTAAAAGTTAGCCTGATTCTGTAATTCTTCAGGGGGATGGTTTCAGATCAGTTGGGCCTTTCTCCTCTGCTTGGCCACCTGTACTTCTAGAGCTTGTAGCAGCTTCTTCTTGCTGTGTGACAGTTTGAAAGAAGTATCTGATACTTTCTGTCTCGAAGGGAGAAGGGTGCAAGCTTGCTTGCAGGGGTCTGCGGGTTTAGGAGGCCAGCTGGAAAGGCGTGTTCCTCTGAGCCAGCACCTGGACTGCAGCTGAGAGCTGGGACCGGTCAGCTCTGGGGAAGCAGAGCTCAGCTGCCTGCACTGCTTTGTTTGCTCTCCAGTCGTACCTCCCTCGTCCTGTCCCTTCCCTAGGGGACACCAGGACCAGGGAAGTTGTTCTTCCTCTATACTTGGCACTGGTGAGGCTGCACCTCGAGTGCTGTGTCCAGTTCTGGGCCCCTCAGTTTGGGAAGGACGTGGAGACGCTTGAGCGTGTCCAGAGGAGGGCAACAAGGCTGGGGAGGGGCTTGGAACACAAGCCCTGTGAGGAACGTCTGAGGGAGCTGGGGTTGTTTAGCCTGGAGAAAAGGAGACTCAGAGGTGACCTTATCACTCTCTACAACTTCCTGAAAGGTGGTTGTAGCCAGGTGGGGGTTGGTCTCTTTCTCCAGGCAACACTGACAGAACAAGAGGACACAGTCTTAAGCTGCGCCAAGGAAAATGTAGGTTGGATATTAGGAAAAAGTTTTTTACAGAAAGAGTGATAAAATTTTGGAATGGTCTACCTGGGGAGGTGGTGGAGTCCCCATCCCTGGACGTGTTTAAAAGGAGATTGGATGTGGTGCTCAGTGCCATGGTTTAGTTTAGTTGAGGTGTTGGGACATGGGTTGGACTCGATGATCTTGGAGGTCTCTTCCAACCTGGTGATTCTGTAAGGATGTTCCACCCTCCTTTCCCTCTCTCTTCACCCTGCCTGCTTGTGGTGGTGCTCAGAGCTGCTTTTTCCCAGGGCTGTTGCCTAGGGAGGCCCCAGCAGCAGCAGCAGGGGCCGCAGGTCGGACCTGGCCGTGTTTTCTCTCGGCAGCTCCCACAACTGGAACGCGCTGTTTGTGGGGACCAACGCCGTGGCTGATGCCGTGGCCCAGAGGTACAACGCTCCCAAAAGCCAAGTGCTGGATGCTGTGAGTTGGGTTCTGACGGACCAGCTGGGGTGGGACATCGCTTCCCTGCCTGTTCCTTCGTGGCCGGGGCCTTGCTGGTGGTGTACAGCAAAAGCTTCAGTGCATCCCTGAGCACCACACGGGCTGCGGTGCTGCAGTGCTTCTGTGGGGTCTGAGCCCGTTGACCCCTTGGTTCCCAGCCCTTCCCTCTCTGCTTTCCTGTGCCTGAATTTCACGTTCCTACATAACTACAGGTTGGTGGGAATTCACACCCGAAAGCTCAGATCCTGCCTGGGAACTTTGTTTTGCTATGGGACGTGTTTGGATTCCAACAGCAACACTCCCAGCGGCTCCAGAGGAGCTGGAGCGTTTTACCCTCAAGCTGCCTGCCATTTTACCCTCAAGTTCCCTGTGCATGTGCTTCTGAGAGCAGCAGGTGACTGAATTCTTGCCTGCAGGAGAGCAAAGACAGTGTGGCAGTGAGAGTGGCTCTGGGAGAGACGGAGCTGGTCCAGGAAATCCGCCGCTTCCTCGTGGAAAACGGAGTCAGCCTGGATTCCTTCAGCCAGGTGAGAGGCCCAGCTAGAGGCACCAGTGGGGATCTGCCTCTTCCAGTCCTGGTGTTCTCAGCTCTCTTGGGAATTGGTAACTAAATCCTCAGCATGCTGCAGGATTGAACCCTCCCTGATGAGTTAGGAGATGCTGTATCCATTTGAAAGTGCAGCTGCCCTTGGGATGGGTGAAATCCATAATGTGATGGCTTTAGGATGCTGGTCAGCTTGCTGGAGGCAGGGAAGGAGCCCTGTGCCCACACCAGGGTGGGTCTGCAGCTGAAACCTCCATCCACGAGTATTTGTGGAACTGGGATGTGCATCTCACAGGGAGGGTTTGGATCTGAAATCTCCAGCTAGAAAGTTGCTGGTTTGCTCTCTTACATGCCACATTCCCTTTCTTTCCCTGCTGGCTGTGTCAGGCTGCTGGAGAGAGGAGCAGGACGGTGATCCTGGTGAAGAACCTCCCGGCCGGCACGAGCGCCGCGGAGCTGGAGGAGCTCTTTGGCCAGCACGGCGGCCTGGGCCGGGTGCTGCTGCCCCAGGGGGGGATCACGGCCATCGTGGAGTTCCTGGAGCCAACGGAGGCCAAGCAAGCCTTCACCAGGCTGGCCTACTCCAAGGTGGGAGCACTGCCTGGGGAGGGCCGCTCTTGGTGAGGTGGGAGGCTGCAGAAGGGCTGCTCTGAGCCTGAGGGGCACAGGGCGCGAGGGAAGCGTTATCCCAGAGCCACTGACGCTCCAGTCTCTGCCCTTGGGATTTAGGGAGCTCCTGGAGCAGCAGAGCAGGGCCCAGCCTGCAGAGGCTGCTGGAGAAGGGGGCTGTGACACAGCTGGAGGGTTTTTCCCTTTCACCATCCCGCAGTGACCCATGGCAGGCTGTGGTCTGTGTGGGGCTGGATCCTTTTGTGACAGAGTTTAGGCAGCTGAAAAGGTTGCTCAGCTTTCCCACTGCTGTTTCCCATTTCTGAGGTGGAAACGATGCTGAGAGCAGAGTTTTTCCTCCAGGCCTTGCCCTTCACTGCCCATTTCTCTCCTGCCTTCTCTTCACAGTTCCATTCTGCGCCGTTGTATCTGGAGTGGGCTCCCATGGGTGTTTTCCTCAGCCCAGCCCCTCAGAAACAAAAAGCTGGGGTTGCAGAAAAGGAGGATGCAGCAGGGCTGGGAGCAGGTAAGAGCTTTGGCTGACTTGCTGGGGGTCTCTGTCTGTGTTTCTCGGCTGCTGTGCCAAGGCCCAGGATATGTTTTGTCCGAGTGACTTCCCGCTGTGAGGGCTGCTCTGCCCTCCCTAAGCACACCCGCCTTCTCCCCACCCCAGGGGCTCCCCCAGAAGTTCAGTGGGCAACTCCCCCACAGTTTGGCTTTGTTACATCTTACAAAGTTGGGTTTATTCTTCCTGTTTCAGGTGAAGCTATAAAAGACTCAGAGGAAGCAGCAGCGCAGGAAGAGGAGGAGGAGGAGGAAGAAGAAAATATTCCTGGGTGTACCTTGTTCATCAAAAACCTGAACTTTGCCACCACAGAAGACACCCTGAAGGAGGTGAGCAGTAAGGACACGGTGTTTGAAGGAGTTCAGCTGCAGCCAGTGTGACCTGGTGGGAGATGAGAGAGCACTGGGTTGGACTGGGAACATCACTCCAGGTGTCACTTGAGACAAATGCATCTGGAACTGTTTTGGTGGGGTTTAATTCCACCTAGAGACAGGTGGAGGCAGTAGGAAGTCTTCCAACATTCCTGATTTCCCGTGTTTTCTGTAAAGCTCCTCCTTGGGACAGGCTCTGCTGCTGCTCCATGTGGGAGGCAGGGAATCAATAAATGATGATTTCAGAACATGCTTTTCACCTCAGCTCTGCTGACATTGAGCTGCCTTGTGCTGCTCACCTCAGCAAAGCGCTTGGGAGAGAGAGAGAGCGTGGCAGTCCTGCAGTCGTGTGGGTGTTAACACCAAAATAAGGAAAAGCAGCTGGAATTTCCCATCTCTGGCACTCCTTGTAGCTGTGTAAAATGCCACATCCCGTGGCCCGAGAATCCTGGGCCTGTGGGACTGTAGAGACTCTGGTCCAGATGTGGACAAACGAACGTCCAGAGGAGGGCTGGGACTTGTCCCCTCTTTCTGGCTTTACAAGGGAGTCAGATAAATCGTTTGCTCCCGTCTAGCCCCCTGCTTTGGGAAGAGCTGTGTTCTGGGGACATCACAGGAGTTGCCCACCCTCAAGGTCTTTACCTGGCTGAGGGCATCTGGTCATGCAGAGTGTTCCTGCAGAGCCATCTCAGATCTCTGCGCTGTTCCTGAGCAACGGGGGAGGATTTCTGGGAATGTGTCTCGGTATCTTTAAAGCTCTGTGTGTATTTGTACAGAAATAATTCCATGAGAAAAGGCTCAGCTGCACTGCCTGTCAGGTGTGTGCTGGGGGAAGAGGGCCACGCTGGCAGTTGAGTTGCGAGCCTGTGACAAAGGGAGCTGAATCACGTGTCCAAATTCCTTGCAGACGTTTTCCAAAGTGGGAGCCCTGAAGAGCTGCACAATATCCAAGAAGAAAGACAAAGCAGGTACTCTAGATGCTGCTGTTCAATTCCTTCCCTCGGCTGGTTGCTGAGGGCTCAGGTGTGGCGTTGCTTCAGCATTCATGTGGCTGAGCATTTGTGTTCCTGCTGGCAAAATCCTCAGTGCTCCCAGAAGTGTTCCTGTCAAAATGGCTGCAAACCAAACCTTACCCCGGGGTTCGGCCTGGGAGGTTAAGCTCAGCTGTGGGATTTGTGGAGGTGTGGATCTCGAGGTGGAGAAGCTGAACTCCTCCAGGGTCACAGCAGAGAGCAGGGTGCAGGCTGACAGGAGCTGGTGCCCTGTGATGATTAAACCCTGCCTTATCCCGGGAACGGCCGGATCCTCGAGGATGCCTGGCTGAGAGCTGAGCTGAGGGGGCTTGGTTTGCCTTCCCCTGCCAGCCCTGAGCCCCCCAGGCTGCAGGGAGGAGTGGCTGTGCCTGTTGCTGCTCTCGCTTCCTGAGGAGTTGGATCCAGGCGAGCGCTGGCTGGAGGGGCTGTGGCTCCTCCGGGAGCTCCACAGCTTTGTGGCATTTCCCCTTGAATTTGATTTTCCCCATCCTCTTCCATGGGACACCTGAAAACTCAGCTCCACTGAGAGATAAAGAAATGAAGTGAATTCTCCAGTTCTGCTGGTGGGTCTGAGCAGGCAGCACCATCGAGCATGGGCTGATCTCGTAGCACCTGATCCCCGCTGGCACTGGGGTCGTCCCCACGCTCTGCCTCCACCGAGGCTCTGGAGCTGAGCACGGGGTGTTGTTTTGTCCCCTCGTTACTAATCCTGTGTCAGCCAGCCTGTTCCTCAGGGCTGTGCTGTGACTGCAGGTGCCGCAGGCCTCTGCTGGGCAGGGAGGAGAAGGGGAAGGGATGTCTCTCCCTGGCTGTGGAAGTGGCAGCTGCCTGCTGCAGCTCAGGAATGTTTGTCCCCACAGCAGGATCGCTTCCCCTGTCTGTGCCCAGCAGCTGCTTTGCAGCACTCGGTGTTTTATTTAAGGAAGTGGCCCAGAGATGATGCAAAGCAAAAAATCAGTTTTGTGTGCAGCCTCTGTTATCTTGTCAGCACCAAAACCTGCTGGTCCAGAGCAGGGCCTTGCTCAAAAAACTCAGCCAGGGGGGCTCCTGAGGAGCTTCCAAGTCCAGCCATGGCCGGGCCAGCCCTTTCCATTCAGCTTTTGTCCCCCAGTTTTGGCAATCAGTGCTTGCTCCTGGTTTGTTTTTGTATCTTACATTGTCACTGCTTTGTTAACTGCTTTCTCTTGTGGCAGGCACCTTGCTGTCCATGGGCTTTGGGTTTGTGGAGTACAAGAAGCCAGAGAGTGCCCAGAAAGCCCTGCGCCGGCTCCAGGTGAGCACGAGCCTCGCCAGCCCAGAATTCCTTCCAGAGGCTTGGATGGACCTGGCAGTTCACGGTGTTGCTGAGGATGTCACTGCCGTGAGCTGCACTGGGCAGGTGGAGAAGCCTCTAAAATGGGCCAGGTTTATGAGGAAAGAGGGTTTGTAAAAGGACAAGACCGTGGAGAAGTGTTTCCTAGTGCTGATCCAGTGTGGAAATCCCAGGAAGTGTACAAGGGTTGGGTTTCAATGAGGTTTCCTGCCAGGTGCCCCTTGCAGGGGGCAGAGACCCAGATCCCCCCTCACAGAACAAATGCTGATTAATGTTTATTTAGTGCTGCTCTGACTTCTAATTCTTCTCTCTGTTTATTTCTGTTAATTCAATCTCTGTTCCTGTTCCTTTGTTTGAACTCCAGGGCTGCACTGTGGATGGGCACAAGCTGGAGGTGAAGCTCTCGGAGAGAGCTGTCAGGTGAGGCTCCCCTCCCACCTCTGCAGTAACCCTGGGGGCTCCTTCCCCTCTTCCCCAGCACCTGAGGGGTGTGCCCAGGAGTGCTCCAGCTGTCAGACACGGCAGCCGTGGCTGTGCTTTACTCAGCTTTGCTTGAAAGGAGAGAAGATGAGGAATGAGCTGGAGCAGGGCCCCAGAAATGAGCCCAAAGTGAGAAACAGGCAGAGTTTTCTTCCCTGCTCAAGGAAAAAGCCTCTGCTTTGGTGACAGTTCAGGCAGCCCTGCAAGCTCCAGGGGGTTTGAGACGTTCTCGGAGACAAATTTTCTCTGGGTAATGAAGTTTTTACCTGTTCATCTGAGAGAACAGGAGCTCAGGAATAATATTCTGATCAAATCCAGACAAAACCAGGTTTCTTGCTTGATAAAATGTTTGGGTTTAGCTCCTTTTGCCTGGGCAATCAGGCAGAGGGGATGGCTACTTGTGGGTGAATTTACTTGGAATTAGCCTTGGTTTTTAGGGATTGCTTCTCAGTTCTTACTCAGCACAGAACATTCTAACTGCAGAGTTGCAAATTAATCCAGATATTTGAATGTTGGCACCTGAACACTGTCCTTTAGACACTTTGGAAACCCTACTGGAGGTGATATCTGTTAAATGTCAAAATTTGTTTGAAAATCTGGTTCCTGGGGCCCACAAGCAGTCTGACAGCTCCCTGTGTCTGCACTTTGGATTTCAATTCTTTCCTAAACCATTTTTATCCAGTTTGATTTGGAAAATCCCTTCAGCAGGTATCCAGCCCACAATGGGAAGTGCTTTGCTGTGTGGAATAAGCTGCTCTCTTTTGTGTTAGGTAAATTCTGACGTTGTCCAAATGCAATACAATTCCAGAGGTAAAAAAAAAAAAAAAATTAATACTTCATTACAAAACTTCATTTGGTGTTTTATAAGCCAGGAAGAAAAAGAATCAAAACTAGCTTACATTAAGCTAATTTTTTTAAAATCTATTCATTAGTGCATTCTCCTGACAAGTAAAGGGCAAGATTTGGTGACAGAACATGATTTAGTGGCAAATGTGAGAGCAGGACCTCAGCTGGGGCAAGGTGGGCTGCTTCCTTTTCAGATGTAGGATTTAAATCCCTGGAGTTTGGTCCTTCCTGGTGGCCTGTGTGGCATTTCCACTGTCACAACCAAGGATGCCAGCGTCAGCTGGTGCCTCGTTTTCCCCCGTTCCAAGTCCTGAGGGAGCCACAGTTCAACGGGGTTCTGCTGCTCCGTGGTCTTCACCTCCCTTCCTGTTGGCTTCCAGGCCTGCTGTGAACCCGGCCCGAAAGAAACAGACTGCCCAGAAGCAGAGAACCTCCAAGATCCTGGTCCGGAACATCCCCTTCCAGGCCACTGCCAGGGAGATCAGGGAGCTCTTCAGGTAGGAGAGGCTTTGGTGGGTCTGTGGGTTGCCCTGGGGTGTGATTTCCATGCGGGGCCTTTCTCAGGGTGTAAATGTTGTGAATTTTGTTGTCGTTGTGGAAGGAAACAAGGATTTTACTGAGTGTGGCTTGGGAAGTTACAGCAGTATGGAAATTCTGGCCCATCACTACAGCCTGGATGTCCCTGTAGAGTAGATGATTTAGCCTTGGATATTTCTCCCTCCCTCCCTCCCTCCCTCCTGGGAGGTGTGCAGCAGCATTCCCGATGCTCCACAGTCCTGAGGGAACATTTCCACTTTGCCTTCTCCTCCATGGACATTCCATTACTGGTGCCTCACACAGTCAGGGGGATGTTACCCCACACCGGTCAGGGTGTGGAGTTCTGGTGCCTGCAGTGCCCTCTCTGACAAGAAGCACCTTGAGATCTGCCTGGGATAGTGCTGAGCGTTGGGCAGGGATTTTGGGATCACCTCTGGGTGTCCTCAGCCTTTTGTGCTGGGATTTAAGCCTTGTTCCATCCTGAAAAACGAGTGGAACTCTGTGGAGGGAACAAGCACCGTCTTTGCTACTCCCTGCTTTGCTCCCTGCCCTGCTGCTGGCTGGCAGGAAGGATTTTCCAGCTGCCACCCACAGGGTGCTGCGTTGGCTGTGGCCTCTGCGGGCCTGTCCCAGCACGAGCTGGGTGTTTTAGTCACAGCTGGGGCCCTTATTTCTGAGGGGAACCTTGGGGCGCTGCTGAACCCTCTGAAACCTGCCCCGACCGTGCAGTGAACAGCCCCTGGCAGGGATTCGTTTGTGTTGTCCTGTTTTGTGGAATTCCACCTCCTGTGTTTGTGTGGAGACGTGGTTCCTGCGTGCCTGGAGGCTGCTCCCGTGCAGGGTGTGAGGGAATCTCTGTGTTACAACAATTTGGGCTGAATTCCGGGGATTTCGCTCAAAGCAAAGCTCGCCTTGGCTGTTGGGCAGGGGTGTGATGATGGTCCCAACAAAAAGATGCCTCTGGAAGAGCAGAAGGTTTTCCTTGTGCTGTGCAGCCTGGCTGCTTTTGCTTCAATTGTGCTCTGAGGGATTCAGGCAGAACCCCCCTGGGCTTCCAGGCCCCACGCTGAGTTTCCTTAGCATGTGGAGCTGGGCTGATTTAAATCCCAGCTCTGAACTGCAGACGTGAGCCTCGTAAAGCTCGAGCCAGCAAAGCCAGGCCTTAGGTGAAGTTCAAGGCGCTGGGAGGTTTTGTACATCACAAGCACAGAGACTGTGGGGGGTTTTTGGTGTGGGTTTTTCCCCTCCTGCCTTGTCTGGCACCTCAGAGCTGTGGAGAGGAGGAGCAGAGGAACTTCTGATTGATACTGCAGGGACCGTGCAGCTTCCAGCTGGTCCCAGCGCTCTCGGAGCATCCCTTTCCTTCACCTGGGATACGCAGAATCGGGGGTTTATCCTCAAAGAAAACCCAGCAGCTTGGGGGGGGGCACGTTCTTTTCACTCCTGCCATCCCTGCTTTCCTCTGGAGCAGCCAAAACCAGGCACAACAGAGCCCTGCCCCACACTTCACCCTCCTGCACTGCTGTGTTTGTGCCTTTAAATCAGCTGCCTCTGCTCCGGGGCCTTGGGCTCTCTGCCTTTAGGAACCTGTCCTAGTTTGTATTTTGTTAGGATTTCTTGGGGCTGGCAGACGATCCTTTGGCAGTGGAAGGGCTGGCAGGGCTGCAGGGGGCACTCTTAGCCTGCCCAGGACAGCAAGGGCCGGCCAGCCCGGGGCTGCCAGGCCACCCACCACGCGGGGTGATGACAGCCCCAGGGCCCAGGCCTTACAGGATGAGCATCTTCCCTATTGTTTCACCTGCTCCAGAGCCGCCTTCCAGCCCTGCAGCAGGAGAAAAGTAAATAAATATTAGTTTTAAAATAAATAACTATTAATTTATATATGTATTTATTCCATGTACACACACATTACATATATATAGGCTCTGTGTGGATATATGTGTGTATTACCCAGAAAAATACACAGATTATGCCAATATAATTTCCAAAAATATCTATAACACTTTATTGTGTGTATATTTATTTCCCCCACCCCAAACAAATCTTTCTGTGTTTTGAGCTTTGCCAAGGAGCTCTGTCCCCCCTCTCAAACAGCCCCACAGAAGGTGTTGGTGACACTGGAACAGCAAAACAAGGAGCTGGGTGTTCTGAATAGTGGATTTTTCAGGCTGCTCAGCTCTGGCAGTTCAGGGAATCCCTGGCCTGGCTGATTTTACACTTTTGGATGTTGTTTTCATGGGCCCATCACTGAAATGCTCAGCCTTGCCCTGCACCATTGCCTGTGTTCCTACAGCCTGGAGGAACTTCTTAGTTTTGGGATCTGGGGATACCAAGTTCTGTTCCTTGGCTTGGAGAAAGGTGCTGGTGCTCAGTTAAGGTGTTTGAGGGGAGTCAGGAGCGCTCTGCTCAGCAGCTCAGCTCCTCTGCCTGCACACAAATCCTGCTGTAGCAGAGCCCCACCAGCCTCAGGGGCTGCCCCTGTCCCAGCCCAGCCCCGCTGGCTTTGCTGGCTGTGACACCAGTTCAGAGCGAGTCCTGCCACGTTCTCCTGGAGGTTCTGGCCTCTCCTGCACCCTCGAGGGATTTATTTATCTTTTTTTTTTTTTTGAGATAGGTGTTATCTTCTTCAGAGGGAGAAATGCTGTTCAATTACAGGGGCCGCTTTTGGGCGAGGTGTGAAGATTTAGCTTTTGTGGGTGTGTTTTTTTCACCCATTTTTGTTCTTGATTAGATTCTACTCTTCTCTTTACTACCTGGAAGAATAACAAAAGGTAAATGGTGCTCAGCTCTTCCCAAAGAGCCACAGTCGCTGGAGGAGAGACAAAGGGATTGCTATCCCATGAAGGCTGCTAATTTTTGCTCCCAAATTGTGGGGCTTTTATGGCAAGACTTTTTTCTGTTTTTCAAAAGGAACTCTAGACGTGGCAAGCTGAATTGGAGACCTGTGAAAGGCCACACTTTCACAGATTGGAGCCCTGGCAATTTCTGAAAATTGGGCTCCTTTAAGAATCTATCACATGAGGTCTACGCAGCCTTCATTGGCACTTCCAATTAACTCTTTGTTTCAGAGCCTCCCCTGCCAGCCTCCTTGCCCCTGTGTGCACCAACTCCGTGAATATTGAGGATCAGGCTGGTTTGCAGGTGCTTTACAATGTTTTGAGGAGCCGTGTGTTTCATTTGCCTCAAAAGGGGAATGATGAAATTTAGAAGAGCACTTCTTAAAAGATTCCTGCCCAATCCAAGGCACAGCCCGGGGTGTGTGCAGAGCTTGGCAGAGTAAAGGATGCAGTTGTTGGAGTTGTGTGTCTGGGGGATCAAGTTGTTTCTTCTTTCTTTCGTAGAGTATATCTGAGAACTTAAATCCCAAGTGATGCCTTGGTTTCTGTTGAATTTGCAGCAGCTGTTGGTTCAGCCCTCCCCTGCCCCTCAGAGGGGATTCCGAGGGAGGTCAGGGGCCAGTGCTGGTGTGGGAGGTGTTGTGTCGTCCCTCTGGCCATCCCTTGCCTGCAGGAGCTGCAGTCAAACACGCTGCACAAAGCTGTCAGATCACAAATTGTCATCAGCTGGGGGACTGGGCTTTAGTTTGCCTCAAGAAGCAGCGAGCAGGACAGCACCTGAAGGTATTGCAGGGCAGAGAATGGCTTGGCAGGTGCGTTTGTCTCCCTGTCCTGCCCTTCCTACGGAGAAAGTAACTCTGCTTCTCGCAGAGACCTTTGGGGTGGGTGTCTCCTTTAGTTTTAACTCCTTTGCTGGCTATTTTCTCTGCCTTGACAAAGACGTGGCAGTTACTGCACCTGGCAAAGCAAGTGCCTGGGCCTGATTAGGAGGAAAAGGAGCCATTCCCTCTGCTGGAGGGGAAAAGTGAAGTGGGACAAGACTTGGGAGTCAGCCCCTTCTGGGAGACAAAAAAGATCTCTGCAGGGAGATGCAGTGGATAAACTGGCAGAGATTTTTTTTTTTTGAGGCAGTCTTTATGAAGTTAATTTTATAAGATGATGCCTTTCACTTCTCCTGACCTATTATAATAAAGTGTAGTTACCAGAATGGGCTTTTCATTTCCCATTATAAAGGACACGGTGGGATAATGAATCCGTCTGCCAGACATGCTTGCTGTTCACACCTTTCTCCCAGTAATGGAGTCTACATGACTGGAGACAATTTCTCCTTCCCCTGTTGAGGATGTGGAAAATCTGTGCTGGTGAAAGACACAGGAGGAAAAAAAACTGAGGGAAAACGTGAGTTTGTTAAGCGAGTGCTGGGCAGAGTTAATTAGAGCATTCCATGCAAACAGAACGTCCCAGTGCTGTCAGGGTTGCTGGGTTTCACTTGTAAAGCCTTAGATGTTGTGCTGGAAATGGCTCAAAACCGACTGCTGCTGCTTCTCAGCTGCCTGAACTTGGTCTCCACGCCGTCCCCCTGCAGTCAGACGGCCCAAGGGCTTGGGGACAGCGGCAGAGGTCACAGTGAGCATCTCCCTGGGCTGTGAGGGGCTGCTGGGGGTGGGACAGGGCTGCAGGTGCTGGGTGACGTTCGGGAGAAGCCAGGACAGAGCTGCTGCAGTGGTGGGGTGGCAGAAGGAGCAGGCGGAGCAGGGGCTCCCTGAGCTCCTCCCTGTGCAGTGCTGACACCTCTGCCTGTCCCAGGGTACTCTCTGCACCAAGAGAGGGCCCAGAAATGAGTCTTGGAGGAGCAGAAAGCAGCTGGGCACCCTGCAGCCGGCCACCAGGGCTTGGATCCCACCTTCCTGGCGTCCCCTGAGGACTGGGAGGACTGTGGAATGTGTCCCTTGCCTGGGGGCACCCGCTGGGGGGAAGCCCATCACAAACAGCACGGGGAGCAGGAACCAGAGCGTGTTTCATTACTGAAAGGATGCCTCTGACGTGGCTTTGGTGGTGAGTGGGATCACAAAATCATGATCCTCCAGGAAATAAGTGGGTCCATGAGATCTCCAAAGCCCTCCCCAGGCTGCTCCTCTGCGTTGAGGCACCCTGGGGTGCCCCTGTCCCTGCCCCCCCCGGCTGTGGGGCCCTGGCCACCCGCGTTGTTTGAAGGTTCTTGCCAAAAGGCCTCCTTGGATGTGGTTGGTTTGTTTTTTGGAGAAAAGGAAGCTGCCTGCTTGGTGGCTCTGTCTGTCCTGGCTGAAGAGCTCGGCCCCCGTGGTTGTTTTTAGTGTGTTTGCAAGGGGAGCACGAGGCAGAGGTGGAGCTGCTGCAGCGAGTCCAGAGGAGGCCACAAAGCTGATGGAAGGGCTGGAGCCCCTTCCAGTGCCCAAAGGGGCTGCAGGAGAGCTGGAGAGGGACTGGGGACAAGGGCTGGAGGGACAGGACACAGGGAATGGCTTCCCAGTGCCAGAGGGCAGGGATGGATGG
>VXAD01011974.1:21456-35257 GCA_013399195.1 Dicrurus megarhynchus | reverse complement strand
CCCCCAAGAAAAAAAAAAAAAAAAAAAAAAGTACTTACAGTAGGATTAAGAAGAAAGGTGTTGGATAGGGAATTTGGGAGTGGCAGAGCCCAGGAAGGGCTGGCCCGTGGCAGC
This sequence comes from Dicrurus megarhynchus, assembly GCA_013399195.1. NCBI lineage: Eukaryota > Metazoa > Chordata > Aves > Passeriformes > Dicruridae > Dicrurus > Dicrurus megarhynchus. The sequence goes on along the minus strand of VXAD01011974.1, from coordinate 35,143 downwards.
ACAGGGGACATGAGCCCTGCTGCCACCAGAACCAGCTCAGAGCTCTGAAAGGTTGCGAGAAGAGAAGAGAAGAGAAGAGAAGAGAAGAGAAGAGAAGAGAAGAGAAGAGAAGAGAAGAGAAGAGAAGAGAAGAGAAGAGAAGAGAAGAGAAGAGAAGCAGCAACAAAACCTGAACAATATTAAAGTGGGATTTTCCACCTCCACCCTGGTTTGGGATGACCTCTTCCATCACACACCCACCAGTTATCTTTAAATCCTCTGAGCCACCGGCTCAAACTCTTTTGGGGTGGCTTTGGAGTCCCAAGCTAATGTCAGTGTTCGAGTTCAGCAGCACTGCCTAAACCTGGGGCTTCCTAAAGCTTGTGGTGTTCCCTGTGCCAGCTCTGCACCTTCCCCCGTGCCTTGGGAACTGCACATTGTGAGCACTGAGGTGGAAGATCTCAGGAGGAAGCCTGTCCCTGCTTTAAGCAAACCGAACCATTGTTGTCTTTAAAGCATGGCAATAAATGTGGATTATAGGCAGGTGTCTTCTCCAGGAGGTGTCAGTGGGTCCTGGATGCTTTTCCTTGATGGCACCGACTCTAAAATAGGTTTATGGCAAGAAGTGGATTAAAAAATACTTCCAACCCCAGTGGTGCAGGCTCTTCCATCAGCAAGGAGCAGGAAACAGAGCAGGACACGTGCAACACCCCAGGGGCAGGCACAGGCGGGAAGGGACATCCCAGGATCTCGCTTTGCAGTGGGACCAGGAGAAAAACAGGAACAAATCTGGGGCTGTGACCGTGTCCATCCCCCCATCCTAAAGGCGTGTGAGGCTGCTGGGTGGGGCTCTGCACATCCCTTCTCCTGCTGCAGGGCTCTCATTCCTTTCTTACACGCTAAAATTCCAGCGTGGGAGCCGGCTCCGGCCGGCGGAATGGCTGTGACGGTCACACCACAGCAGCTGCGCCTGGCTGCCTCCAGGAGCCGGGGAGAAATCATCGTGGGCTGGGAGAGGGAGAGGCTGCAGGGGCACGGTGCTGCTCCTGCCAGCACAGCAAATCCAGGGAAGGGAAAGGCCCCTTTTCCCACCAGCCTTTAAAGCCAGTCCCTCCCAATGTCGGATTAAACACGGCGAAATTAAGAAACCAAACCTGGCTGCAGCACCTGGTTAGGAATGACTGAAGTAGAGGGATATTAAAATTTTAAGACTTGCTGCTGTGCTGCTGATGGAGGATTTAAAAAAATAATAATTAGTGTGGTGGGGTTGGTTTTTTTTCTTCTTTCTGCTTGGTTTTCAGGATTGGTTTCTGTTTAGCGTGAGGCCTAATTGCGTAATTACACGATAGACTGGAGGAGAATTTAGTGTGTGTAATACCAGTTATAAAGAAGAGCCCTAATTATGTAGATCTTCTCAGGTAAATAATACATCAGGGGCATGGAGTGGCCTAATTACTGTTCTGAAAACCTGCCTAATGACTAATTTACTTGGAATTTCAGAATGCTTTTGATAAGGTCCCTCATAAGCAACTGTTAAGGAAAATAAATCGAGGAGGGATAAAATGTTTTGCTGTGTTTTTAAACAAGCCAGTTTAGCCTCGGGAAGCAGCCACTGCCTCCTGCTCCAGCACCTTGAGGAGAGGGAAGATCCCCAGGCCGCCTCCTGCTGTGGGGCCAAAGCTGTTGTGTTCCTGATCCCGCTTTGCCACGAGCTCCAAGGGCGGCTGCTGCCTCTGTCCGCTAAAAATGGGATTTGTGGGTAAATTCCCGGCTCCTTGGAAGAAGCACATCCACGTCCACACAGTCCCTGGCATGTGCTGTAGTCGTGGTGTTGGGCATCTGAATAATCTTTGAAGATCCGTGCCAAAATTCGATAAATGCGGGAAGAGCTAAACTTGGAGCTTTCCGCGGGCACCGAGGGAGTGAGGGCTATCCCAAAGCTGGCCCAGCTTCCCAGGACTGGTTCCTAGTGGATCTCATGGACGTCCTCCATCTGCAGCACTGTTATTCCAGGGAGCCTGGCTTTGGCCCTGCCCCAGGAGGCTCTGGCAGCAAGGACAGGTCTTCCCCAGAAAGCTGGGCTCGGGAAGTGGCTTGGAGCAGGCGGCAGCGCGAGGCTGGCACGGAGAAAGAGGAATCACATACAGCAAAACCCTGTCATGCTGCGGCAGGAGACTGAGGGGCCTCCAAACAAAGAGGCTGCTCCTGGGCAGAGAGGAGAGGAGAGGAGGCTGGAAAAGCTGCTGATCCGTGGGGTAAAGAGGCGCAGCCGCGGCTGTCCCGTGTCCCGCTGGCTCGTCACACAGATTTCGCAGGTGCTGTGATTATCCAGCAGGACGGGAACGAAGGATCAGCTTTGCAGTGGGGTCCTGCTTCCTGGTGTCACTTCATCCGTGGGCTGGGGGGACACTGGGACCCCTGCTCTGCTGCCACATCCCTCCCCCCGGCTCCACCGGAGCTGGAGGGAGCCAGCTTGACTTGGCTCCAGGATCAGAGCTTTCCCTCCCACCTTGTCTTTGTGCGCCTTCATTGCTGATTCGCAGAGGTGAAGGAGACATTATTGGTGATGATGATGATGATAATGGTAATGGGGGAGATGGGTGCCAGATTAGTTCCTGAACTCTCTAACAGGATTTAAGCTAACAAGAGAGGAAGGCTTTTTTCCTCCGTCCTTCCCTTTCCCTTCCTCCTTTCAGATATTTCCTGTGCTGGGGATAACAACACCAAGGAGTGTTAAATTGGCTCTGAATGTCCACCCCTGGCTGTCCACATTCTTGTAACGATTTCATTAGCTTGAATTATCCACGTTATTTTCCTGTAATGGGATTAGCCGTCCTGGAGTCAGCTGAAGTCCTGGAGCGGGAGGCGGGAGGGCCCTTCTGCTGCGTATTCCATTAACTGCCTCATGCAGGGGGTGGAACTGGCCGTGGCTCAGCCCAGGGGCAAAACCATTTGCCAGGGTCCTGCCTTCCTCAAGGAGGAAGAAAGGAAAAAAAGGACCATCATTGTGTTTTTTCCCTCCCCCTTATCATCAGCGAATGGGTGCAGAGGCAGAGACGGGCAGGGCCATCGTTTGGGGGGGCAGGGAAGGTCCCGTTTGGGGGCGAGGGGGGACAAAGAGTAAAATGAAGAGGAGCATTGCCAAGGGGTTGAGTGAATTCCGTGTGGCTGCAGCCTGCTCCTGGGGCTGAGGCTGTGCAGGGAGGGGAGGGAAGGACTCGTGTCTCTTTTGGGCCCGGAGCCGATTGGGATGAGCGCTCACGCGTCCGGCTCAGCTGCCTGAGCTCCGGCCTGGGGCTGCCGGCAGGCACGGGGGGATTTGGGCAGGGCTCGGGATGGGAAGGCAGCGAGAGGAGAGGAGGAGGAGGTGGTGGCAGTAATGGCAACCCAGGAGAAGGATGGCAGCCTTGATAAAGGTTTTCATCATCAGTTCTTCGACGTGGTTTTGCTGTTTTGTTGTTCTTGAAGGAATATAAACCAGAGAGGGGGAGTGAGGACGGCTCTGTGTGGTGGGACCTCTGTGCACATCTGCAGAACACTGAGGGTGATTTTTGTGGCTGTTTTCCAGGATGTTCTGTGGTTTTGGCAGTGGACACATTCATGGTGTCAGTTGTGCTTTCCCCCTCAGAACGTGGCAACCCAAGAGTCCTTGATCGGCTCAGGGCTTGGGGTGCTCCGAGATCAGCGTGATGAACACGTCTGTGTTTGGGGCTTGAAAACACCCAGCAGGGATGGACAGGGCCTGTCCTGAGGTTCTGGCAGTTTAAACACTGCTCCTTGGGATGGGGAAGACGTTGAAACAGAGGGAACGCTTCCCAGCTGGAGACATGTTTACAATTCCTTAGGAAGAAATTCTTTAGAAGAAACTGTTCCCTGTGAGGGTGGGCAGGCCCTGGCACAGGGTGCCCAGAGCAGCTGTGGCTGCCCCTGGATCCCTGGCAGTGCCCAAGGCCGGGCTGGACAGGGCTGGGAGCAGCCTGGGATGGTGGAAGGTGTGGCAGGAGGAGGAACTGGATGGGCTTTAAGGTTTCTTCCAACCAAACCACTCTGGTTCTACGTTCACCCTGATCCGGAGGTACCTGTGCCCTGAACGAGTGGCCTGAGGCTGCCTGAGGCTGTGGGGTTTTTTGGACACCAGGGAAGAAGGAAGGGGGGAAGAGGTTTTCTGGAGCCCACCTGTATCCCCACTCTCCTGCGTCCCATGGCTGTGCAGGCACCTTCTGGTGAGCAGGCAAGGCCACGTGAGCCGTGTGTTGTCTCCGAGCTGGAATGTGCTGTTGAATAGCAGTATCATGTCCTGTAATTAGCAGGCAGAGGACTTGCCTCCTAGCTGGCCTGTGCCAGGAGGATATCATTGCAATCCCAAGGAGTGATGTTCCTCTGACCTGCAGCCAGCTTGCAGTGAGGAGCAGAAATCTCCTTCTCCTCCCTGCGTTCAGCCAGGGGAGCGGGATGCAGCTGGAAGAGCTGCCAAAGCACGGGAGAGCAGCTGCCAGCCAGCAATGCCACAGAGGAATGCTGCACCTCTTGTGCTGGGGGGAGGGGATGTCCCTTTGGCATCTCTGGGACGCGCCCTGTGTTCTGCCCAGCTTGGAATGGGTGGCTCGTCAGCTTGTGGCTGTCTCTGTTCTGCAGCCCTGTGCATCGTGGCTCAGCCAGGGCCAGCACAGGCCTTTTCTGGTTTCCCAGCAAATCTGGATGGGCACAAAACAAAGGTTCTCATTTAGGAAAGAGGAGTTGCAGTGTTTGTCGGGGCTGTCATTCCTCCCAGCCAGCAGCAGGAAACCGTGCCAGGCCTGGGAGAGCGAGGCGTGAGGACGGATCTGCCAGCCGGGCTGGCAGGGACAGGGGGGCCCGGGCACAGCCACGTCCTCCACACCCACCCACACCTCTGCCCTGCCCTCCTGCTCCTGATTCCCCTTGGGATTTCAGAGAATAGCTGTTGGACACCATTCTTCATGGATCTACGGGCAGGAAGGCGGGAGGGGCTGGAGCAGCCGTGTGCATGGCAGGTCACCAGGGGCTCTGCGGTCCTGCTGCCTCCTGGCAAAACCCTTTGCTTTTGGCCCCCCCAAACCTTCCTGTATGAATTGTGAGCAGCTGCATGGGCAGGGGGTCGTCTCACAAGAGATTTTGGATTGCTGCACACCTCGGCCACGCTCATTTCAGGTGAAATCCCATCCTGGTGTGGTGCCACCAGGAACTGCGGGGCTGTCCTGCCAGAAATCCAGCCCCAGGCCGGGCACGGTGGGCTCACAGGGACCGAGGTTAAGTCTTGTGCAGAGTTAAGCCAGGCTGACTGCAAACAAGTCAGTGCCTCAGGATTGAAAGGGCTTTGCTCCCACAACCACCACATCCTTCAGGTCCGGTGCAGGGGCTCAGGAGCACTTGGAGAAGGCATGGATGGGTTGGGCGAGTGTAAATCCAGAAACCGCTCTGGTTTCACACCCACTGATGCTGGAAACGTCCCTGTGAACCATCCTGCTTGAGGGAGGGAGCCTGGCCTGGTGCCGTGCTCCGTGCTGGCGCAGGGTCACTGATCTGTGCCCGGTTTGAGAGGAGAGAGGCACCAGCACCCAGGGGAGCCCCCACCCTGGGGCGCCTGTGGGTTTTTTCTCTCTACCTGTGCTGGAAGGGGAAGGAGCTGGCAGGACACCAGCCGTGACTTGCTGTGCTGCCCCTGCCTCCAGAGCCATCCCAGCCCCTGGGAGCCCATTCCAAACAGCTTAGCGGGATCTTAGGGAAAAGCTGCTTCCTTCCCTCCCTTGTCCCTGTGCTCTGGTGTCACTGGGGTGAGGTGCTCCCTCCTTTTCCCGCTCCCATCCCCGCTCCCGTGCCTGCCCATGGCACAGTCGGTGCACGGCCGTGCTGGAGCCTGGGTGCAGCTGGAGTGGGAGTGAAGGTGTCAGCACCTGGCTTCCCTCTGGCTTCCCTGGGCACGGGAGCCTGGCACGGCGGGGGGTAATTGGGTTTCCTTCTGCCTCTGCCCCTCTCTCCCCCCCGATCCAGAAGCAATAATTGGAAAAGAGAGGTGTGAGTCTGTGCCTGGCACCGGAGAGGAGAACATTAAAGGCCGGAGCTCTGCGCTTCATTCGCAGCTCCCGGGCTGGTAATTGCTGTGTTGTGGTTTCTAATTAGCGCCGCAGTGGGGGGGACTCTGCTCCACTGCACGGCCCCACCGGGGTCAGCCCTGTCCCTCGGCTTCCCTCACCCCTGGATCCAGCCCTCTGGAAGCCCCCGCTGGCTCCCACTGCCCAGGAAAAGCTCGTGGCCAGTTCTGCTCTGGCTCCGGGTCAGTCTCCACTGCCTCCACACCTCTCCCAGTGTGGGTGCCTGGGGAGGAAGGAAGAGCCAGTTTCTCCCAGCTCTGGCCCGGCTGCTGTGGGGCAGCAGAGCTTCCCTGGATCCAGAGCCATCCTGCTCCTGTGGGCACCTCCCCGCCCGTCCTGTGTGCTGGCTCTTGGTGTCCAAAGGCCGCGTTGGTGTTTTAGTGCACGGACTGAGCGCTGGCTGAGCCCTCCCCTGGAGCAAATACTCTGCTCCCGTTCCTTCAGCAGATACTCTGCTGCTCCAGGCACTGCCGTCGATATTTTTCATGGAGAGGGAAAGGGAGAGAGACTGGAGCATGCCCATGGCTCCTGCCCCCCCTTTTTCCTGGCTAGATGGGCCCCTCCATGGCTCAGGAGCTCTCACGGCCTCTCCCTTCACCCAACCGCAGCGTTTGAGATGCCCCGGGGACCTTGGGAGTCCCTGTCACCTCCCCCCCCTTGCAGGAGGAACCCACGGGGCGCTCCTGCTGCTCCCGGCTCCGAGCGTTCCCCCAGCTGAGGCTGCTCCCTCTCCTGCGCTCGGGTTTGTTTGTTTGTTTGCGGAGCTCCGGCTCGGAGGGGGCAGGAGGGAGAGCGGGAGGGAAAGCACCGAGCGCGAGACGTGCGGATTCATTTCGAAGCTTCATAATGGTGCATTTACACACCACGTTGCCTAAGGAAATTGGGTGGATGAATGCCTGGTCATGCTGCCAGTGCAGCAGGTTAACTCCCAGGATTTAGCTTATATCATTTCACGAGAGCGTTTATGGCCTTTACTGTGTTTATTCCCGGGTGCTCTTTGGCACCACCGTATCCCAGGCTGCTTTTGTGTATGCACGCCTGTGTGGAGATTTTCAAATAAAATAACACATCTCTTCAGACCCGGGCCACATTAAATATTTATTGCCTGCAGTTTGTGCATATGTGTTTGATAAATGGGTGTGAGGGGAGGGGAGGAGAAGGGGAAGCGGGAGCTCGGCTGCAGGGGAAGCGCCGGCTTTGTCCTGGAATTTCTCCAGGGGATGGCACCGGAGAGGGGTGTCCGGCACGTGCTGCCTTTGGGTCTGCTTTTCCAGGCTTTTTGGGCAAAGTGGGGTGGCTGCGTGCTTCGGTGCTCCAGCCACAAGTTCCTTCTCTGGGACAGGAGCCCCCTTATCTCCCCATTGCACTGGCACTCCAAAACTTGCCTGAAAGGCTGTTGGATATGGAGGTTGTTGTGGTCTGCTGGATTCGCCCGTTTCCCTTTGTGCATCCAGAAAGCTTAAATAAAACCAGTTTACTCCAGCCCAGAGGCTGCAGGAGGGGACAGGCTGAAGGGTTAGAGCGAGGAAATCCAGTCATAAAAATTGCCTGGGATCCCTGGAGGGGAGGGGTGACGCCTCTGGGGATGGAGGAGCTGTTCTGGAAACAACAGTTCCCTTGGGGCCATGCTCTGTGTCCTGCCCGTGCCCTGTGCACTCCAGCCCCTCTTGGAAGGTGCAGATGAATCTGTTTGGGTGGGATTTGGAGTTGACCTGGTAACCTGGAGATGCTTTTTGCCCGCCCTGAGCAGGGCCTGGCATTCTGGCTGGATCTCCTGAGGGAAGGAGAAGCAAAGCAGTTACACTGGAGAAGTTTTTTGTCCTGTTAAGGTTTATATCCAGATCCTTGAAATGCAAGCTGAGGTTTTAGCTGGTGGTATTTGCTTGGGAAGCGGGGCTTGCAGGGAGGCACCCGCTCAGCGTGGGTCTGCAGCCGGCAGTGCCGAGGTTTGTGGGAAAGGGGGGGTCCTTCCCTTCACCTCACGCTGTCTCTGCTTTTCCTTGGATTCACAGCACCTTTGGAGAGCTCAAGACTGTGCGGCTGCCCAAGAAAATGGCAGGAACGGGATCCCACCGGGGCTTTGGCTTCGTGGATTTCGTCACCAAGCAGGATGCCAAGGTGAGCTGTGCTGCTGCCCCAGCCAGGGGGAAGGGGGCTCTGTCCCCCCTGATTTGGGGCAGGCTGGTACCGTGCCCCAGGAAAGCTGCACTCAGGCTGAAACCCCGTGTGGGCAGCGATAAAACCCACAACCCAAGCCATACTGGGGATAATTTCAGTGCAACTGGTAAAATAACTCAAATTCCTTGTAATGCAGAAGGACGGGAGCTTATTTTTAGGGTTTGTCAGCAGCAGGGTGAGACAGGATGGTTTTGACCCAACATTGACACATCAGGAAAGCTCTGTACGTGTCCCAGCTCCACCATTGCCTTGACTTCGGGGCAGTTTTGGGTATTGTGGCTGTTTCCTGGTTTGTAACCTGTGCAAGGCTCGTGTTCACCAGTTCTCCTGTGTGTTTTGAGAGCCCCCTGGGAGCAGGGGCTGCCCTGGTGCTTTCCCAGTGACTGTGCCAGAGGATCAGTAGTTATGACTTGGCCCAGTTCACTTCTTTTTGAAAGCTTCCCTGTATATTTAAGTTCCATGCTTTAAGCAGAAGCAAGGGCATTGCAGCCTGACAGTATCCTGCTCTTCCCCTTTGCCAGAGGTTCTGGAGCGGGGTGGATTCCATCCTGCTGCCGATTCCTGGTGATCTGTGCAGGGTCTGCAAGGGAGTGGACGTAAACACAGCCCCCGGGATGTTATTGCTGAAGGGGAGGCACCACATGACCCCCCCAAAACTCCAGATTTTCAAGGCTGTGAGCAGAGATGAAGGAGAGAGGAGGGGGAGCCAGCCAGAGCCTGTGTTTATGTTTTTAGACAGCATTCATTGATCCAGGATCACAAGGGACTATTAGATCATCCCTTCCAGCCTGACCTCCTGTATAACTCAGTACATGGAGTTTCTTTGTTAGTCCTGTATTGATCCTAATTCAAACTTCCCTGTGCTCAGCTTCCCTCCTCCTCCCCCGGGGGTCAGCTGGGGGTGCAGGGATCCCCCCAGGAGCCTGGTTCCTCTCCCTGTGCCTCGAGCAGTGCCCACGGCTCTGCTCAAAGCAGCTTTGCTTTCACCTCTGCTTCACTCCGCAGTCGTCCAGGCTTTGTTCCTGGGGTTTGAATGAATCTTTTCCCAGGGAAAATTGAGGCTTTTGATGGAAAGGTGCATAGAGGGGCCTGGCTGTGGGGGGTGTGAGGCAGCACCCACTTTTCTGCTGCTTTCTGGGGGAAACAGGCACAGGCTCAATGTTTGCCTCCCATCCCTTTCCATCCCTCGGGGACTGATTCCAGCTGCACTGGACAAACGGGAATCTCAGTGACAGGAGCCCAGCTCTGGTGAGGGGAGAGAGCCAGGCAGGGCTCTGGATCAGGGCACTGCTCCCCAAGCTCGTGGAGGGGAGCGTGCAGGGAGAGAGCTGCCCTGTGGAAGAGCTCTCAGCGGGGTTTTCTTCTTTCCCAGCAAAGCAGCTCTTCTTCCTTCTTCATCTTTTTTTTTCCACCCTCATCTCTTTGAGGGATTTAATTGTCTCACAAGTGGCACATCAAGTACACTCCATTGGCCGTCTGGAAAAGGATGCACGCTGTATTGATGAATAGGATCCTGAATATTGTAAACACGCTCATAATTGGCTTAGAGTTTATTGCTGAGTGAAATGAGAGAGGAGGGGAGTGGGCCTGGAGACCTCTGAGCTGAATAGCTCTGACTGGCAGTGACGCTTTTGCTCAGAGTGGTAATCTGGAAATTGCTTATAAGCATCTTATAAAACATGATGGGTTTGTAATAGAATAGTTAGGCTGGCTTTGTTGGGCATTTAAAGCCTGTGACCTCCCGTGTTTGTCTTTTTCTCTGAACAAGCACGGCTGCTGTGGCAGCGCACATGGAGATTTTCCACAGCCAGCACGGAGATGGGGGCTCCCCCTCCCATCTCCCCGAGGCTGTGCCTGCAGATCTGCCCCATCAGGCTTGGTTCAATCTTCCCAGCCTCCCCTGGAACTCAGACCCACCGGCAATACCAAATTAACTCCAGCTAAGGAGGCACTCACCATTTCCTGACGTTCCCTGTACAGAATTGTTGCGGAATTGTTTTTATTTTTGAACTATTAACTGGAAGCCGAGTTCCCACTTTTCTCCCCTGTTGATATAAAAATGCATCTGGTCTCCAAATAGAAATTGCCCATTTGGGAGAGGCAGCCAACGCTTTCAGAACGCACACACACAGAAGGAAAAATCCTTGCATGCAGCTGGCATCGCGGAGAGCATCCTCAGTTGGGACTGGCTCTTGCGAGGGAGGGATATTCATCAATCTCCTAATGTTGTTGACCCTTTGTCCCTGTAATGATTCCAGCCTGGAGGCTCTTTGGCATTAGTATTTAATAGGGCAGGGGGGAATCTGGAGGCAGAGCAGCGCTGGCCTCAAATGAGTGCAGCGGCCGGGGCTGGAGCCGTCACACCCGGGGGTGACAGACACCGCGGTCCGGCCTCTGCTCCCGGCTCAGCAGGCTCTGCTCCAGAGCTCTGCCTGCCTCATCCCAGCAGCCTGGCCTTCATAGGGGTTTATCAGCCACCTCTGCACTTGGAAATTCCCTTTCTGAATCCCACAGACGTTTTTAAGCTGCTGTTCCAGCCTCTCCCTTTCCTCTCCCCGCTTTTCGCCACCATGCTGAGCTGTAACATTCAGCTTGAACCAAACTTTGAAAAAAATGCCCAGAAATGGCATTTTTAAGCATGCTCACATCCTATTCTCCAGGAGGAGAAGTCCACAGGGTTTTCATGCAACCCCTAAAGCATCTGGAAAGCAAATGAGGCCCGGGAGAAGATTTGCCAGGGATCTTCAGGCTTCGGTGTGGCCTGGCAGAGGCTGTGTTACCAAATCCAGCAGCTTCATCAGAATCGGGGTTGGGCATTTAAAAAAGGAGCTTTTTGTGGCCCTTTAAAGGTGTAGGAGGATGTGAAGCCCTGGGAATTAGAGGTCTTTTGTGGGGAGTCTCTCCCTTGGGTGGGCAGACAGCACACCTGCCTTTATCCCTCATTTGGATACAACTCCACAAACCTCTGGCCCCTTTGTTCCTCCATAGATATGTCCTGGGAAGGCAGATGCTCAGGTAGAAGAGCTGCACCCCAAAAATAGCTCCTGCTTTCTGTGAAAGCCAGCCTGCTTCTCCTCATTTCGTACTTGTCACCTAATTAAAATATATTTTTTTCCCTACCTATCTTTTCATTTGGAATAGCAGCAGTGGCAGATTTCCTCCTCTCCCTGGAAGATTTCCAGCGGTGTGGATGTATGGGGATGGCATTTCTCCCCTTCATCCCTTTGTCTTTTAAATCATCAGTGGTTTCTCTTTTTTTTTCCCCCTGAAAAAGTCTTAATTCCTCTCAGAGCAGTGAAGAGCTATGTTTTGTCTTTTAGCTCGTTTCCAAAGAAGTGACATCCGTGTGTTTGTCACCTGAAGTGTGCAGCTTCTCCTCTGCATTCGCAGCTGGAAGACAGGGAGCAGAGATCCCAGTACAGGCTGGAGCCCTCCTTCATCCTGGGTGCAAACCAGCTCCTTTTGGGGATGTCTTTGGCCAGGAAGGGCCAATGGCACCAGCCTGGTGGCAGATGTGTCTCACCCAGCGGGTTTCTTGCACGTAGCACAACTTGATGGCAGCATCTGCCTTCCCTGTTGCTCCACGACCTTTCCCAGAGCTGCCAGCAAAACCAGGGGGTGGCAATCCTGCGAGGAGGAGGAGGTGGTGGCAGAGAAGTGGCTCAGAGGAGCAGAGCCCACCAAGTGCCACGTTCCTGCTCGTGCTCTGCCCTCCTCCGTGACCTGTGGAGCACGGACGGGCTGTGTGCTGTCACCCAACCTTCCTCTTCCTGCTGCTGCGGGAAGGAGAAATTCAGAACTAGGAATTAACAAAGGAAATGCAGTGTTTAGAGCTGTGGGTTGTGTGCCAGGCTTTGCAAAAGGCTCCTGGTGCCAACGCAAACAGCCCTCACAGCTCCCTCCCCCTGGGTGTTTGTTTAAGCCAACACATTGCTCTGCTAATTGGGAGATAGGCCTTGAAAACACAGCAGCAGCAGCAAATAAAAACAGCTGTAGCTTGCAGCCCTTCCAGGAGGGATGTGGCCCTGGAAAAGGGGGCACTCTGCCCTGCCGGGATCGCCCCAAGAGCTGGGGGTGCTGGGAGAAGGGGAACTTCACCCAAGCCGTGGCGCAGGGGAGCTGGTGCTCCTGGTGTCTGTTCTATAGCACATGAGGGTTCTGTGAGTGACAGGACTTTGGGAGGAGAGGAACACTCAGGTTGCTGGGTGCTGGTTACTGAAATGGGGGTTTTTATGAGTTCCATAGCCCAGCAGCTCCAGGAGCGTCCTGAGGAGCAGCTGTGGGCAGCAAAGCAGGACAAGCCCCTCTGTCCAGAGCTGTGGCATTTCAGCTGACCCCAGCCTTAGCTGGGCTTCTTAAAAGAGCATTTTGGGCATTTCTCTCCGCCTGTGCCCAGCCTTTCCTGTGGAGCACTTGTGGGCCCTTGGGGATAAAAATCTTTTCCCATGTTTGTGTATTTGCACTATGGGCCAAATCCTGCTCAGTCCTGAATTTCCTTGAAATTCTGTGGGAAACAAAGGCAAAATCAGGCTTGCCTGGACTGAGCCACTGTTTCCTGGGTGTCTCTGCGGGTTGCCTGCAGACAGAGAAAGCTACCTGAGCTCTGGGCTGGCTGGCATGTTTGTATTCAACATCACCCAGAGATTACAGCTGTATGGGTGTTACCAAACAGCATCTGACACGAGGAAACCCAGATTTCTGCATCACAGCAAACCACCACAGGCACAAAGAGCAGAGCACTTCTGGGCTGGCTTGTGCTCTGCCACATTTGCTGCCAGCACGGCCAAGTCACCAAATGGTTGGCAGGAGGAAGGCAGTTTTCCAACTTGCTTCCAGAGCAGAAAGGAGCTTCTCTCTCACACCTGAGCTGTGCTTTCCTGTGTTCCAGCAGGGAGCAGGGTGCTAGAGGGTTGTGGGGTTGTCCATGAGGGTCTGGCTTGCTATTGACCCACCCAGTGCTGCTCCAAGGCTCCAGAGGCTGCAGCTTTCCCAGCTCAGGGTGGTCCCATCCTGTGCTGGATTCCAGCCCGCTCCCCCACGAGCAGCAGCCTGCAGGAAGGGTGATGGGAATTTGCTCTTCTGCAAGCACAGAGAAGATAAATGACCGAGTCAAAGCCTCTGATGGAGATGGATCCTGCCCCATCAGAGCAGAGCACTCAGAGCAGGATGTTCTCCGGTGGCCTTTCCGCTCCAGGGCAGAGGGAGGGACATTTTTGCCTTTCCTCCTGTGAGCCTGTTCTTATTTTCTCCTTTAATTTTTTTTTTTTTGTCCTTTTTTTAATTCCGCAGAAAGCCTTCAACGCCCTGTGCCACAGCACTCACCTGTACGGCCGCCGGCTGGTGCTGGAGTGGGCGGACACGGAGGAGACGCTGGAGGCCCTGCGCCGCAGAACCGCCACGCACTTCCACGGTAACTCCTG
>VXAD01011974.1:5062-18691 GCA_013399195.1 Dicrurus megarhynchus | reverse complement strand
ATTTCGCCACGCCGGGAGGGGAAGGAGCGACTTGCGGGGGAATTTACAGGGAGGGTGAGTGAGGGAGGTGTGCGAGGAGGGGGTGCGCTCGTGAGGGGCTGTGAGGCAGCCGGGCCCCGCTGCGGCTCCTCCCTGGTTATTTGCAGTTGCTGCTGGGAGCGGGGGTTTGCCAGGCAAGGCATGGTCCTGATCCTCCTGGCGGGCTGGGAAAGCCTTCCCTGCTGCCATCGCCTTTGTCACATCGCTCCTGGTTTGGCTTGGCCGCAGACCCCCCGGGTTCCNTTTTTTTTTTCTGAGAGCATCTGTAACTAATGCAAACACATGCCGGAGCCGGAGAGTAAAACCCTGCAGGATTAGCGTGGCATCCGCAGCCCTGCCACGTTCTAATCCCGTGGTAATCCCTCTCCCGGCCCACCCCTGCCGGCTTTGCCCATTGTTTAAAGGAAGCAAATGGGATCGTTAGCGGGCAAACCTTAACCAGCTCGGAGCAGCAGAACGGAAGTCGGACCAATTCGCTTCCCCGCCCTCCTGGGGTTTTATTTTCCCCTTGTCAGACAAGAGGGGCATGCTCCTGGTGCCCGCCGTGGCCGAGCTGGTGCATCTGGGGGTGCAGTGGGGGATTTTCCCTGCCAGCCCCCTGCCCGTGCCACGGCAGGTCCCGCTCTGCTCAGGGATGCTCCCCGTACACCCAGCATCCCATAGCCAGCTCTTGCTCTGCTGTGCAGCCTCATCGTTGCGGGATCTCCGTGTGGGGCCTGCCAGGGTCTGGTTGGGAAGGGGTGGCAGGTACAGGACACAGCTCTTACAGTGGATTCGGGAGATGAGACCACATTTGATGCCATTCCAAAGCAGGAGAGCTGGGAGCAGAGTAAAGGACAGGGAGAACTGCTGAGCTGGCACCTTCCTCCAGGGTGGGTTATCCCTTGTGCCTTTGGGCGACTGAACTGGGAAGAGCTGCTGGAGGGTCTTGGGGAGGCACCTTGTGTCCCCCTGAGCTCAGTGGGGTGGGTGCTGGGAGGGCAGCGGGGTCCTTCAGCACCCTCGTCCCCCTGCCCGTCCCCGCAGCCCCCGGGGAGAAGGGAGGCAGGTTCTGGCTCGCTGTCAAGGAATTAATTGAAAAATAAAATCATTAGATGGGAACTCCAGAAATGCAAAATTGTTGGGAGTTGGGGGGAGGCGGAGGGGGGGGATGTGAGCTTTTGTCAGGTTAATTTCTTCTGTATTGATGTTTTGTGACATTTACTTGTTGTTTATCTCCCGCAGCAGCTGTAATACTAAAAGAAAATGCACAGCTTGTTCCATTTATTTATTTTACACCTTTTCTTTAGTCCTATGGTATGTTTGTTTGTTTGAGAAACCCGGCGAGGCTTTTGATGTCTGAAAGCAGGATTTAAACAGCTGTTCTCCATGTGCTGCTGGGGAGCCGGGGGGAGAGGGGGCTGTGCCACGGCTCCTGCCGGGAGGGCACTGCCTGCCCAGCGTAAAGGAGGGTGCCAGCCTCAGAGCAGAGACCAAAAGGCTTTGTCACCTCGCTGCCGGGTCGGGACGCTGACTCAGGTGCTGGCAGGGTTCCCCCCTCTCCTGAATCCATTGGGAAGGATGTGTGCACGGTGCTGTGTCCCACGGGAGTCACAGGGCAGTGCTGTGGTACGGGGCAGGAGGGCCAAAGCAGGGACATCAGCTCCTGAGGTGAGGGAGGAGGGCTGGGCTGCTGGAACGGGGTGGTCTCAGCGAGGATCTTGGTGGGGCTGTGTCCTGCCAAGAGCCTGGGTGAACCCCTGGTTAGTCCTGCAGCCGCTTTTCCACGGCGAGCTTGTGAATTCCACGGTGAATTGGGGTCAGCAGGAAGGGTTGGCACCACCAGCACCTGTTTGGGTGCTGTTGGCTCCCAAACTGAAGCACAGGTGGGAGGTGTTGGAATCCCAGCTCCTGCCAGGACCTGGCTGGGGAGGAGTAGATGATACCTTCACCTGGAAGGGTGTCCTGCTGCCTCCAGCCCCCTCAACCCCTCCCAGGTGCTTGTGTGTGGGGCCAGGTTGTGATTTTTGCTTTTCTTCTTTCCCCCTTCGCTCCCACCCGGGCCTGGACAGACTCCCCGAAGAAGAAAAAACGATCGGAGGTTTTGAATGAAATCATGGAGCACCTGGAAGAGGAGGAAAATAACAAAGATGAGGACATCTAACAGCTGCCTGGGGTCTGGTGAGGTGGGTCCTGGGGCAGTGGGGCCGGGCTGGGCACAGCTGGCCCTAAGGGTCAGTGTCCTGGCTTGCTGCAGGGCCGGGAGCTCCAGGGGCAGGAGAAGGTGCAGCTCCAAAGGCTCAGCGGCCTCCAAGCGGGGATCCCCCCTTTGCCTCTCCCCCATCACCGCACAGGCTCATGGCTGTGGTCCCAGCAGTTCCAGCCCAGATCTGGGCTCGGTCTGGGCCCCACGTTGAGGTGAGGCCATGCCCTGGGTGTGCTCTGTGAGCTCCCCTGGCTGTTGGCATCGCCATGGGGGAAGGCAGCAGCATTGCTGCTGCAGCAGGAAGCGCTGTCAGGGTGTGAGCTGTCCCTCCCTGTGGCTGGGGGACAACAGCTGGGCTGCCAAGGAATCAAAGTCCCCGTTGGGACACCACCCTGCAGCTGCCACCAGGTCACGGACAGTTTGGCAAAGGCCTTTTCCCTGCCAGCACCAAAACCTCCATGGCTTCTCTCCCTCCAAAGGCACCGCACCCTGAGGTCTGTGAGTCCTGGCTGGCATCGCTCCTCCTTGGTGTGCCTTGGAGTGGCATCTCAAGGCTGGAAAACATGGGATGGCAGGAGGGAGCCAGGATGAAATGGCTCCCTGAGGTCAAACCCTGCAGCCCTGGCAGCCCCTCACATCTTTTTGAGAGCCCCGAGCTCGCCCTGTGCGGGTTCAAGAGAGGTGAGACGGGCTCGTGGTGTCCCCTGTGCGTGTTTGTGGCCACGGTGGAAAGCCTGGATGTCTGATAGGAATCCTGCTCACCAGCCACAGCATCTGAGCTGCATTAATCCATCCCTGCCTGCTCCATGCAGTGCCAGGGCTCTGGGATCACATCTGTCCCTCTGCAGCAGCTCTGATGCCGGGATGCTGCCAGGCGTGTGTGCTGTGAGCCCCTTGTCCAGCCCGAGGGTGGGGCTGGGCAGGGCTGCAGGGGCACGGGAGGGGCAGGAGCCACGGCGCTGCTCAGAGCCCAGCCCTGTGCTCACAGACGTGTCCAGCCCAGCTTTTCTGCCACATCCCCAAAACTGGGCTCAGCACTGCTGGGCCTGAGGCTGCACAGCCCTGGGTGCAGTCCCAGGAGCAGGCTGAGCTCCTGCTCGGGGACCTGAGCTGTGACACCCCTTGCTGGTGCCCCGAACTGTGCTGCAGCTCCAGAGCCCTGCTGCTGCCACGGAGAGGCTTCCCAGACCCAACACCAGCCACTCCTGCCAGGACCTGGCAGGGCTGGCTCGGGGGACAGACCAGAATTCAGGGATACCCCTTTGGGATGTCTCAGGACTGTGGTGTAAAACCCTCGTCCTGTAGAGCAGCAGCAGCCCTGCAGCAGGCGGGGACACTGAGGCACGGGTGTGGAAGCAGCGCTGTCAGAGGGGCTGGCAGTGTCACCTGAAGTGGTGGCGAGCTCCATTCCCCTATTTTTGCTGGGCACTGGTGAGTGGCATTCCCACCCCTGCTCCCCGCTGCTGGCACAGCTCAGCACCCGGGGTCAGTGCAGGGGAGCTTCGGCCTCAGCTGAATCAAATTCCCATTTAGCAGGGACGTTTTACCACCCTGGCTGGGAAGGACCAGCCCAGGCCCAGCACAGGGGAGGGAGCAGCCGGGCAGGGTCCCCTCCAGCATCACCCAGCTCACGGTTCCAGCAAAGCTCTGCAGTGCTGCAGGTTGGGCTTGGATTTTCCTGTGGGTTTTTTTTTTTCCTGTTGGTTTTTTTTTCCCTCTTTCCCTTCATTGTCTTTTGTGGCAGGGCAGGTTTCTTGCTGAGTGTCTCTGAGGTCTGCAGCGGCGACGAAAAGGATTAGCACAAGCAGAGCATGTAGGCTTTAGAGAACAGAGCAGAGTTTGGTTTCAACATCTAATTCAATTTGTTCTGCCGAGATTGAAATATGAAATGGTTGCCAGTCAAACGTTCAAAGGGGGAGGAGGGAGGAAAGAAGAGAGGGAGCCTTCTCAAATTTAAATTTTAATGAAAATTAATTTAACCCTTTGGTATGTTTTAAAACATGTTATTTCCCAGGCTGGGAACAGGCTGGAAAACATTCATGAGGGTTTTTTTTTTCCCCTGTACCTTCAAACATAATGAAGATTTTCTTTTTCCCTTAATGATACTTATCTTGTGGAGCAGTTTGACATTGGTTAATTTTTCAGGCAATTTGGTATCAAGGAAATCTGTTTGATGTGAGCAGGGGGGGGGCTGTGTATGTGTATACAGATATATGTGTGCCTGGACATTAATTATGGAAGTGCTGATCCCAGCTCTGGAGAACAGTTGGAGTTAATTCCTGCTCCACTTCTTGGTTACGTATTGAGAATCCCACACGTTGCACCCCTAAAATTACAGCAGCAATTCTCTGAGAACGAGCACAGACCTGCTAATTACCCTGAATTAAAACGATCGCTTAAGTAGCTCTGCAGAAACTCAGCACTCCCCACTGCCTGGGTTTTGTTTTTCCCCCTGATCTGAAACAATCCTAATGATAAAATAATGCAAACTCTCCTACCTGTCCACGTAGCTGAAGCTGGGAACAGCCTCCCTCTGGTCCGTAGCCTCGGCAGTGCTGCTGCAGTGCTCTGGTTTGGTTTGGGAGGGGAAGAGTTTCTTTTCTGTTACTCAGGAAGGTTTTGTCTGTACCCGATGATTGCACACTGATTGTTGTAAGCGGGCTGGGATCAGCTGCAGCCCTGTCCCCGTTTTCTGGCTCTTGTCCCCCCAGGGTCGGTGTCACCGTGTGTGCCTGTCACCCCTCAGCTGCCCTGGGCAGAGCTGGGCACAGGGAGGGGGTGATGCTCATCTGGGTGTCCCTTTTGGGGTGGGAGCGCTGTCCCCAGGCTGTGCTGGTGGCAGAGAGGATGAGCAGCTCCAAGCCTGAGTCACTCCTCAGCCCTGGCCCTGCAGACAGGAGCTGGGGTTCAGCCACCCCAGCTGGGCCCTGGGGTCTCTGGGCCGTGCTGAGCTCCTGCTCTCCCCAGCAGAGAGCTGAAACCTGTGCTGTACACTCGGTTCTGCCTGCTGGGGCATGGTGCAGGGTCCCTGTGGGGCCTGCAGAGGCCAGGCTGAAGCCCTCTGTCCCTGGGTTTCTGTCAGGTTGTGGCAGCTCCACCCAGGGTGAGAGCCCAGCGAGCCGGACGAGAGCCGGAGCTGCAGCGGCTGCAGCTGCTCCCCAGGCACCCTCCAGATCCCCCTCCCCAGGGCCAGCTCTGCAATTGGATTAGGATATTATTCAAATGCAGCCTTTGCACTGAATGGGAGGGTTAAGGGGTTTTAGTGTAGAAGCAGCTCTCCCTCACTGCTGCCTGTTGCCAGAGGCCTGTGTGGGCTTTTATCTCCTTACGGGGACGGCCGGCAAAGCAAGGCAAGGCACGGGGGATCTCCAGGGATCCTGGGTTTGCTGGGCACTGCCAGCCCCTCTGCTGTGCCACGGTGCCCTGTGAGTGCCAAAGTGATTCGCTCCCTTTGGAAAACTCCCCACCAATCCGTGTTTTCCTCCCAGTGCCAGGGGAGGAGGCAGGAGAGCTGGCAGGGACGGGCAGGCAGCATCTCTGAGCTCTTGGTGGTTTCTTTTCATCACCACTGCACTGCCCCAGCCTACAGCTCAGGAATTCCAGCTCTCTTCATCCCTTTAGTCCCACCTTGCCTGGGCTTCCTCCCAAGTGTGTCCCATGGAATGAGGTCTGGGAGGCACTGAAGGGCCAAGCAAGCTCCGTGAATGCCACTCACGCACCTTTGCCGGGGCTGCAGGAAGATCTCCCGTCCCCTGTGTCCTGTCTGCTGCTGACTCCAGGGGCCCTGGAATCTCCAGAGGGAGGTCCAGGTTGGACTTCAGGAAGAATTAGCAAATACAAATTGAGAGAGTTGGCTTGGATGCTGGCTGGAGATTTGGGGAGCTTCTCCTTAATCACAGAATCCCAGAAGAAGCTGAGTTGGAAGGGACCGGTATTCCAACACATCTGGACTTTACCCTGGCTCACAGCTCCACCAGTGTTTGGCACCACATTCCAGCAGCCACCAGCACCTTCCTCAGCAGGCAATACAGCAGCAGGAGGGGGAGGCAGCGTGCAGCTTCCCTGACTGAGGCACTCTGCCTCCTGTTTTCCCTAAATGCATGCATTGGAGAGGAAGAGAAATCTTTGCATGGCCGGGCTTGAGAGCTCAGCCTTCGCCAGCCATGAATAATAATCAGGCTCAGTAATTCACAGTAAATAGGGATCCAAATTGGCTAATAAGGGAGGCTTTCACCCCAAACTGGAGCTGGGAAGGGAGGCAGAGAGCAGGAGCAGGTGTTGGCTGAGGGAGTGTGCCAGCACAGGAGCAGGGAGATGGGAAGGACCCTGGAGAAAGGAGGGTCTCACCTCCCCTGGGACCTGCAGCAGCACAGTCCTTGTGTTCCACAGGCCATAATTAGTGCCATGTAATTAGGTTTGTCTCTCTGTTCCAGCCCCAGGAGCGTGGTGGACCAGGGGCGTACAGAGGCAGTGTCACCGTGTCCCCACGTGTGACATCATCCCCAGCTCAGGGTTTAGCAAAGCTGCTGGGACAGAGTGGGAGGGTGACGAGGGCTGTGGTGTGTGTCGGGAGAGGTGATCTGGGGGGGAAAAAGGTTTTCTTCATGTTCACTAAAATTTGGCGTTTTCTGGTTAATTTTCTCCTGCAGGAGCGAGCGGGGCGGTGGTAGGAGCTGTGTTCAGGTGCAGTGGGGTGGGGCTGGGGGGCTTCATCTGACAGGGAGGAAGCGTCCCACGGACACCCCTGTGAGCAGGGAATGGCCCCCACGTGCCCAGCACTGCACGGAGCAGGGTCAGAGCCCTTCCCTGCTGCTCCCCAGCAAATACTCCTCCAGCAGCACCTGAAGGCACTGTTAGATCAAGTGAGGATAAAACCATGGAAAAGCCCCTCTGCACACCTCAGCCCGTGGTCTGGGCTATTTAAATACGTGGAGTAGGAGCTGGAAGTGCAGCTGAGGAGGAGCTGGAGGAAGGCTGCCCCTGCAAGGTGTTTGCAGCTGCTAAATGACTTTTGAAATTGAGGAGGAGCCTCCAGCCCATCCCCAGTGCCCTCAGCTCCCCTCTGTGGGGCGGCTGGGGAGCACCACGCTGCTGCTTGGCTCCCTTTCCAGCTCTCCCAGTCCTGAATGGCTCCGGATTCAACCAAACCCCAGCAGCGCTGGCCAAAGGCGATTTCCCTCCTGCCCTCTCCTGCCCTTTCCCCATCTCTCCCCTCCCCACACCACTGGACTAAGGATGCTCCCAGCACACGGGGAGGGATGGAGCAAACCAACCTCCTTCAGCTCCCTTTTCCTCGTGACTTGGCTTCTTTAGGTGGGAGGTGGCTTTGGGACGGGCAGTGCTTCCCCGTGGGGTGTGATGGGGGCTGTTTGATGCCGCAGCACCTCAGAGTTGATGGGTGGCACCTCCCCGTCCCTTCCCCACAGCTTAAATCATCCCCACAGCCCAAAACTGGAGCTGGCATTCGGCAGGGCTAACAAGGACAGCGTTCTAAGCCATGAGAGGTGGAGACAAAAGCGGGCTCCTGCCTCTCACACACGTGGTGACCCCAAATCTCTTTGGAGATTTAGCAGCCGTCCCCCTGAGAAGTCCAGAGCTTTTCTACTTCATCAGCTTAGAAACCAGACCACAAAAGGCAAAAGCCTCTCCAGGAGAGATCTGGGGTAGGCAGCCATCCCCTCAGATGGTTTTGCCCACAAAACCTGGCAGCAAAGCCCAGGCTTAACCTCAGCCTCAGTAGGGCTGAGCCCACGCCGGAGCCTTCGCAGCTGGCTGGGGCAGGGATCTCTCCTGGTGTTTTGGGCAAAGCATTAATTTTTGCATGTTGGGGTCTGGTTTTAAGCTGATGACGTAGAAAACCTTTTAATTTCTTGTCTCCCCCAGGCTCTGGGTGGGTGTGTGGGGTGAGCTGGGGTTCAGCGCAGGGCTGGGAGTGTCCTGCTGGATCTAAAGTAACCCGGGCTGTTCAACAGAGCCAGCACAGGCAGAGACAACCCACGGGGTGGCTCTGGTGGCTCCAGGGTCTCCGTGACACCCGCTGGGGAGGCAGGAACTGCGGGCACGAGCTGCTTTAGTTCCATTTTCAGCCGAACCCAGCCCAGTGTGTCGGCCCCGGGAAGCAGGAGGGAGGAGTGTCCCATCCTGGACTGTCGCAGGAGCCATCCCAAGCCCGTGGCAGCAGAAGCGGTGCAGGGCTGCAGGGGCATCACCCGGGGGCTCGCAGCCCGTTCTGCCCCCCCCGCAGCACAAACAGGCCAGCTCCTCCCGCCAGGGATCCCTGCTGAAAAACCAAACCCGGGAAGTTTCTGGTTTTAATTTAAAAAGCGAGGAACCACACGGCCCCAGTGCGGTGTCAGCCGGGGGTCTGCGGGCCCGGGGGGCGGCGGGAGGGGCACAGCAGGCAGCAGCCTTGCACTTCGTTAGGATTCAGCCGCTGGATCTCCCCTTTCCCTCTGATGGCTGAGTGTGATTGACACTTACAAATTACCCAGCCAAAAGTGTCGAGTCTTTGACCCCTGAGTAACATCTTTGGCAAGCCTGAGATTTGCCGGCATTTTGTCATCTAATTACTACAAATCCCTTGAAAATTCACTGGCTGGTGAATTTTTAATGCGGGACAATTTCAATGTGATGCATCGCCCAGATGGGCACGCGCGGGCTCCTTCCCTCTCCCCCCGCCGCCGCTTCCCTGCCCGCCCTTCTCCTCCTTCCCTCCTTTCTTTGCTCCCCTTCCTCCCTCATCCCATTTCTTACCTCCCTGCTGCCTCTGTGCATCCGTATCCATGGATCTCAGCCCCCCCGGGCATCTCCATCCAGCCCGGTGTCCCCCCAGCCCGGCTCGTGTCCCCTCGCTGCCTTGCTGAGGGAGCTGCTGCATGGAATTAATTCTTTTTCCCCATCTTCTCAGGTCCCTGGCTGATGGATGGAGCAGGAGAAGCCTCCATGAGGAGCCAGCCCACTTGTTGCCAGCAGAGTCCACTCGTCCTGTGGACCCAAGGGCTGATTTATGCCGTGTGTCCAGGTCCTGGAATTCCCAGCCTTTGAAACAGACTTTAAATTCAGACAGGAAGGAAACCCTTGTCTGCTGGCAGCTCCCAGGCATCACTTCTTAAATCCAGGCAGGGATGTGATTGCCTTCATCTCAGCCCAGCCTGGGGGAAGAGGAGCCTGGAGCAATGGACACTTCCCTGCCGACCCGGGGACTCCAACAGAACCCGCTCTGAACGTCTGAATTAAACCATTTCTGTACATTAGAAACCACATTCTGTACATTAAAAACCCTATTTTAAGTTTGCCAAACTGAGCCACACCTGGGCTTTGTTTGGCTTTGTTCCTTCTCCACAGTCAGGTAGTTTTTGGGGCCGATAGGGAGATAAGAGCATTTAGGAGGGAGGCCTGGGGTTTGCTGCGCTGGGCTTTGTGCCTGTGTCACTTCTGTCCCCGCTCCCAGGCAGTCGCCTCCCGTCTCTCCCTTCCCAGCTTTCAAAGGGAAAGAGGCTTTGCTTTTCAACCAGGGTACTGCTTTACATATGTAGGCAGCTGATAAAGTATTTTCACTTCGCCCCTTTCCCCTCTGGGAATCGCTGTCTTACGGCAAAACTGTTTTGTCTGACAAGGGCTGCAACAGATTACACGTGTTGGCTGCAAACACGGGGCCTTTTCTTACCCCCTTCCCCCCCTTTTGCTTTTTTCTTGAAAAGAACTAAATCTCTATCTCTGCACTGCCAGGAGGAGCTCTGCCTTTTGCCTCGAGACCCCCGAGCAGCCCCGTGTTGGGACCTGCTGGTGGCATCAGCCCCCTGCGCAGTGCCTCTGGCCAGGTTGGTTTTCTCACTAAGGTTAATTTGAGCCTGAATCCGTGAAAATGCCCCTGATTCCGTCAGGGCTGAGCACTTCAGCTGGGCTGGCTCGGGGCTCGGGGCTCGGGGTGGGAGATTTTGGGAGCCCTCGGCATCAGCACCCGCAGCGTCCCTGGAGGTCAGCGGGGCTCAGCGATGCCTCGAGCTGCTGAGGGCCAGGCAGGGAGGCACAGCACGTGTGGTGGGCTCAGCAGCTCAGGGGCATCCAGGACACCCCTTCCCAGCCCATGGGCCATGGATTTCTGCCACCTCTAGCTGGATGCAAGCTGGGATAGGTTTAGGATTTGCTTTTCAAACTGTCTTAAAACCCTCAGGGGGCTCCAGCAGGAGCTGAGCAGAGCTGAGAAACCCCTGCCCAGGTTTGTCCCCAGGCTCCATCTCCTGAGCTGCCCCTTCCCAAAAATGTGCCTGGCACCCAGAGAGAAGGGCTGGGAGAAGGTTTAAGCACCAAGGACAAAGGGAACACCAGGATTCGTGGACGTTTTGCTGCTCAGAAGCCGCACACCAGGGCTGAGACATGCCCAGATCTCAGAGGGAGAAAAATTCTCTGCAGTGCCTGGGAATGGGCACCCAAAACCGAGGGGGCCAGAGGGGGTTGGGAGGAGAGGAGCCCTGGGAGGGGGCAGCTCATCACCAATCATCCAGGCAGTGCTTGGGGGCTTTAAAGGGGAAACACAAAAAGTTTAGTGAGGGGTTTGAAGGGTTAGGGCCTGGAGTCACACTGGGGTGCCTGGAAGTGTCCAGCAGTGCCAGCAGCTCTCCCTGCGCCACCACTGCTGGACACTGGTCCCAGAGACCTCTGGGGACCCCAGCACGAGCAGACCTGGACACATCCCTGAGCTGTGTCACCATGGAGGGTGCTCAACCCCAGGGAGAAGCCTCAAGCACTGGATGCACCCAGCCTGAGGGGACTTTGGTGACATTTCCATGGGACAAGGTCAGCAGCACAGTCTGGCTCTGGGCACCTCGTGCTGGGCATTTTCACACGCAAGGATACCCACAATGATGTGAGTCCTGACCTGCTCTTTTCCAAATTAGTGCTTTCCTTCTTTTTTTTCCCCATTTTCACATCTTCACTTACGAAATCCCATTGAAGCAACAGGTCTGGGCCCAGGGAACACTTTGCTTGTCCTGAGTTGTTTGTGGAGATAATTAACTGTGAGTTCTCAGCTGAAACTGCCAGGGCAGCGCTGAGGGAAGGCAGCCCGGGGCCTGGGCCATCCATGGGGGACGGGCTGGGAGAACCAGGGGTGGGAAACACTCAGGAGGAACCAGCTGAGAGCGACCCTTGCTGGGCTGCCAGACTCTTCTCTTGGTCCCTCAGCCCGAGGCCATTCAGTTCTGGGGACATCCTCTGTGCCCTCTCCCAGCTTCTCTGTGCCCCACTGGAGCCGGGGCTGGGCACTGCATCCTCCCCTGCAGCTCTGGTCTATCCCATAGTCCTTTCCCATCCTTTCCCATCTTTTCCCAGTGATTCCTGACCTTCAGCCTGCCATGACTTCGCCCCACCCCTGTTTCTTACAGAGCCGGGCCTGACGATGCTCCCAGCAGCCAGGGGACACAGCGGGTCACCGCCACCGGGCAGCCTGCTCAGGGGGTGGCACTGCTGGTGTGGGCAGGGCCAGCGGCACCCCAGCACCTCCCCAGGGTTTGCCAGGTCTGGAAACATGCCGCTGCCCCTGGCACTCCATGCCCCCTGCTCCCGTCGTGCCTGGGTAAGGAAGGAGGAATTAGTGCCGCTCATCCAGCAGGCAGTGCCCAAACGTCAGGGAGCAGCAGAGTTATTGAGACCTGGTTTGACTCCATGTGTGCTCCCAGAGTCTGTGTGTGTGTGAGGAGGTTTTGGGGGGCTGAATCCAGCCCCAAAGCACTGGGAGAAGTCCCTTCCCCTCAGTTTTTCCCTGCTCCCTGCCTCAGTTTCCCTTCCATCACCTCTGTAAGGGACCCACCATGGGGAAACCACAGAGCTGTGTGATGGGGGCCACATCCTGCCCCGGGGGGTGCAAGGTATCACCAGTATCCCTGGATTCACCAGGGTGGCTCAGCAGCCAGGGAAAACCTTCTGCTCCCATTTAGAGCTCAAAATCAGATGAGCTGGAGTGAGCTGGCCTTGCCTGGTGCCCATCCCAGCGCTCCCACCCTCCCGGAGCTGTGTGCCCGAGGCTGTGGGCAGGCTTTTGGGGGCTGCAGCCCAGCTGGGAGCAGGCAGGAGGAGGGTCCTGCAGCAGGACCGTGCTGCAGCCTCCCTCCCATCCCTGCACCCAGCAGGAGAGGGAGCGAGCGGGAGAAAGCGGGAGGGAAAGGACGTGTCAAATCAATCATATTTAAACAAAAGTCTCTTCGGCCCAAGGGCCCTTTTAAAAGCTGCTTATTTAATTAAAAGTCCCATTTTCCATATTTATGGCCCTTATTCAGTTAAATATTAACCGCCTGGGCCAGGGCTGGTTTATTCTTTGGGAAGAGGCAGAGTTGGGAGGTTCATCGGGGGTTGATCAGGCAGATGGATGGAGGGACGTGGGACAGCACATGTGGGCTCGTGACAGTGCCTGGGGACCATGGGGATGCCACCCCCGCTGCCCTGTCACCTTCCAGCAGGACTCAGGGTTAAAAGCAGGAGATGGGGCTGTTGGGATGGTGTGGGAGACGGGCAGGGACAGCTCCTGCAGGGAACAGCCTGAAACACACCAGCAGGCACAGTTTGAGCACCCAGCTCCCCTAAGCTGTGGCAGAATAACCATAAAAACACCTCAGTTTGTCCCTGGGGTCACGAGACCATCGCTGGTTCCTGGCCACAGCCCTGCCAGGGCTGGTTTCCCCCCGGATTTCATTCCCAGCAGCTGTGCCAGCCCCGGCTCTGCTGGGTCGGACGTCTCAGGGCTGTCAGGACATCACTGAAGGTTCAGCAGGGGGGTCACTGCTCCAGGCTGGCCTTTGGGACCCGGAAAGGAGGGCCTCTGGGGGCATCCTTGGAGTCATGGAGGGGGCCAGAGCAGCTCAGCTCTGGCTCCAGAAGATGTGGGAATGAGGAGAGTGGAGTTTGTGTTTGGGTGGGAAGGGACCCTAAAGACCAGGTGATTCCACCTGCCCTGCCACGGGCAGGGACAGCTTCCCCTGGGAGGGGGGAAGGGAAAACCGAGGAGCAGAGGAGCAGCCGTGCTCCAGGAGGTGTCCGTGGGACCATCCCTCACCTGGCTGGGCCCGGTGCTCACCCTGCCATGGCAGGAGGGGCCACAGTGTCCCCTCAGGGCTGGGTCCTGCTCTGGGTGTGCCGGGAGATGCCCTGGGAATGCTGCAGGAGAGTGGAGCTCACCTGGACAGACCGAAATCTTGCTCCGAGCTCTGTCTACCCCTTCTCCCTTAATTTTTGGGGAGCCGGCCCGGTGCAGCTCCACATCCCAGCATGGTCAACACAACCGCATCCTGCTTTTCCCTCCCATCCCAAACAAACGCGGAGCCGGCGGCAGAGCCCGCGGGGAGGCCGCGCTGGGAGGGTGGTGCTGGCAGGGCAGGGAATGAAACGGAGCCGGTGATTTCCTCCGGGGAGCG
>VXAD01011968.1:0-62747 GCA_013399195.1 Dicrurus megarhynchus | reverse complement strand
CCTGGCCGGCAGAGAAATTAACATTGCCTCAGGTCACAGACTGGCTGAAAAACAAAGGAGTTTAACTCTCTGTCTCTCTCCTGAGAAAGGAACTGAGAGCTGGGAAAAGCAGGAAGGTGCTTTCTCCTCTCCCCAGCAGCAGGAACACAAGGGAGTGTATATCTGTGTTCCTGAACACAAAACCGCTCGGTTTTTTTCTCCCTTTCTCTCGGACCCAGCATAAAGACACAGAAAGGCACGGGATTCATGGCTGGAATAGGGCAGACAATAGGGAATACACTATCATACAGTCACCCCAACACAAAGCCCTATAGCTAATACTGTTTGCCTAAATATATGTGACCTAGAGACTAAAAAAAGTATGCTTTACATCTCTTTTGCTGACACCTTAATGGGAGTTGCTTATATAGTCAGTAAAATTAAAAACTCAGTCTCTGACAGGATAATTGTTGTATCGCTGCTGTCTGTATTTAATGCTAAAATATGAGACAATGTTGCACAAATCTAATATATTACAATGGTGTTTAAGAAAAATGAGTAGGTTTTAGCAACTTTCTCCTGATTCATACAGTCTTCAGAGGATCAAATTTCCTTTATATCCTTCAAAGATCTGAGTTATGGTATGGAATGCCCAATGGTGTAATAAACACTGATTTTGGTAAATCAGGTGTAGGCTAAATAGGCTCAGGAAGAGTGAAGACAAGTACAGTCACTTGGTTCTATATTCCAGTTTTGTTGTGATAATAAACCTAGTGATAATTAATTTTGGTACAAATTAAAGTGACATTTATTTCTGACTGGTTGTATTTTTCAAACTCTTTGCTGCCATGGAGTAAGTTTCAGAGAAATAGAAACAGATCAAAATCACAACAGAATAAGACTTTGTTTAAAAACATTGCACATGCCAGAGGTGCACAAACTTATTTCCTTTCCCATTCTGGGCACATCTGTTCCTTCTGGGACCAATTTTTTGTTTATAGTAATATATGCACATATATTTACAGGCACGCTTGAATTTGAGCTTAGAAGCAGACTTCATAGGGTTTAATGTTTTATTCCTTCAGGTTTGGGGCACATCTGATAAGCAGAGGCAATACCTCTGTGAGCTGAGTGATCAAGGACACACAACAAGTACCTAATTGTGAACAAAATACTCCTCAAACCACAATTGGAAAACCAGCTCTACTAGACTGTACCAAAAGGATCATGTCCCTCTGTACTGTTTCTACCAGTGGTCATGAGCATCTCACTGAGGAAGAATATGATTAGACAAGCATGCTTCATTTAATAGTCCTCTAGATTGCTTACCTCATAATCATCTGCAACTATAGAATAGGTATTAATAATTTGTTTCTGTGAACCTGGGCCTGCATGTTCTCTAACATCCTGCTGCATGAAGCATTCCATCTTTCTGTTGGATTTGAACCTGGCTGCTGTCTTCCTCTCAGTTCTTGTCCTTGAAGAGGGCACAAGATTTTGGCTCATTCTATGCCATGGTTCCTGCCTCTTCTGACTGCCCAAAACTCTGTTGTTACTTGCCCAACTTAATGAGTCTCTACTTATTTCTTCCTCATCCAGCAACCACTCTGTACCTTGTAGCCCTTCTCTGAACCTTCTATTTTTAATCTGAGATGTGAGTAGATGTATAAAGCAGCACAAAGACACACTCTGTCCTCATGTCATAATAGGACGAGCCTTTTAAAGATACAGGGTTTCATCACTTGCACAGACCACTCTCTCGCATTTCTTGTACCTTGATTATTTCTGAGTGACAGTGTTTTTATTCCACCAAGTTTCCAGCTTGGTGCTTTTTCATTCTCAGCTTTCCTTTTCTGCTTTTTCTTATTTCCTAGATTTTTAGCAATGGTGTAAAATCATGTGTTTTGATCCTCTTGGTATCCCATTTAAGTGGCACTCTGTCATTTCTTATGTTTCTTAACCTTTAGGAGTTATACAATTTGTATGGCATTCTGTGTGGAAGACACACTCTTTCATACATCTCAGCTTTCTCCCAATCTTCAGTTTAAAAGTTCACTTACAAACTTCATGTTTTTAAAGGCCAGCAGTCTGGTTCACTTAGAGTTCAAATCAAATACATTCTTCCTCTTTGGCCTTCTTTTACTCCAGAAGCATTCCAACTGAATCGTTGTTGAGGAATTAATCCCTAGTATTAATCTCTTAATATGTTTAAACCAAAAGCAGGAAAAATGGTTTAAAATATAACAGAATACAGAAATTTGATATTACTTTTTAAAATGTTGCTACTATTTTTTTGATATTTTGGATAATATTTCAAACTTATATGAGAAAATTAACATATCTTTTATCTAACTAGTTCTAAACAATTGTAGCAATTTTTCAGTGAGGTCAAGACTGAAACTAACTGCAAACTCAATTATCTCAAGAAATATTTAAGAACATTAGGCTGAAAAAGCTTCACTGCTGTATTTATATTTATGATAGTCTTGTTCTCATGAATCATCCAAATAATATATTAGATAAAAGTTCTGCCTTTTGAAGAAATACAGACTATATTCTGACTATAAGAAGAAGTATTCTTCGGACTATAAGGAGAAGTATTTTAATTGTATTCAGTTCAGGGAGTATTGAAATAGAATGTCAGTGAGAAGATACTGAATAGCCTTATTTTTATGGGAGACGCCTATCTTGCATCAATGCTCGTGGAAGGTCACCCAATTTGACAATGTGTTGGAGCTTGCAGAAAGTGTCACCCAAATGTCATGCTCGCCCTCTTAAAGGCAACAGTTTTTTCCTTGTTTAATGAAGTTGCAAAGCTATATTGACAGAAATAAATGGTTAGTCTTTTGACTTTAAAAAAAACAAACAAAAATCCCCCAAAACCAAAAAAACTGAAACTGAACCAGGTTTCAACATTTCTTTCCCCTTTACAGTATGGTTCATTGAATTATTTTCATTGTCTAATCAAATTAGTACCAGGAAACTAGGTTTTTTGAAGCTATAGAGGAGAGAGAGAAAAAACCAATCTACTTCATGACTTAGATTAGGAATTGAATATTGTCTGATTTTCCCACTCAAGGCTACTGCTCTAGTGTCCAGAATGAAATTAAATTAATGTTCATGTAAGGCATATAAAGCCAATACCACTACATTCACAGAAGCTTTTTCTGATTGAGCTTTATGAGATTTTCTCAAGTCTTGTTTGCTCTTTGATCTGTATCTTCACTAATAACAGCAGTATTTGGACCATAAAAAAAGACTGGATATGAAGAGTGTTAGAAGTTAGGAAATATGATTTGGTACGTGGAATGAGCTTTTCTCAGTAGGGAAATCAATTGGTGGGAGGTAATAAACAAGGGAACCAATAAAAAGGATTTATTTTTGATTTTCAAAGAAGAGTTGTAATTAAAATAGATAATCTTTAATTTTATTATAGAATTACAATAAAATAAATAATCTTTACTTCTATTAGATGAGATTTATTAATATCTTGTTATCTTACTACATTCTAATTTCTCTAGCAATTATCTTCTGTTAACAGAAACATCTTTCTCTCTCTATGCTCTAGAGGGTATTTGGGCATCTCCAGGATTGTCCCCAGGTAAACAACACATGCTCTGCGTTTTTTTTTTTTTTTAAAGAATTAATATAAAATCGTGTAAGTATATAAATGAAAATTAACACCATATCTAAATGTTCTTTACATCACATGGTGATGCTCTTAGAGAAACCAACAAAAATGTTACAGTACAAATGTGAGGTACAATACGCACTACACCAAAATTCTGAAAAAAATATAGGCTCTAAACTGATAGATAATAAAAATGTACATAATTTCTATCCAACTTGGGTAGCTCTTATGACTCCAACTTTTTATCCTACTCTTGACAAGTATTGCAAGGATCTTACTTGATCTTTCTTTTCAGAATTGTGAAATCTGAAATTTAGAAAAACTGCAGCACGGCCCTACTCTTTAGTGCTACAAAGTAATAGGTCATTTGTCTGAGAATGCAAAATGTGACGTATTTTGTTTCTTTCTGATTCTAATTTATTATACTTTGATATCAAGTGTTCTCTGACAGAATCAAGCTTCATTTCCCATTTTGTTGTAGAGGTAGACAACTGGTAGAATGAATCCTCAAAAATTTGTGTAGTTTATATATATTATATTTCTTTTTACATGAGCGATCATAAGAGCATAATTGTAATACTCCTTACAATGACTGTTTGGAATAAAAATTGAAAATTATTGTGGTTTTGATTAAATATTTTTTCTCTCTCTCCTTAGAAAAACAGACACATTTTCCCCTAACTCAAACTATTCACTCATTTCCTTTCAGCTTTCCTCTTGGCTTTGGTATACAGTAAGTATATGACAGAAGATCATACAGCTCAGCTATAATATTATTTTTATTATCAAATCCACTTGCCGTTTTTTCTCAGCAGTAATATTTGGAAAGGGATATAATTTTACAAAGGAAATTAAGACATTGTTAAGGGTAGATAACACCACTTTCACAGAGCTCCACTGCTTGCTGAAATCATAAAAATAATAACTATATTTTCTCTTAAAGTATTCTGTTCTATGGGCTGTATATAAAATACAGTGTTGGTTGCTTCAGGCCCATGAGATCTAAAAAACTTACAGCATTTGCGTAAAGGATGACATTATAAGAATCATAAAAGATTACTATTTTAAAAAGAACAACAACATAGATGTGGTTGCTATTACTTGTTCTGCTGTTTTGGTGAGAAACCATATTTTCAGATTAAAGAAATTTGACTTTTGACCATGGTAAGCTGAAAATGGGAGCTGGGCTTTAATAAAAATATTCACATGCCATGGCAAATTACCTAATTTACAGCATAGATCTTGAGTTAGATTTGCCCATTGATGACTAGAGTATTTTCTGAGTGGGAATTAGTGACCTGTGAGTTTACAACAAGGTGTCATTTTATTTGAGTTCTGGAAGTAGAGTCAGTAATCAATGTCCTGTTGTATTTACAGTTGCTTGACACTTCTTTGTTATGTAACATGAACAGATGTTTCTCCTTTTTCCAGATGAAAGAACCAGACTTCTCCTGAAAAGACTTGAAGGGGCTGGAAGGCAGGAGAGGAAAAAAATGTATATCAGAAATGGAAATGCACAAGACTTTCAATTCACTAGGAGAGTTATTAGACAGGATGTCTGTTGCTGCCCCTGGGAAAATGATTTCCATCAATGGAAAACTGCTAAAAGACCCTGCCTCTGTGGCTTGGAAATGCTCAAGGTACTGCCCACTAAGCCTGTGAATTCTACACAGTGCAAGGCAGCTCAGGTACCATTAGCAGGAAAACCCTATTAGTGTAGACTGACTTAAATAATTAATAGGTTAATAGATTTACCAGATCACAGATCTATTTAGAGTTAAAATATACTGTAATGGGTGGACTGCTATAGTGACATCAATCAGCATAAAACTAGTGTCTCTCTGTCCTGCTCCCCTGTGATGGTCACTAGTGTGACCAAAGGACAGCCCCTCATGAGAACCTTAAAACAAACATGCATCTCACATCCTTCATGGGCTCGCTGTTTGTTTGCTCTTATAGAACAGTTTTAAAATTCAAAACCTTTAAAATGTGTTTTAAATAGCCACCCCTACTCAAAAAGGTATGCTTCCGTTTTACTGCGTCAACTGAGTTTATATCATAAATGATACTCACACAACCTTCTTCCATAAGGAACAGGTTTTCCATCAATATAAGTGATTTTTCCCTGGGCTGTGTACCTAATGTACATCTTACCTCTGAAAGAAGCAAATATTCGTAAAGTTTTTTGCTAATTTCTGAGAAAACTGCATGTCAGCTGCCCCTGGATGATGGACAGACATGTAGATGAAGCACTAGTAGAACTCTAGCAAAGAAAATATTGCAAGAAACTGAGAATTAAGATAATTTGCTTGGGCGTTTACACTGCATTGCTCATCTGTAGTTTTCAAAGGCAGGTGATCCATACCTGTGTTTAACAATAGAGAAGTGGAGTCAGCATAAAGAAATACCTTGCATGAAAATCACAGGAGGCTGATATGGACTGGCCAAGCTATGGAATGGCCCTAGTGACAAGATCCCTATCCATCACAGGTGATGTCCCCATAGACACTTGAGAAGTCTGGCACAGACTTGTGTCTTGAAACAGAGAGAACCTCTTGTTTCCCCACCTGATAATCTATTTTTGAGCTGAATAAGGGCATTGCCAATAGTTCTTTATTTGAAAGATGTTGTAATATATGGATATGTTTCTTTAGTAGCGATGTGTGAAGAGGTTATTGAAATATACAGAGAAAAGTTTGTACAAAAGACCAGTAAGTACTGACAATAGGTATAACGAAGATGAATCACAAAATCACTGTTCCTGATAATGAGCTGCCAGTGCCACACAGTCAAAACTTCGGTTTTGGTCTGATACAAAATGAAAGTGAGGAAGTAAAAGAAGCCCAGTTTACTGAGAAAGGAAGCAAAATGTTTAGGAAACTGAACAAATATTTACAGAAGAAAAAATGACTTAGTTAGTTCTGCCAAGGTGAGAGTCCCCTTCCCTGATAATACAATGTTTTATAAGGAGCAAATGGCAGAAGCAAGCCAAAGCTGAATTAGTTTTATATAATTGATTCTTGGAGCAACAACCAAACTTATTAAGCAGCAAACTTGGGGGGAAAATGTATGTGGAAAGAGAAAATTCCACTGGGCCTTGTATTTTACCTTATTACTTCCTTTAAGTCACTAAGGTCTCTGTCATTATTACCAGAATGATTCCTTGCAATGCAAATGAGTTGAAGACATCAACGTTTTCAGTTTTCCTAAGCAGGATACAGGTCTGCTCTCCCCAGATTTTCTTCCCTTGTAATTATTATGTGTCCATGCTTATCATGTCTCTCAAACTAACAATTGATTTACAATCCTACTTCAAAGCATTTGTCTTCACCCTGGTAGCAGTGAGCAATGACAGTGGGCAAGAGAGCCAGATACAGGATGCTATTTTGCACACCTGAAAAGTATTTCCTTTTTCTGCATTTCTGTGATTGCATGGGTAGGAAAAGCACTCTGTTATGACTGGTTCACGATATTTTTGATGTTAAACCTTTGACATTTTATTGTTCTAGCAATGCCATCTCTTCTCAAATGCCTAATGAATGTTCATTAAAGTTATATTTCACTGTAATTCTATTTTCCATCACACTCTTTATCTCGATAAATAACTCTTCATCTTGTCTCTTGGTAGTGGAGGTCCTGTCACATTGCTGAAGGAAGCACCAATGATAAATTATGGGAATGCCATTCAGCAAGTATTTGCATTTTTCATCTCTCATTAAATAAAAAGAAAAGCCTCATAGAGAAATTTGAGTGTAGCTGCAACTGCTACATGTGGTATCTGTCAAAATATGATAAATTGACAGTTTTATCCTAGCCTCTTAACTCTTTGGACTGAAAAACTTGAAGAAGGCCTTGGTTTTTTATGAATTACCATCACATTCATGAGGTAAAATGTGCTAACCATAATCTCTTTCATTTAAGCTAAGGGCAGTGTCAGAAGCCACTACGTAGCATTTCAGCTCAAGAAGTTACTGCTTTTCTGACAAATCTGCTCAACATTGCACTGGACTGAAATGAATTTTTGCTCTATGATAAAGCGCATAGCCATTCAATGTATAGTGGGAAATTCCTGGGCATCTGTGTCTCTGCTGTGCTCTGCCCTGCAAAGCTTTGCTGACTCCAAATTCTACTGATTTCTCAGGTCTTGCTCAGCATGCATTAGTGAGGAAAATGTATCCCTTATGCTTGCAATTTTTCCCATCCGTGATAACATCTTGAATTCTTTCCTAAATTGGAGAAAACTGTACTTGATGAATAATTAAATATTTTCAGGTGGAATCTTTGTTCACCCATGAGATGTTCAGTCCTTAGAAATGTGTGAATTGCCTGTTTCCCAAATATTGGTTGAAAGTGTTTAGGAGAAGAAGTGAAGATAAATATCTATCAGACATTTGAAACTACATGGGGAATTGTAGGCAGGGAAAATGAAAGAGATTACATACTCGACTGAGATGCTGGAGGCCTTTTTTAAGTCATTATGCTTATCATTCTTCCATTTAGTGTAATTTATATTTTTTTTCTTGACTCTTTGCAGATAGATTTATTAAGATACTGTATCTATTCTGGAATAGGTACACATTTACATGCAGTAAAATTGCATTTGCCACACAGTAGCCCACGTACTTAATACAAATGACATAATCCTTCTGTTTTTTTATTTTGACAACCCAAGTAATTTGCAGTGTTGCTGTGGTAATTATAAATTTGGAATTTTAATTTTTTTTTGCTTTAAAACCTTTTTTTTTACCGTTTAAAATAAGCTAAGTCTGTAAAATTACCCCATACAGAATATTCTGCAAAACAGAAGTGGAAAGGAGTTAGTAAATTCATATATGACTCCAATTGCAGTTAGTAGTATAAATTTTAGGAGAGGTTAGTTACTGATACACATGCATCCTCATGTTAATTGTTTAAATACCCTGTGCTAAGCTGGTAATCAATACCCTGTTTTAATCGTAAGGTATCTAAAATTGCAAAGAGTAAATCCCTGGCTAGTCTGGGCTTCAAAGGGACAGAGACCTCATCCAAACGCATACAGTATTCAGAATATGAAAAAGTAATCATCTACCCTAACTCAATCTATGGTGAAAATATCTTCTAGGGAGCTTAGTCAGTGGAGACTCACAATCAATAGTAGAGTAGCTAATGATGTTGGTATTTTACTTTTTCTTAAGGGGCTTTTAATAAAATATATGTAAAATACTTTAGGGAGCCTGATACATGAATGAGTTACATATTCACTGCCAGCTAAAGTAGGAAACATGATATTCATTGAATCATCAGGCCAATTTCTCTAAACATATTCGAATTCCTGCACTGAAAAAGGATGGCATGAATTCATCAACTGCCTCCTCTCTTTACCAAGGCCATTCAAGAATCACACTGCTTTAGATACTCCTTGCTATGCTTTTAGATATTGATTAATGTTATATATTCACATCAAAAAGATGCTACTCTTGCAGTGCATAAAGCTGTTTTATACATTTTCTTAGAACTAAGTATCCTGAATGTATCAACTCTGCCAATCTTCCCTCATTTTTCTATATACAAATGGGTTATAGCACTAACAAATTCTGCCTTTACAGTGCTTATAGCTGCTGGTAAGTGCTATGGGTTGGCCAGAAACATGCCAGAGTCTCTACACTAGCATCTTATTTCTCTAGTGCCCCCAGCTCTCTTCAAGATATCAAGATAATCTGCATCATAAATGTTTCTACTATCCTGATAGAATTGCTTCTTTAACAAGTCTTTCATCATATCTCATAAATTTACAGACTGTAACAGTAAACTTCAGACAAAAATAGTGAAAACTTTGTAAAAATATGTCACCCTCCTATTAACTTTCTCATCACTCACTTACTATTTCAGCAATGTTCTTTTACCATGCCAGTAGTGAGCATCAGCCCTTCTGGAAAATGGTTATCTGTTTAATAGCAGCTTCTTACCTTTATTTTCTATTAATCTCTTTGTGTTTTTTAAAGTATCTCAGAGATAGAAAATAAAAGATTATTTCTGAAATATCTTTACCTATACTTGGGTGAACTTCTTCCTATACTTGAGTGAACTTCTGACAGTGAACTGAAAATGATGTTCAAATTCAGGCTATATATCTGTTGATTTTTCTGTAATTTCCTTCTCTCTTCAATGTCAAATATAGTTTAGAATAAAACTATACTTCTGTTCATAATGCCTGCAAGCTTGTGATTTAAGCCAATGCTAATTTTGCAGCAGCAGAAATCCAAACAGCAAGATAATGGAAGATCCAAGCATCCTAGCTTTATAAAGAACAACCAGATCCTGAACTGGTAAAATATTTGCTAAACTGACTGGTAAGCAGCATAAATTGTCACCCTGGGCACCTGTTTAATGAAATACAACCTAAGATATTTCTGGTTCTGCACCCAAGATTTGAAACACACCTTAAGACATCATGTAGTTTTAAAGCAGAAATAACTGTACCTCTTGCATTGATACAATTTACTTACCTAATTATCAGAAGTGTGTGTTCTAATGTTTTACAGATTTTACTGTAAGAACATGTAATTCGAAGGAGTGGATGCTTAATAAGTTTTTCTTGTCCTACATACCGTGAGAAGGTAAGAAATGCCTCACTTCATGAAAGAGATGCTGCTTTCTGTGCCCTTGCACTTCACTAGCACCCAGGCCTGTTATAGTTTACGTGACTAATTCTGCAATCCCTTAAAGAGTTTGGTCCTTTTGTTATCTGGTTTTGGATCCATATATTTCCCTCATCCTCCTTTGAAAGTGCAGCTGACAGGTGCCTCCCAGGTCTCTTGTGGCATAAAGTTCCAGAAGGTTGCTGCCTATTGTATAAAGTACTTTTTTTTTTTTTTCATATTGAATTTCTCCTACAAGTTTAATGTTATTTTCCCTTTTTCTGCACAATTTTATGGAAAAGTGTTTTGTATTTCCTTTATGATGGATTATTGTATTTGTGATAGAGATGGTAATTTTCAAAAGTTTTCTCCCTTTTTTTTCCTGTAGTTTGAATGCTTCAGGACTATAATGACTTGTATATTTATTTTGTCTTTCAAAAATAGTGGTGGCAATACTTTCTCTTCTTCTGATTATTTTTTCAGTTTTGTTTTGGTTGTGCAAACAAAGAGCTTTGTATCTGGCCTGAAACAAAGTTTCCATGCTTGAAGCCATTCTGATACTGAATTAAACAGAAGGCTCCCTCCGTGCCTCTCCCTCTGTACTTCTGCCTCAGCCCATTTGCCTGGCCTGTCTTACACTACAGCTGCTTTGTGAAGTTTTAGTCCCGTAATCTAGAAATTTCATCAACCTAATTATTTTTTCAGAAAGCCACCTTGAGGCAGTTTCAAAAGCTTCAGTTGAGATTTATGGTTTTTCCACTGTCTGCAAAAGAAGTAAATAGTTTGGCTTGACATTAATTCTTTATTACTGTGTTATTTATCATATATTTCTTGCTTTTTTCCCAAATGGTCACAAACTGCTTCAAATTTTTCTCAGATTTATCAAATTAGATAATTTTTATTCAATCAAATAATGACACACTTATGGTTTTAGTTAATTGTCCCAGAATTATAGATGAGAAAACATTCTTATCATTGCCTCAAGATTAGTCTGTTTTTTCTTTTATTTGCCTACTGGTCTCAACACATCCACATAAAGAAAAATTTAAGCACATGCAGAAGTGTAGATTTAACACTGCTTTTCTGGTAGAAACACTGCACCATTCTCCAGCAGAATTTGTTTTAAATGTACTGCAGTGCCAGTGGATTTGGGTAGCTCAGACTGTAGTTGAAAGTCATCACAGAGACAAGGACAGAAGGCAAAGACCTCAAATTCATTGATAGCAATCAGCAGATTCCCACGTTTTTGCTCTCCTCAAGAGCAAGGAGGTGCCTATTCAGAAGCATCCCTGTGCCCCTGTTCTCAGTTGCCACTCCACTGCACATCTGCTAGTCTGGCAATAACTTTCCCATAACTGAAGCAAGACTGGAATAAGGCAATTCTTAAGGAGATGACTGTCCCGTGTTTTAAACAGAGCAAGATAATCACCAGACTGACACTGTTCTCCCTACTTAAACAGTTTGTTTTCCATATCAAGGTAAATGAGTCCAAACAAACAACGGAATAAAAAAGGCAGTGAAAAATGATCTCACAAATGCTAAACTGAAATATCTTAAGATGAAAAGTTCCATCCTATAAAGTGGAAATATACACATGAAATTTTTATAGTTATATCACTTTTGTTTTAGTTCTCAAAATAAAGCAAATCAGTGTATTTGATGAGAGTCTCAAAAAGAATAAGGGAAAAGTGGAAAAATTCATGCTGAGCATCATTTGTAAGCATTATATAAAAGAGTATAATGTTACTGAGATTTTCTTCTAGGCTTGAGACTAAAGAAAGAAATCAAGACTCAGAAGCCACGATGCTCTTCGATCTTTTATCTTTGTTTAGTTACAAGTAATTTTTAGAAAATGCTTTGAAAACAGCAATGGTCATGCTTCAAATATTCAAATGTATTCAAATAAAATCGTGGTTATTTTTGTAACGCTGAAACAATATTGTTTATGCCATATTTTTGTGGAAAAATTCACTATGAGTTAATGTGATAAAAATCTACTGAAGACAAACCACCAGGTCGGCATAAGAAACTGCAAACATCCCAGAACTTCAAGAAGAAAATGGAAATAATTTTTTAATAGAAATCAACTGAGATCAAGCTGTGAATGCTTAAATACACAGCAGTTTACTTGTGGTCCTCTGAAAAGTACTGTCTGGAGCTCAGTGTGGAAAAGTGGACAGAAGTGCCGTCTTCTCAGAAATTTTGTCCTCTTTTGAGTGTATGTTTGGGAGGAGGGACACATCTTTCTGGTTAGGCCAAAAAAAGATTGTTATAACAATGTATGTGGTTGCACAGTGGTTATTTGTGCTTTTCAGATAAAGATCCATTATTGTTGCCAGCTTATGTAAAAGAATACAAAGCATTTTTAAAAATACCAATAAAAGTATCTTGCCATTTCTCTAAGGAAGTCTTGTGTTTGCTTTTAAATAAGAACTTGTCTGAACTATCTGAAAATGAACATCATTGCCAAAAACATTTCTATAAAACTGAACATTAGTTTTCAAATATATCTATCTTTCTCTGACATTTCTCCTTTCCTCTTGCTAAAGGCTATATTACATTGGAACTTATCCAGTGCACTGTGTCGTCTAGATTTGCCCATCAGCTTCACTATTATTATTCTTGCAACTTTTCTGATATCTGTTGTGCCAAGATTTCTGTAGCCACAGAGGTTTCTCCCCTGCTGATTTTAACTGACACAAGTTGTATTATGGTGTGATTTTTATTTCTGTGAAGATCAAATGTGGTCCTGCTGGAATAACTTCTCCTCTATCTTGTATAATAAGTTTGTAAATTTTGATTCCATACCTTCTGGATTGTCTAAGTGAAACTGTGGTTGGTACTGTAAGTGATGGCACCTTTCTCCATAGAACTATAGAAAAACTCTAATACAACTTGTTCAAAGCAGGGACAGCTGTGAGATCAGACCAAGTTGCTCAGGATTTTACTCTGTCTTCCCTCATTGACATAATTATTTTAGTAGATTTCAGTAATTTTATTATTTTTATTTTCCAGCCAATCTTAATCTAATTTTTGGCTTCAAAATTTGAATTTTTCATATAATTAAGTGTAATACTCCAATTGTTCAAAAGAGTTTTAGCTAGAAGATTGTTTTCTGATGGAGCTTACATTGCTCTGTTCAGTTGTTACTTAGTCCTGTAAGTTATTTTTAAGTGTGAGTAATCCTATCACTTGGATTGCTTTTTCTGTGCATAACAGGAAAACAGAAAGGTACCATAGCAAAGTGATTGCAATTTGAAGTGCATCTGACTGTTCAAAAGCACAAAATGAAACATATAAATCAAAAGCAGATGCATGACTGGGCACAAAAATGTCCTGTCTTGCAGTATTACATTGAAGAAATTCTCATCTCTTTTTCACTATAAAAAGTTGTGCATGTTTAATAAAAGATAATTCCAAGCATGAATTCAATTGTTTATTGTGCTCCCCCATAAATTATAGATGGAAGAGGTATGGTTCTCAGCAAGAAGGAGAAAGGGGAAAGAAACCTGGCTTTCTAACCCAGTAGTTGAGTTACTCGCTGCTGACAAGGATCACATTTTTATACAAATGAATGTTTAGCCTATAACAAGTACAGGAGTCCAGTGAATGAGTTCAAGAGAAAACCACTGGTGGGGTGTGTCTTCCAGATCAGATGGCTTTGATTTCATGACAGTAGTGGAAACAAAGACATGTTTTGAAATTGATTCACCAAAATATGGGCATTGACCTAATATCGATACCCAACAAAGACAGACAAAGACTCTCTAACAAAGTTAGACAGTGTATGTTTATTCCAGCGCTGGGCAGCTGCATGGGACAGCTCCCTAATACGCAGTGCAAAGTCACAAAGCACTACAAAGTCTATTTATTTACAAAAGTTTGAAATATTCAAAATACAAATACATATTTATAACATTAACACCTCGCACTCCCCTCTTTGTATGGTAATTAGCTAAAAAAATCTTTAGGCATGCACAGTTAGTTCCTTGAATTGGGTCAGTGGTCCTATGATTCGAGGAGGGGTTGTTAATGATGAAGTAACCCTCATCTACCTCAGTTTGACCTTTCTACCTTTCTGGTTTTTAACAATACATATTGCTCTTGGAGGACCTCCAGTCCCCCCCTTCACCCTTTCTGAATAGGTTTTCAAATGAAAAATTAGTAATTGTCCACATTTCTTTAGATCTTTTAATCAATATTGCCTGTTTCATAAGCACAAGCACAGCTGAACAAATACAAGGTAGCAAGCAATCAGTTACTTAGATACTAAAAACTTATTCCAGGCCTAACTCTCTAGCTAATCATTAATTTTCTTAATTAACCCCAGCTGGGCTTGCTTATTAGCTCTATTTTAACTAATTTCAACAAAGCTATCCTTTAACTACAATCCTAATGTTTATATGTTTAAAATTCTATGTTTCAAAATATTTTAGAGAAAGCTACCATCCACTCTGTTGTATCCTATGCAGTTCTGACAGCCTGGGGAAAAAAAAAATTGTCTTCTTTTGAGTTTGGGTTTTTCCTTCCACTTTGAGATGGACTCCTTTATACAGAAAAGACTTTAATTCCAAGTTATGTTGTAAACCTCCTGAAATGAGTCTTAGTGATGAAAGTGCTGAGCCACGTTTGCAGCTTGCCAGAACGGCGCATCTATCACTATAAAAGCTGTACTGTGAGATGGCAAAAGAAAACAAATATGTAATATGATTCTTTTTTAATGGTAAATATAACACAAAGCAAAGGGTATTTTCAAATTAAACCTGACATGATCTAATCCTGTTTGTGCAGTATTTAATTATCAGGTGTCTGAGCTATGTAACACACAAATTAGGAAGCCCTCTACTAATACAAATTACAATAACTGAAGGAGGGATTAGCTCCTGCCCCTTTTAAATTGTGGGTTTTTTCTATGTATGCAGGCCCTCCCTGGATCACTAACAATGCATTATAATTATTGTTTAGTGACATTGCAGGGAGTAAACCTGTTAGAACTGAAATATGCTTATTCAATCTCTCTCCTTAAGTGGCACCTCTTGATAGCTCATTTCAAAATGGGAACTGACACCTCATCTCTTTGTCTCCTGTAATCAAATTCTCTTCTTCTTTCATAAGCTGCTGTTCAGAAGGAAATTGCATTTTGCTTTAGTTTTGATGTTTTGTGAATCTGTGTTACAGGTAAAGGGGTAGTTGGAGGTACAGAGTCTCAGTTGTGCCCTCATAAAAAGGCAGTGTCAATTTTGTTTGTATCAAATTGAGCTGAGTAGCAGTTCCATGAGGGCAAATAGAACTGAAGATTAGCTGATTTTAATTTTAGTTGCTCAGATGTTGAGGTGACTAGTGATATATTGTACAAAATGGAAACGTTTTGCTGCAGATTTGGATAAAACAAAAGAAGTTAATGAGACCTCCTCTGGTGGCATTTTCTCCTTTGCATTTCTCCTATGATTTTCCATAGCCCTGCTTCTTTTCCTACCCAAATTTAGCACCCCAAAATATGGACCCCGAGTTAGCATTCCAACTTGAAAAATAATCATATCTTAAAAAATGTTGAGCCAAGTATATCTACAGATACATTTAATGCAGAGAAATGGACCTTTTATTTTAAGTAAGTAAAGAGCCTGTTTGCATCAGCCCTCCACAGCTGATGTACCATAGTTAGGTGTGAAGTCACTGTGGGTGTTCTCCCTAGTCAATGGGGAGAAGGTAGCTCCTGAGGAAGAGCATTTTGTCCTCTCCATAGCTGAACTACCTTTGTGTACTTGTCTCCATCTGCAGACGAGCGATACAGTCCAGTTTCAGCAATATCCCCAAAGATGCATGGCCTATGATGAACTTCTGTCATATTGTAGAACTGACTGCAGAACTGCAATTTCAGAGCAGAGGAAAGGGAGAAGCTGTTTGGCAGAAACAAATATTAACATGGAAAAAGAGGAACCCAGACTGGGCTAAGATAATTTCAGTGAGTATTTTCACAAGAGGTGTTTTCCTCTCTTGTGTTTGATTCTGACTGTGTTTCAAAGATCTTAATAAGGATCAGTGTAGACACCAGAATGCTTCCCTCTTGATCATGTTTATAGACCTCTGTGAAAAGCAGAATAAGGATCTGCTGATGTTGGAACACTTATAACCTCCTCTGTGAGGACCTATTCAACGCAGAACTAAAAATTAATTTTGTATTCTGCTCTGTTTCTTTACCTGTTCTAATATCAAGCAGGGGGAAAAGCCACGTCCTAAAGCAACTGCAGCTGTATTTTTGGTTTGTTGGGGTTTTTTTACCTTAATGTGTAAATGAATAAAAACATTTTAAAGTACTTTATTTGTACTTTACAAAGTTGACTCTCATGAACTTGAAAACAAATAGCTTCTTCCTTGACTATGTAACCACAAAGCACTGTTTGTTGGGTTCATTGTAAGCTGATACTGATGATATGTGTGATGCAGGGATTTGGATTCTCAAATCAGGTATCTGTCTGGTTTAGCATCCTTAGGAAAGGGTC
Source organism: Dicrurus megarhynchus (assembly GCA_013399195.1). Classification (NCBI taxonomy): domain Eukaryota; kingdom Metazoa; phylum Chordata; class Aves; order Passeriformes; family Dicruridae; genus Dicrurus; species Dicrurus megarhynchus. The sequence continues at coordinate 46,020 of VXAD01011968.1, read as the reverse complement.
TCCAGTAGGAATAACTGTAGAATAAGGCTGTGGAGCTGTGATAATTTGAGTGTACTCCCTGACCCTTTTGCACTGGAAATGAACCATCCTTTCATTCAACTGAATTGGAAACTGAGCAGGGAAGTGCTGATTGCACTTCTCTGTACTACTAAGAAAAAAAATCTGTTCCCTTTAAACTGGACAAATTAAAACGGTGAGTTCTACACAGTGCAAAATCAAACACAAATCTCTAGGCTGCTATACTTACATTGTGGAAAGAAAAACTTATAGATTCCACTGAGATTGCAAAAGCCTCCCCCAAACTTGAAAGACACATGCCATTTACAGCAGTATAATTAATATGCATTTTTATTTTTAATAGACTAATTACTCCTGTTTCCTTTCAAGGCTGGTTGTTTTTTATCTTCAGTATGGCCCACACACGTGTGTGGTTTTGATTTGCAATACAGAGCTAGATTGTTTCTCACTGCCAGCCAAGAAGTACGATGGCTCATCAGTTCTCTGGTGTACACAAAGGGACAGATTGCTGCAGACTTTGAATGCTGAACCCTGTCTGAAGGAAAACACTCCCTTTTTATTGCCTTTTTTCCCCCACTTCTTATAGCAAATTTCCCTGATCAGTTGCCAGCATGGTTTCTTTTAAGGACGTTTCTTCCAAATATGCATAAAGTGTCCTGTGCTTCCACACTTCCTCCAGCTCGGTAAGAGAAGCTCATAAGTTATTTTGGAGAATTTATATAGCATGTAGTAAGATGTGGACAGCATGCTGTGCTCCTTTTTTTTATACAGTGGAACTACTCTTAAGTGATATAATTTTTTTCCCAATTATAATTTTCTGCACTCTTTTTTAGTTTAATGGGAGAATCTTTTTTTTTTTTTTACCAGAGAAGACAACAATATATGACTGATGTAAAAAATAGGTGGAGCTCAGATGCTGCCAAAATGGCATCAAATTAATACCTGCAGATACAAGACGTCATTATAGATCTGTCTTTTAATTTTTCTTAAAGTTAGCCATGGATATTTTGTTAAATTTTTACAGTATGACAGAGGATTTAGGTTAGATTTGTCATTCTAAATTTACCAAGAAAATTAAATCAGTTTCATTTGCAGAAGTATAAAATTATGGTTCTTCACAAAATCTTGCTAAATTCAAAGAGACAATATGTTCAGGACAATGATCTGTGGAATTGGAGAAAATTGTAAGTAACAGTGGTCAAACAGCATGGGGAGAAAATGCAGGAAACCAATTGTGAAATTTCTCATTTGTTGCACGGATGATACATAAGTATGCAACAATTTCCTGGAAGGCCAAGGGTCCTGTACTTTGTCTACGCCTATTTCTGTAAAACTGTGGTCACTTGGATTCAGAATAGGCCTGTTGGGACTTTGTTCGATTTAGGTTTTCAATGACCAGTTATTAACTTTGTGTTGCTATTTTTGACTTATCTCCGAGACTGATGCCTTTTGCCTATGTACTGTGAGAGATGTCTTCTTCCTAAGTTCGTGTCTGCAGTGTTTTTTCTGCTGTAGCTCATACAATTTTGGTTTATCTTCATTCTTGGTTTTCTTTAGTTTCTTCCTGCATTATTTTCTATTTTGCAACATAGTGTGTTCGATTTTGATTTTTTCCAAATCAATTCTTACTGTTTTCAGCAAACAAGAACACAAACTTTATATTCAACAGGTAGTTCACCCAAAAGGTATATGGAATATCATAGATCCAGCAATCCCTACACAGATAAAATACAGCTTGCTTATACTTTCTTTCTAATTTATGCAATTCCATCTAAACATAGCAAAATGAATTCTGTCTAATTTTCCATTTTCCTCTCATAAGAGAGTAACTGAGCCACACAACAATTCAGGTCACAAAACTTTGTTTATATACTTCATTTTTAACTCTTAGAGGAGAGAGCAGGAATGAAAGAGTCTTTCCCAGCTGAAATGGTGGGGTTTTTTATCTTTTCCCTTGTAAGTCAGAGTATCCCTGTGGAATGGAGAGCAAAAGTGGGAGTGGAGCACTTCCTTATCTACTCACAGCTTTTCTGCGGTGCTTAGAAAATTCAAACATAAAGTCACCGCTTAGAAAATAACAGACTTTAGCATCTCATCAAGACAAGTAAATGAACATTGAATAAAGTTATGCCCCAGAATATGCTTGCAGTTCAACATTAAAGAAGGAAATCTACAATTAATAGATCATTAATTCATAACAAGGAAAATACTATTTTAAAATAAGAAGTTTTGGTAGAGATAATTTCCAGGTCATCTATGGTACCATACTTATCTTTGTAATGTGAAAAACAAAGTCTGATGCAGACCATTGCATGCATTCTGGCTTTAATTTTTTCACTAAAGAAATGTTTCAAATGTGTTAGAAGCTGCTTAGACTCAGTGTTTTAGTTTTACTTTTGATTAGAATGGCCTAATTGAAGGTGAAAGTAAAACTAGTAAAAAAAAATTAGAGAAAATTACTGGAGGAATTGTCAATACCTGTTATGTTTCTTTGAGATCTTCAGTGTGTGGGCCCTATTTTTCTCAGCTTTATTTCTAAAATTTCAGCTCAATAAAAACTTCTAGCTTTGGAACATTTCAGTATGGAAACACTATAGTAGTCATATATATGCCTTTGGGGTTTCAGCTGTTACTGAAGCAAAGTCTTCTGGTTTTCAGAAACTGCCAGAAGCAGAGGGAATAAAGGTTGTATATTTTTTTGATAACACTCATCATCATCCTTCTGTGGCTACAAGGATATTTTTATTTATATGTGCTCCACTTTTTTCTCTGCTCTATGCCCAGTTTTACTCCTCAAAACAGCCATTTCATTTTCAAAGAGAGATCTCAGGAAATCAAACCTTTTTTTTATAGTTGACCTACAGTGATTATAAACCAAAATCACCCAGGCAATGGAGAAGAAAGAAAAATGTATACATTAAAAATGGAACTCTATAAAAATAGAGCTAAGAACATCCGCCAGTACAAGAAGTCCTTCAAATTCAGGAACCATGAATAATGTAGTTCTCTATTGGTCTCAATATGCCCAAAACAGAGGGCAGGCACATTTGCCAGTACCACTGGCCATGAAGCAAAGAAAGAACATAAAAGAAATGACTTCTTCATTTTCACTCAGCAGGGCAGTGACAGAACTTGCTCAAGTTTGAGTTTTTCAGACGTATCATGATTGAGATTGAGTTGACAGTAAGACAATAAAGTTCAGTGGAGAAATTGGTTTAATGGCGATTATTCAAGTCCAGCAAGTCCTGTTTTGTATCCTGGTCTTGCTGCTGATCAACACCCTGCTGTGCTGGGAACATTTTATCCTGTTGCTTGTGCTGGCACTTGTATACCCTGTGGCATTATTTTTTCCCTGCTTGGTAGGCAATTGCACCCACTTTTGCAGAGAATGACATAGAAGTGTGATTTTGTGCTTGAAATCTTTCAATAAACATATGCTAGCTTGAAGGAATTCATCCTATTCCTATAAGTTTACCACCATCTAAGGCTGCTTTTCCCCTTTCCTCACTCCCTGGACAACTGTAGTAGGTGATTGTGGCACTGTGCAGCTGTCCTCATTGGGAGCATTGCTGTGCCATTAAGGTGACGTTGCTAGTCTCTGCTGACATTAGGTGTGCTTTCCTTCTGCAAGATGGACTTTTGTCTTGGTCAAGCCAGGCTAGAGTTTGCCCACCTAGCAGATTACACTTCAATTTGCCTGGGCTGGGGTCAGTGGTGCTACCACTACAGCAAAAGATTCAGTCTCTTCTCAGGGCCTAGTGCCCTTTTTTCTGACACTGCTGCAGCTGAGCCTTGCTGTGGCAGTCAGTACTGTATGCAACAGGAGAGAGTGTAGCTAGTTCTCCTTCTGCAGCTGCCTGGGAGTGGGTGAGAATTATTCTCTTTACTGGCCTGTCTGTGTCAAACTGGAGAGGAGGGCCAGGGTTGTCCAAGGCCTGCCATTCCCAACCACTCAACACCTGGATGCTGCTTCTGAACTCAGAATCATACAATTGTCTTTGGTCTCCCTCCCCATTTAGCCTCCCACTACTAAAAGAATAACATCTGGACTGAGCTCCAAACACTGTGCATGGATTTGGTAAGACCTTTAGTGGAGTGGACTGACTCTGGCTGCGGGCAGACTGCCCTTCCTTCAGTGTCTATTTATTTGTCAGTGCCCCTTTTATCACACACTGACTCCAGAGCCAGTATGTGCATGGCAGGTAATCTAGCTTCGAGAGTGTTATGTCTGTAACAGGTATGTGATGGGAGGGCAAAAGGTCAAATATATGTTTTGCATAGTTGGCAACAGAAAATGAGCCAAAATTCGAGGCTCTCATTTAGCAGAACCTCTAGAAATTAACTTTGGCAGTAAGTCATTTTATTAGGGTAATCAGTGTGAGCCTGAATGCCAGTAATAATAATGTTAGCTGTGTGAGTTTAAAATCAAGTAGTCATGACTTATTTTCAGGAAGATTTAATGCCTAATACTTCAATTCACTCTCATCAAAAAATGAGATAATTATCTCTAATTCTCTCCTCTGGTGCCACGATTTTTTTATTGTGTAGAGACTATGTATTCTTAAAGCAAGTCATTTTTAAGTACTAATCAGACCACATATGACACTTTCCATGACAGTCTAATCAAACACTAGCTTTTAAGTCAGAAATATGAAATAATTTAAACTATTTATTTTAATTGCTTGTATGTTAATTAATCAAATACCTTTCCCAAGGCAGTGATTATTTTATTCAATATTCCTCTTTCATATATGCACACACATCCATACAGATTCACTTTTTTAATAAACATCTCCCGTGAATATCATCAGAGTAAAAAAACCCTCAGCTTTGTCAAGCAATATTATTTTAGCCTGAGCATTTAGTTTCCCATTTCCACAAAATAGGAATTATTTTTTAAATTATGACTCTCTTAAAGTTATTATATTTTATAATGTGTACCCTTTAACATTTAAATAATTTTTAAATTGATTATAAAAACTTTTTATTTCTTAATAACCTTAATATATACTAATTAAATAATATTCATAATTTTTGGTTCTGAAGTTAACTACTGTAATGACATTGCATTCTGCAATGATAAGCACGTAGCATAAAATTGGGGAAAAAAGCCACTAATTAAAGAACATTATATATGCTATTGTTAAGTGATTACTGCTTGGTAACATTTTGGATTTACTGTTGCAGTATGCATTTTTTAAGGAGAGACTAAATTTATCACTGTTATCACATGACACAGATTAAAAAAATTGAAGCATTTAAAGTCCTTTATTGCTTATAAAGGTGGGGAAAAGGTTTCATGTGAAAAATTTTGAATTCTGTTGACTGCCTGACTAAGGCAAACTTTCTCATATAGCATCCTGATCTTACATCATATCTTTTTCATAGATAGTTCACCTGGCACTGCTGAACTTGCATCATCATGGGGTCTGGCACTGGGTAAGTGGAAGTGATACAGGAAAGAACAGCCCTCTTCTGTTAACAACAGTTGCGAGAATGTCCTTCATATATGAGAACATTTAGAGGCAACATAATCCTCTTCAAAGGAAAATTCTATGTATTTTGGGAAATTTTTCATTTCTTCCCAGTAGTTCACAATACCCAGAAATTAAAAATCCCTTCAAACTTGACAGAGAACTTCAGTAGGAAGGTTGAGGTTGTAAACCAATTCTTAAAGTTTGCATATGGACACATCAGGGCTCCAAACCCTTTGATACCTACATTGTTTTTTCTTGCTGTCACAGTTTTATATTTAAGACTCATTGGTGTGGTAGTCTGCAGCCAAAATGCTGCTAATTATTCCTGGTTTCTCTTTAAAGAACATGGAGTCTAGCTGTATGAAACAAGATCAAATGACATTCGTGTTTGGCTGGTGGTGACAGACTGGCGCAAGTAGACTTTATTGGATTGCTTCTGCACCAGTTGTTGCAAAAATAGAAAATAGATTCATAGACTTACAGAATCACTGGGGTTGGAAAAGAACTCTGGAAATCATCTAGTCCAGCTCACTTTCTCCATTCAGGCAGTGTCAGCTAGAGCAGATTGCTCAGGACTGTGGCTGGTCAGATTTTGGCTCTTAAATGAAACAGTTATTTTCATTTTGGAAGTATTGGATTGTCACAGGAAACTGCATTTTTTTCAGGGAAAAAACAAACCAAACCAAACCACAAAAAAGAAACAACACCAGTGTGAAGAAAGGTTTTGAAGTCTTTGCTGATTTTTCTGTTCATATTTGACTGAGTCCTGAGTAGTGTCATCCATTTCCACCTACAGAGGTCTCATTGTTTGACTTATAAATCAAAATTTAACAGGAAAAAAAGCATGGTAGCAGTATTTTAATTTCAATTTTATACTCTTGTGGTAGGTTATCCCTGGCTGGATGCCAGGTGCCCACCAAAGCTGCTCTGTTTCCCCTCCTCAACCAGAGAAGGGGAGGAAAATATATTGAAGGGCTTGTGGGCTGACACATGACACGGAGAAATCACTCACCAGTTACCATCACAGGCAAAAAGACTTGACTTGGGGAAACAACTAGGGGTCCTTTGACAAAAACACCTTGGAAATGTCCAGTGTCTTGGTTACAGAAGTATACCTCTCCATTGAAGTATTTTTCTGCTCCAAGCACCACAAAAATTGCTGGTCACTCTCTTGCTGCATGAGGTTCCATACATGCAAAGCAACCACACATTCTGTGGTGTAAGTTCTGAGAGGCAGTCCGCACAGGGTGAAGTGTTAGAGGGAATGAGCTTAGCAAAGCACAGAATCCCGTATTCAGCTCTGTTGCGAGTAACACATTGCCTCTGGCAGCAGTCAGGTGTTTTTATAATAGCTCAATAAGTAACATCTTCAGAGCAGATCACTCCTAATTTTTACATGCACTCATAACAACAGGTACTGTGTTTCAAGCACCTCTGCATCTCTAGGTAATGAAATTACCTTTTTTTTTCCAAAATAGTTTTGAAAACAAGGTGAATGACTTAATTCAGAACTAAGTGTCCTATTTTTACTTGTGTAAGTGTCTTAATATGCATTAAGGCTTGCTCCAGAAACCATTGATGGTTAGCTCATTCATTATATTGATTGACAGTAAAACATCAAGAAGTACATCTGTCTGTGACTGCTTTGTCAAGAGCACTGCCTGAGCACTGCTGTCTCTGTGTGTGTTGGCATTTTGGCACAACATCTAAATCACTAACAAACAAAATGCCATTCTAACAAGCACAGTAATATTGGTTCTGACAAAGCATTTAAAAACAAGCAGAGGATCAGAGAACCCCAGCTCAAGGAGAGCATTGGATCAAGTTTTATCTGCAGAATTTTTCTTTCTCTTTTTGCCTTTCTCTTTCCACCCATAATCTCCATTCTTCATCTGTCCCTTACTCTCCCCCCTCTCCCCTCCTTCTCTCTGATATTTATTTTTGTTTAAAAACCTTTAGAGAAACAGTGACAGAATTCACTTTTTTTTTAAATTTGTTGAATATTTGTGAATCTAGAAGACTTTCAGTGCTTCATTTGTGTTAAGATTTTTGTTTTGATTTGTTTTTCCAGCAGGAACTATAATCAGTCAGGAGCTCTACTCAGAATTGTAGGATTTCAGGTGGTGTGAAGCAGATGATGTTGTACAGGATGAGTAGTAATGCAGGGAAACCAGTTTGAAAAGCAAGCTTGTCAGTGTCAGGGCTTACAAAATAATTTGTGACGGTATATAGTTAATAAGATAGAGCAATTAGTCTCTTCACTGGCTTGAGAAAATGAGGCAAAGCAGCTTCCAGAAGATAATTTCCATTTCACTGAAATCTAGAATGGCACAGCTTCACTATTCATTAGGAAAAAACATCATGGCATTATCTATGAAAGCTCTGGTAGCCAGATGAAGACAGTCTTTTACATTGGGTAATTAAGCAAAATAATTATTGACAATTTAAGTCAAGGCTACATAAATTTGCAAGCAATAAGTGGATTGTATGGAACTGTAGAATCACAGAAATTACTTCTATTTATTCAGTGATTTGGACTCTGGTGATCTCTTTATTAAATCTATGGCACATCTGGGTGCATAGCTGATTGAAGTCATACTTACATTTCCATTCATGTTGAGAATGATACTCACCATGACTATCACAGGTCTCAGAGGACTGCATGTCAGCTGGTTTTGAACCATCCTTCAATATAAGTAAGTCTCTTTCTCATACAGTTTGATGTGATAATTCTGTGAGAGTTCAAGAAAGAAATAGTAGCTAACAACCCAGAGAAGTACGGTGTTGATGTAGATCAGTATATGTTACTTGCCTGTACTTGTGAGCCAAATTTTAGACACTATGTGTGCAGCTTCTGGATTTATCTGCATACACTGTTGTTTCATGCTTACTTGTAAAAAAAAAAGAAAAGAAAAGTAGAATTTGGGTGAAAAGCACGTTTGATTTGTACTCAGCCTTGGGGAAGGAAGTATTCAAAAATAAAAGAGCAAGTCTTCTGCAAATGCAATTTTGTACACAGGATTGTAATTTCAAAAGTTGCCAACGAGAGTAATCAAGCCCTTCAGATGAAAGTTGAATTTAATAATAGGCCATAGTTTAAATGATTCTTAATGCACTCATTTCCTAAATGGGAAGATAATCTTTTTTTGGAGGCACTTGTGGATTATTTTTGGAGTCACTTTTTTTGAGTTCGTAATTCTTTTGCACAGCTATGTAAAATTCTGCCATATATATATATGCTGAGAGACAAAACAGTCTGAAAAGGACACCCCAGATGAGAACTTTGAAAAACAGGAGATAAAAATCAAAGCTCTGCTATAGTGATGTAACTCCTTCTTTGCATCCTTGTTTTCTATCTTCCAAAGCTTTGCTTATCAGGGATTAGTTATTTTTCTATGCATATATACGTATGCATATTTATCTTTCAAAATAAATTCTCTGTCTCTCTGCATTCTTCATAATCAGTATATGAATTGAATCCAAGTTAATGTCAAATTGAAGTTAGGGGTACTTTAAGCCTCTTGTAACTGTTTCCATTCAGAATGTTATCACTCACATCCAGGTCAGCTAGACTTCCAAAGACCCTGGTGAAGGAACTCTCCATTTTAGTTGCAGATTCTACTACATAGTGGTGAAAATAGGCAATTACTTGTTGGCTTGGCATCATGCAAGGCTAGTCTAACTCAGGTGAGGCATGAGTTAGGCTCATGTGATGCATTTGAACCACAGGGAGTCCAAAAAGCAAGTGCCCATCCCAGAAAACAGTGCAAAGTAGACAAGATGGCATTGAATTGGTGACCTCCACCACCAATAACAGGCTTGGGAGGGTGAGCATATCATCTCAAATTGCCAGCTAATATGGTGTACTACAGTTTGGTGGGTTTTATCAGCCAAGAAACACACAAGGTATGTAACCCTCTTAGTATGCTGCTGGGTTGCTAACTTCAGTTGAGGAAAAAATGTTTAATTTTTCTTCTGTTATTTTTACAAAGAAACCAGAAGTTTGAGTGGGAAACAAGATGAAAACCGACCAAGAGTCATTATTTTAGAAGTCTCTGTTGGCAGTTAAAATTGAAAATATATTGTCTGTTTATTGCAACGTCATTAGCTCTTTGAAGTTGCAACAGAAAATTTGAATGAATAAAAGATCATAGTTAAAGCTCTTGATGTGGCATAAAGCAACATAGGTCTGCTGGGTAACACCCCTGAAATATCAATGAGTAGCCATAACTCTTCGTACAAACTGAAAAGTTATCTGGACATGCTTTGGGCAGAAGAATGTACAGTTAAACACTTCCTGGGCTAGATGCTCTATAGAACCCTGTTCTTCTGTATCCAGATGTTAGTTAAGGACAACATAGCTAAAAAGGAGGAGAGAGGTAAAAAGGAGGAGAGAGGTAAACCATTTCACATCAGCCAAATATTTCTTATGTTCACTGAGATGTGTTTTAGGTAACAGATCAATTGCTTCTCCAGACAGTAGGTATCTATAAAGCAAAGGACAGTCAAACTAGATAGTGAAACTCCAGCAGCCCCAATTCCTTGCCTCTAAGGATGACTTCAAACTACATCTTCAGTTAAAGTGAATTGACATAGTTCTACTGCACAATTCTTTTTAAATCTTATGGTGCATTGTTTGCAACTAACATTTTTCATAAGTATAAGCCTTGCCTGTAAACAGTATAAGGTTTCCATAGCACCTGACAAGCCTGACCTTGGAAAAAATTAATTCAAGTGAAGTCAAAGCCCTGTGATACATATTATAGCCTGAGGAAACATTATTGGGATGCAAATGCTTGGATGACAGCCTTCTACTTCCCAGCTACAGGCAAGGCACAAGCTTAAAGTTTACTGCTCTAAGCTTGTGACTCAAAGCCTAGCCAAAGAATTTACTGAAGTTAGAGAATGCAATTTAGAAACCTTTGAAATATCTAAGATAGGGACCAAAAGCTGATTTTAGATAGAGACCGCATAATAAACATACAGGTAAAATTATCGTGTATTAGATATATGCCAACTCTTCTGCTTTAATTAAAAGTGAAACATACAATCAGGAGAAATTCATTGCAAGATATTAAAGTTTTATAAGTTCCATCATTCCAAGAACTACTTGGGACTACATGTGAAAGTTACCACTGAATTATTGCATAAATAATTGCTTTCATTTTGGTAACCTCTTACTAGAATTTCAGTATCAGTCAACTAAGAAATCTGGCAATTAATCATACTCCAGTCAACTATCAATCACATAAAACTCAAATGCAAACGTTCAACTTCAGAGTTGTCTGTAAGTAGCAAATGCAATTGACATTGACTTCCGATCCTCTGTATTCTTTAGGTTTCATTAATTTTAATTATGTTTATCTTGCTCTATGAGCAGTTTCCATAAATGCTGAGCAATGAATATAGCAAATTATTAATGTCACCATCATAATTCAAAGGCAGATGGAAATGTGCATACATTTGTTCTTTTAATTTTCATGCTCTATTGTCAAAATGTAGATTATGCTAAGTGTTCTTTTGGGAATTATTAATTAGTTCAAATTCCAGCAGTAATAATGAAGTTAAAAGTCTCTAATTGTATGAGTACTTAGGGATGATTGCATTATACTAAAAATTCAGTGGATCATGGAGAGTGATAGGGGGGACTGTTGGTTAAGAGCAAAACACTGAACAACGGAATACCTGGATTCTAATCATGTGTCTTGATGTGTAATCGGTGTATCATCTTTTGTAAGGGTAGTGTTTGTTTTTGTACCTTTGTCTCTGTCAATAAGTAAATATTCAGTTTAGAAGGGTATCAAGGTGCTTTAATACTGGCCATTTTACTATCAACAGCCCTTTAATTCATGTAGAAGACAAATTTGACAAAGTTCGCATGAAAACAGGAATGCCTGGGACCATTTTTACAGTATTATTTGAAGCATGCCATAAAAGAAGTTAATAGTCTAGAATATAAAAGGCATTAGTCTTGAACATCATCATCTCAGTTTTGTACATTGACATATTTAGTAGCTGTACAAAATCATGGCCACGGTGTTCTTACACGGGCTACTGACTTCCAAATGAAGCTCGCACTCTGAGCAATCTTCTCAGCTTTCCAAACAAGTCAAAGAAGGCTTTTACCCCCACAGCTTACATCTGGAAATTCAGTTATAAGTCTGAGAAAGGTTGTATGCCAGTCCCCTGGGTTAGTTGTGCTTTCGACCCCTGCTGATTAAGATTTTCATTGCAGAAAATGAAAAAACTCAAGAAGATATTTGCATCCAAAGGAGATGGTGTGACATCTTCCTCAAATGAGGATACCAGACAAAGATAGGACAAGACTTTAGTAATTCTTGAAACTTTGGATGCTTTTGCACTAGAACAAATAATGTGTTCCTGTTTTTGTTGTTTGGGGGTGGGTGAGGGTGAGTGGGTTTTCTCATGAGTTTGGGTTTTGGGGTATTTGGGGTTTTTGTTTTTGTTTTTTAACAGAAAAATTAAGAGCTATGTAATATTGTGCACATCCATAACTGAGATGTAGTCATAGTAACTGCTGTAGTGAATTCCCCTCACTCCTCCAACCTTCTGTTTCTACTGAACCCTGAGAAACTAGACCAGTTCTCCATCTTGTCTCATATTGGATTTGGTGGAGGTATACTTGTTATTCAATTTGAACATCTGGCCATATGTATTTTGTTCTTAGCCCTTATTATGTTTTCCAAGACTATGAGAAAACTGTGTATGTATACTTTGAGTACATGTTCTTTATAATTGAGACATAGTTTGTTATACATAGGCCTGACCTGCTTTTGATTTAAAGGCTAACTGGACAATGTAGAAGCAGAAGACTAGGAAGCAAAACAGGAAGAGGGGTTTATTTTCCAGAACATATATTCAACCTGAAAAGAGGAGGGCATTGCTAAAAAAAGCAAGCCCTGTTTCACTGTGTAGATCTATTTCGTGTTGAAACTCTTAGTCCTTTGGTGTAATGCCAGATTTAGCTCCAGAAGTTTATATCTTTTCCTCTCTTTATTCTATTTTCAATTTGTTTGTTTGTTCACCCTTTTTGTTGTGGTACCCACTGGATTTCAAGATGAGATTGCTTTTTGTCCACAGAGATGGTCTCCACAGATTAATCCCAACACAAGAACATTCTGTGAAGCTTCTGAACAATTGAAATCTCAAAGTTTTGAAGGTGGCGTGTGAATGAATGCACATCCTCACCACGGCTGTTGCTGCAGCTGTTACAGTGGCATATAAAGAAAAGATTTTTCCCATTAGGGTTTCAGTAAGGAAAGGCCACAGTCTCCACTTTGAATTGACACTGAGAAGTCTGTCTATTGAGAGATGCAGTACAATATGCATTTGCTAGTTGATAATAAGTTGTGCCAAGATTTGAATTTGAATGGATGCTTGGCTCTCTGTAAATACAGAGAAACAAAACAACTTTTCCAAATGAAATGCAAGAGGTGTAGAAATCACTATATGTATTGTTCTTAAAAAAAAATAAAAGAAGAAAGCATTAAAGAGGAGATAAAAAAAGACCTTCAAATGAGCAGGGTGTTTTGGTATATATTCTTGCTCACTGTTACAGCTGTGCTTTTCTTTGTAAAGGGAATTTTGCAATTTCAGGATGACTTTTTTTCCCTACTTTGAAATATGACTTTTTGGCAATATCAATTTTTTTTTTTTTTCATGTAAAAACATATATGGAGAATTAACAATGTGCTAATGAAACATTTCCAGACAGCTCTGGTTACTATAAGCCCAATCACAATCCTAATTAGCAAGCTGAGCTACCTAAATCATTCTAGATACTTGCAGCAGGGCAGAGAAGTGTTATCCCAGTGATGTTACAGGAAATTTGTGCAGGAATCAGGTAAAGAAAGTTCACAGTGGTTTTTTTTAATTTAAAGTTGATTTTGGATAGAGTCTTGCATAAACTTCTGTGGGAAGAGAATCACTTTTACATGCTGCTACTGTAATTATTTCCCACCTTCTGAGTAGTCCAATCCAAGTATTTCCTCACTCTTTGATTTGCTTCATAATTTCTTTTAGATTCTTCTTTGGAAAAGAATGAGATTTTAAATGACTGCCTGTTTTGCCTAAGTATATCTCTCATGAGATCTCATCATCTGTTGTGGAATTTCTTATGATTTTTAGATTACTGCTAGAGTCATAGAACCATAAAATGGCCTACTGTCAAGGTTTGATGCTGGCCAAATGCCCAGCACCCATGAAAGTCTCTTGCTCACTCCCCTCTGTAAATGAACAGAGGAAAGAAAATTTAATGAAGGGCTCATGAGTTGAGAAAAGGAGAGTCTCAACTCAAAGATATTAAGTGAATTTATTACTAACAAACTCAGAGCAGGAGAAGTCCTTAAAAACACCTTTTTTTTCGCCCAACCCCTCCTTCCTTCCAACAGACAGCACAGGGAGAGAGGAAGTGGGGGTTTTGTTCAGTATTTAATCCAAATTACGGTTATAATATTGTTTATTAGATAGTTTCCTGAAAAGCTAAAAACATTGGGAAATTATGGTGTGTTCTTAAATGTTGATGAAAATTGGTTGAAAAAGTTCTGTCTGGTGAGCTGAGATAGTGATACAGTCATTAAAAGATTCAGCTCAGGCTGGAAGGACCCTGAAAGATTTAGTCCAACTTTTTGTGGGAAAGGGAGCCAAGACGAGCTTGTCTGGCACCCTGTCCAGTTGCCTCTTGAATGCCTCCTGATGGGGGCTCCACCATGTCCCTGGGGATGTTGTTCCAGTGCATGATTGTTCTCAAAAACTTTCTTTCTTAACCCGGTATGAAACCTCTCCTCATGCAACTTGTACCTACTGCCCCTTGTCTGCTCCCTGTGGCTGACCCTGTGAAGGAAGAGAGACCTTCTGTCCTCTTAGTAGCTGCCCTTTAAGTACTGAAATACTGCAATGAGTTTTCTTAGGGGTTTTTTTGCCTATTGATTGCTTGACGCATTTTGGTTTATCAATAAAAATGTCAGGTTATAAAGCAAACATTTTATGTTTTGCTAATAATCCCAGTAAGGAGTCACTATGTGTCTAACTTTGGTCCTGTAGAAACTGGGAGGTAGTTTGCTCTTGGCACTGAAGTACAGTCAGCTGGGCCTACAGCTGCTAAGCCAAGATGTTTGGTGTGCAGCAGCTTCTCCTCACCAGTGCATGGCTGAGTATTGTCTCTAGCTGCAATTTTTGGAATGTTTGTCTCCAAACAAGCTCTCATTTCAGACAGGCCCTTCTTTGCACAGCTACCAGTATGAAAGTGAGTCTCTGCATTATTTGGCTTAAGTTCATTTGAAAAGTCTTTTGTTAAGCTGTTCTCAGCTGCAAGTTTCCTCATAAAGCCTCAGAGGGTCTGAGTTTTGCTTGACACAGGGTTTTGTAACTTGGAATCTATGCAGGATGTTATGATCCAATTAAATCTGTGGCTTCAGTTGAAAAATATCCTGAGATGTGTATGAGTTCCACTAGGGAATTAGAGGAACATCTTCAGAAGAAAGCTCTGCACAGTGCATCAGTCTGGAAGCCAGACTATCAACAGGCTGGACAGTAAAGCCTTCTTACATATTATACAGATGTGTCCAGATTATAGAGGACATCAATTGCATTTTAAGGAAAACTTGATAAAAATACAGTTTAGTTGGAAGTTTGTTTTCAGGAAGACTCTCAGTAAAATATATTGAAAATACTTTTACTTGATAAGTGGATTTGTATTGGATGCTCCATAAACATTTTTAGTCAGAACTAGGTTTCAATATCTTGCCGTAAGGCATATTAACGTTTACCTAGAATATTCACATTTGTGCAACTTGATTGAAATAGTCTAATTCTGCATGCTTAGCAGTATGTCTTATTTTAAGTAATCTAAATTAAGTTTTAAAAGTCTTTCTATTTGCAGGGGATTCAACTTGCTTCCATAGTCATAAATAATTGCATTAATTTTGAATGTTTCTTTCTATTTATCTGTCTATCTACCTATTTATTTAATAAATTGAGCTTTTTTTTTATTTTGAATAGCTTCTCTGAATAAATACAGTCAAATCCTCATCTGTGGTTGAGGCAGTTTTTAAGGGCAAAGGTGTTTCTTCCATTATGAATTCATCATTAATACCAGAGCAGTTTTTTCTTAATACACATGAGATACACACATACTTCTTAATAGGGAGTTAATTCGCTGCTGTGGTGCACTGTGAAAGTATTTAAGCTAGTCTATTATGTTATATGTTACTAAACTAAAATTATCAAATTATATAATAATTTTAATTCTTTAATAGTGTTTCTTATGGAAATTAAAAATAAAATCATCTTTTCATAAGCTTGTTTTAAAAAGCTGCTTCCAAATACATGGATTACTCTAAATTCAGAGACACTGTTCTTATAGAAAATTCAATTATACAGCTCCTATTAACATAAATACAACTTGCTATAAGGCATAATCTGTCCCTTCCCAGAAAAGCCCAACAATACTCTGATGTCTCAGGGTTCCGGGTAAAAAAGGACATTTTTAGATGAAAACCTGTTGATATATTTTTGTCTTCCATTGCTCAAGTTAGTATACTTAAATTTTAAAAAATACTGAATTACAAAAATTATAAATATTGAAAGAACGTGGTTATACTACACAAGATTTGCAATGAGGCACTTGTAGATGCAGAATTAATTTCTGCCCTTGATTGATGAGCTAACAACAATCATTCCTAGCTGTGCTATGCTCTGTCACTCACAAGTTACATATGAGGTCATCATTAATGACTAGAAATGAATAATTTACAAACACTTCATTCGGTATCCTTTATCCACGTGCATCTCCTTGGAAACAGGTTTCCTAATGAGGTCAAGACCTTAAGAAAGACATAACATTCATAAACAAAAAAGTAGATATTTAGACAACTGCTTTTTAGGAATATTTATTGCATCTAGTTTTTAATACTTATTTACTTATGTCGTGTTCAGGCAGATACGGAGAGTTCTGGCTCAGTAGAAAATCCTACACTGAATTAACAAGATTTGAGCTGAGTTTAGTATCCAGATTTTGACACTTGGTTGCTTTGCTGAATGGGGGATGTGTAGGATTGGAAGTGGCTAAGGAATCCATTTATTTTTCTGTCATTGGCTCAAAACATAACAGGGAAAATCTTTCACAAAGATACCATCTGCCCAATTAAAAAGAAAATTTTAAAAAAAAAGGCATATCTTCATGATTTTGCTCTTGTCCATCAACCCCTTCTTCCTCACCTTTCCCAAGCCTAATTCTTCTCTCAGAAAAGTGAGACATGGGGGAAAAAAAGAGGCTCCTCAATAAGTAAATGTCCTTGCTGACAGCAAAGTCAGGTCAGGGATTCTCCAACAATGGCACAGGACAGAAGAAGTTACTTATAAGGGAGGCCAGATTTAGATTGCATAAGATTCAAAACTTTGCTCATCACATACTTGTTAAAATTTCTTTTTGCTTCATCTCTGACCTTCTCTATTCCCAAGGGCTACATTATAACAACATTTTCCTTCTTTCAGTATGATTTACATTTAGTGAGCTGACACAGCACCAATTTTTCTTCCATACTACTGTTGCAAAAAATTCATCTGAAGAGCTCAGTGTGACTAACAGCCTTTCAGCTGCCTCATTGTACACCACCTCAAAGTGTCTCTAGCCTAACAACAAGTACCATCAGTGGACATAAAGGACAAAAGAATCATCTGTAATCTCTGTCTACCTGCTAATTATGAATATTCTTTATGTGCAGAATAATTCCAGACTTCAGTTTGTTTTGAGTGGGGCTCTGGGGAAGGGGGGAGTGTGGTGAGGAAGGGGAGGATTGGCATATACCTAATTCTAAGCAATATAATCAGCATGAAAAATGTCATCTTATTTCCTTTCAGAAAGTTTGTCACTATCTTAAAAAGAATTTGTACAGGGCCAACACACTTATTAAAATTCATAAGGTCTTAACTTACCTGGCTACGCCATTAACTGACAGCCTGTTTTTTTTATCTCTCTCCGTTTCTAATCTCACTCTCACATGAAAATGGGTTATTTTTGAATGTGGTAAATAGAAAAATGATGTCAATTTGATTTCTCTATCCTTTGTTTGTCTTACTCTTTGTCAATCACATTATCCATGTTACATATCTGAAGCCCTTCAATTCTCTCCTTTTGTTCCTCTTTTCGTTTCTATTGTATATACACACAGGTCTCGCCCACACACCCACGAGCACACACATATAAAGTCTTGACACGCAGCACTGACAGGCCCCTTAGATTACCACATGCAGATAAACAGATGTGACACTAAATATGTCATCGCTCCTCTATTCAAATAGTTCTTTAGCTTCAATGACAAGATAAAATAAATTTTGCCTTTTTATTTTCTCCAGTCTCATTATATGTGTAAGGGACTTGATGTATGAAATCTTTTCATTTCTTAGTCACAGAAACTCCTTTTTTGCTCCTTAATGAGATGCTTTGTTGTTGTTGTTTTAAGACTGCTTTTCTGTACTCATTTGAAAGGTATGAAGTTAGAAAATATTCAGAAGTTGAAAGTAGTGTAAATTTAACCCCTCTTTATATTATAAAAGAGTATTACAGGAAGGAACTTATTCTCAGCCATGGCCTAAATCAATACTGGCAAAGTCAGCCCTCCTAAATGTAAGCCTTCCCCAGAGTTTAGTGACTTTGAATTTGGTCTTAAAGTACTGATTTCTTCACCTAATTAAAGTCAGTGTGAACTTTGGCATTGGCTTTGTAAGGAACACAATTTTAAAAATAAATTTAGATTATTCTATTTCTGCACACCTCTCCCTCTTTATTAGAAGCTGTGTATAGCACTGGTGGGTATTCTGAAAGGATTGCAAGTTGATGAAAACAAACACGGGGAAGATTGTCCTTCAAAAGTAGCCTCACACCACTGTAGACCAAATTGTAAAACAACCTGGTTAAGTAAGTTTTATACCTTTTACCCCTAGCTAAATTGAGCAGGGTTTTTATTTCTAAAATGTTTGCTCAATTCTGGAATATTCTGTTTTATTCTCTTTCTATTACAGGGGAAGTCTTGCTTCTTTCTCTGACATGGTCACCAGAATCATTCCCTGCTGGCCAGCTTTTTTCTATAATTTACCTCTGCTCAGATGTTTTGTTGCCTAGGCAACATATTCCATTCAATTTTACTTTTGTTCTAAAACAACCAGAAGCCCCTCTTCAGTATACATCTGTGTCCCTGGAGGTGGACTGAGGTTGTTTGTTTGTTTAAAGAGGCCAGGAGTCAGCTCTTCATCTGACGTGAAACTAATGTTTTCTAAAGTGAGCCAACCAAACCCATCAAAATGCTTCTAATTATTGAAGGTTGGTTTGTTAGGATGTAAACATATTACTGAAACAAAATAGTTCTCAAGAAAGAGAACCTAAATGAAGCTGTGAACATAAAGCTCAATGAACTGCTCCAGCATGGGTCCCTTCCATGGGATGCAATCCTTCAGAAACAGGCTGCTCCAGCATGGGTTCCCTGCAGGATCACAAGCCTTGCCAGAAAACTTGCTCTAGAAGGAGCTCCTCTCTCCATGGATCCACAGGTCCTTCCAAGAGTCTACTCCAGCATGGCCTTCCCACAGAATCAGAGCCTCCTTTGGGCATGCATCTACTCTGGTTCTCCAGGGGCTGCAGCAGGATCTCTGTTCCCCTGTGGACCTCCACAGGCTGCAGGGATACAGCTGCCTTCCCATGACCTGCACCACTCACTGCTGGAGAACGTCAGCTCCAGGGCTCCTGTTACCAAAACCTTGCCACACAAAGCCAATACAGTCCATGGATAAAAAGTCTCCTTTCTACTTCAGCAAATGTGCACAGGGTAAACATCATGTCTCTTTATGCTCATGACCCTGTCCTCCAAAACCTGCGCAGTGGACACCTGACTGCTACTTGTATTTCCATTGCTATACTCTGAATTCTGAGGACTTCATAATGTAATCTGCATTCTGTGTAGTTGAAATAGATATCCTTGAGCTGCTAGACAAGAATTACAGTTCATTTGCTCTGCCATGTATGAGGCAGTGTTTTCCTCAGCCATAAGTTATGAAATGGTGAGAAAATGGCTAAAAAATTCTAGTCTAAGCACAGGTACTCCTCTTATAGCACATTGTTTTAGGATTTAGTAAGAAAATGCAGAGAAATGTCTCTTTTGTAAGAGGTTTATTTCCCACTTTTTCTGTATACCCTGAAATGAAAAGTGAAACAAATATTTTCAATAGCAAATAGAGTAAACTTGAGAAGCTGTTTTCCTAATCTGGATGAATGCTTGAGAGATAAAAGTAAAGTCTTATTCAGAAGAGAGGGAAAGAGAAGCAAAAGAAGCTACAAAACCACAATTTAAATACAGCTGAAACTAAAATAAATAATTAATTTGAAAATTTATTAATGACATTTTATGAAGAATTAATTTACTTAGAGGTCTTAAACAAATTAAAAGAGTGGGAAAAAAAAGAATGAAAGATCTTTTTGGCCCTCCAAGTTCATATTACTAGTATCCAAAATAGGCAATGTGACAATAACAGGAAATTTTTCTGAAAAAAGTTTCAAAATGAGAAATGTAATATTTCAATATAATCCTTTCTTTCAATATAATCCTTTTTTGTTGGTGTTAGAAACATTTGCTTCCAAAACCTATGTTGCATGTGGTAGAAGGAACATCTCATGTATCTGCTCCCAAACTCAATCTTCTGGTCTTTCTTTGTACCCCAGCTGCACAAAACACAGCTACATCTAAGATTTTGGGGAAAAAGCTCAAAGATTTGAAAAAATATCATTAAGGGTTTGGATACCCTTTTGTAAAGCTGGTGAACACTTTTTTTCTTTGTTCCTTTTTTTCTTTTTCTGTCATGCACTCAAAGATGAGATCTTTATTTTACTCTTTGTCTTACACTGTAGCTGCATCATTCATTGAAGATTTAGCTGCAGTGATACCAAGGTTACAGAAAGTTTTATAAGTTTTTTCCATTTAAAACATCATTCCTGTCTTAGACTCTGTATCCAGAGCCTACATCTTGTCACTGCATTTGAATAATTATTTGGACATATAGGACACTTAAACAAAATGTTCCAATCTTCCTTTCTTGAAAGTAAATACGTAGCGTTACAAATTAATTGGTCACCAACAATTCAGCAGTAGTGAATTAATGTGCCTGCAAAAACAAGAACAGTGTAACTGAAGTCACATTCTTTTTGCCTGTCTCTGAAGATTTACTTTAACTATTGAAGAAATAGCTAAAACAACTCTTTTAGAATAATGAAAAGTACTGCGACGTATTGTGTGGTATTACTCTTATCCTTTAAATAAGCCTCTTTTATTACATATTGCACATCACATATTTTATCAGAAAATAGTAATTCCATATTAATTGGAGTATAATCTGTGATTTGAAAAGCCAGTTCTCTTGGTAACAGAAAGCCTTTGGATTTTTATATGAGAATAGTAAAAAATTAGTATTACTTTATGAGGCTAATAAAGCAAAGCAGAAAGATTATACTGCTGTATTTTAAATTCCTTTTTCTTGTCTCAGTGTATGTACTGCAAGTGGTAGTTGTATGAACTAGGTAGGAGCTAGGCTAAAAAGGTGAAATTTTGACATGAATTGCAATTAGGTTGACTTCAGGGCCCTCTGATTCTTACTGCCCAGCTTGAAGTACCATGGAGGAGCTCGATTTTCAGATATGCTCGGCACATCATGAAATCAAAATCTCTTATCACAGCTTGACTTCATGATAGCAAGGCACACAGAGCGTGCTTTGATTTTGAAATAGTTGGCCACTATTTCCCCAGTTTCCGAGATCCAGGGATCTTCCTTCAGACTCATTACCAGGAACTGGTGCAGTTCAGCTAAACTCCTTGTCAGATGTCTACAGGAAATTTACGCTATTTCTGTAACATAGACCTACAGAGATATAACCAGTCTATTTCAGCTGGCTAGAGTGCATGTTATTTTTTGTCAGAAAATTACGCTGAGTTTCTGTCAAAAACATGAAAAGGATTTTTGACTCTTTGGCCCCACAGCCGTGTTATTCCCTGCCCCGGCATGCTGTGGAGCAGGGAGGGCAGCATGCTGTCCTGGCTGCAGGAATTGGAGGACACCTCCAGTCTTAGCTGTTCCCTTCAGTGGGGGTAAAGCCACAGCATGGAGAGCATTATTCCCTCCTGAAAGAAGGAAGGAGAGAGGTAGTCTTCATCCCCCTCACCCTTTGGCATGTTAAATGTCAGTGTGTGCCTCTGTAATACACACACGACCTGTTCCCACCTGAGCTCTTTGGGCTCTTCTGTCAGCAGCAGTAGAAAAAAGGGTGTTATTTACTGACATTTCTAGAGGTGCTCGTGGCAGGTGGTGCCAGGCCTGCCAGTGCTGCACGGTGAAGTGCTGTGGTGAGCGCTGCACAGCTCAGCCCAGAACTGTTGTTTAGAGGAATTAGTCTGTCAGCATGGTTCAGCTCTTACAAATTGCTAATGGATTTTGTGCATGTGTTATCTCGAGCTCCAGTCCTGCTGGTTTTGTGTGAATGTAATTCTGGGAAACTATGTTGTTATAACTAATAGCTCTATGTCGTGCACAATTGGGAGGAAAATTCATTTCTGATTTCTGTCAGGTTTGTTTTCCTTTTATTCCAGGTGGCGCAAGGTCCCACATCCTCATTTTTCAAGTCCTTTTTGTTCTTCAGTTCTTTCCTTGCATGTAAAGGCAATATTTAATTCATGTTTTTCAGCCATTCATCTTTGTACTAGAATCATAGAACCATTGAATTTTTTGAGTTGGAAGTGATCTTAAAGATCATCTTAAAGTTCCAACTCCCCTGAATCGGACAGGGACAAGTTCCACTAGACCAGATTGCTCAAAGCCCCATTCAACCTGGCCTTGAATACTTCCAGGAAAGGAGCATCCATGAATTCTCTGGGCAACCTGTTCCAGTTCCTCACCACCTTCAGACTAAAAAAAAAATATTCCTGATATCTAATCTAAACCTACCCCTTTTCAGTTTAAAGTCAAGCTAGGTAGACCAAAGGTATACAGAATCCTGCACCCTATAATAGCAGACAGAAGAGGGTGCTTAGGGAAGAGTATGAGAACAGGACACATCTAGATCCCTCCTCATTACCTTCTCAGCTTTCAGCTTATGTTCCAAATAGTGAAGGCAGATGATGGCTGGAAGAAAAATTAATTGACTTTTTTTCACAGGCAATGACAATGACAATGACAAAAATTTCACCCAGGCACCCAAATCAATAACTGAATTCATTTGGCCTTTCCCAATAAGCAGTAAGATGTCAGTGTCAGACAATATCTGATGTTCATGTAAAAAATTCTTTTCTTATGCATAAAGTCACTCATACCATTAGACTTGGACTAGATTCAGGATTGAAATCTATATTCTGTCTTGGAGCTGTAGCATTTACTTAAAGACAAGGAATTTACTATAGAGTCAGTTCCTAAAGTGGGAACTCCTCAATGCTTGTGTAATTCCCAGGTGCAGGGGTATGACAGGCAAATCTGGTCACATCCTTAGAACCTAAATTAGTGTAACAGGAGCTTTCAATGTGCAAAACAAGGACAGTGCAAACCTTTGGCTACTTTACATGGAATTTTCTGGGCAATCCAAATGGTGATTAGGAAAGCTTTATACATAGGATTTTATGAAAAATAGAAATGCTTTTATAGGTATTAAATTATTAATCCCTATATTATTTATGGTAATATTTTTATCATAATTAACCTATTTAGTATTAATGAGGATGTACTCTGTGAGATGAAAGTCCAATTAATTTTGTACTTAAAAAGCCATTCAATTTTTATGCTGCAGCATCAGGACATGGACATTATACTGTCACAAAACCAGATAGACACAGTGGGAATACTATTTCAGCAGTCCACAGTACAGGAAAAACATCTCTCCCTCCTTTTCACATCTTCAATCCTCAGATGATGTCAGGCCCAACATTACGAGCACAATTTTGTAAATTTATACCAGTCAGATGCCTTCTAAATTCTAAGTGAAAATTCTAAAAGTCTGATGTTTGTTTTTTTCATTTTTTTACGTCTCTGCCCTTTATCTAACTTCTCTTCTCAGGGGATCTGCAACCTGTGAAAGCAATAGCCATATTTTCTTAACAACAATGTCTCAGGTTAGAGTTCCCGTCACAAGTTATTCAGTAGAATCTTGGGCTAGAGTCAAGAATTGATTTTTTTTCTTTCTATAGGAACTCATAGAGCTGTGCATGGGGATTTTTACTGAAAAATAGATTGCTTGAGCTACACACCTTACAGTGCAAAGGAGCACAGCAACTTTTTTTNTTTTTTTTTTTTTTTTTTTTTTTTTTAGTTTTTTGTCTGGTTGATTGGTTTTGGTTGTTTTTTCAAAAATATGGACCTGCCTGA
The DNA here is from genome assembly GCA_013399195.1 of Dicrurus megarhynchus. Classification (NCBI taxonomy): domain Eukaryota; kingdom Metazoa; phylum Chordata; class Aves; order Passeriformes; family Dicruridae; genus Dicrurus; species Dicrurus megarhynchus. The sequence continues at coordinate 22,117 of VXAD01011968.1, read as the reverse complement.
CTGCATAATAAGTCCAGAGTTAGGAGTAGGAGAGTCATATATTTCTAACCTAGCATGATGAGGAAGCACTGGAAGCACTGACAATGCTGTTCTGGAGGAGCAAGGCCTGAGGTCCTGTTAGCCCATTCTTCACCAGGTCTTTGAAAGTACTAAATATTTTGCTCAGCAGATATCCTCTTTCTTCTTGTCCTGTAGGGAAGTTTTCCACCACATCGATTTACTTTCGAAGTAACAGCAATATCCAGTGATATGAAACTTCCATGAATTGCTTCAAAAATTTGAAAAAATGTATCATCTACCTCCCTCCTCTGATGTTTCCCAAGACTGGTCATTGTTCCAAAGGCCACAGCAGAGATAGGCATGACTTTCACATCAAGCTTTTGGAAAGTGATGTAATTCTGAAAATTTTTCATTTGTTTTTACCAAAAATTAAGCATTTTCATTCGAAATTTAAATTTGTTAAAGCCCCAGCTCAGGCAAGCTCTGTTCAAGATTAGGGCAGCTGCATAAATGCTTTTCTTGTTGCTTAGGTTAATCAAAAAGGAGGGGAAGATTTTGTTTGGGTTTTGTATAAAACTACTTATTCTTGTTAGGCAATGCTACAGAGGCAATTTATTAATATCTGTCATAAAATATGCCTGTAATAACTTTGAGAATATTAATTTTTCCATCTCTAAAAATAAATGAAAAACACATTTAAGGCTCTCAATTTAGTGTCTCATCTCTAATACAGTTTTTCTATGTCTATTTCAGTACCAACATTATAAGTAATCTTTTTTAATAGTATACACACAGTCTCATGTATACTTACATTAATATATGAGTTGACTAGTGAATGCTAAAGCAGTCCAAAGGTATTTTTTTAAAGAAGTGTAGGCATTCAGCTGCAACAATACTTATCTGCATTTTATACAAAGAGCTCGTATACACACAGAAATTTATACTCCAAGTCTATGACTTGCTTTACATACTGAGAGCTGAAAGAGCTTAAGATAAAAGGCTGTCAGGAATTACTACTTAAAAAGCACTAAAATGTGGTGGGTTTGTTGAGGTTTTTTTGATAAATATTTTGACAATTTCCTCTGCTTCTAAGGAAACCCTAAGGAAAAACATGGGGGCCTATCTAGAATTCTCTTATTGGTGAAAAATGTTTTCTGTCTTACACTGAAGGTTGTGCACACATTTTTGTTGCACACTGATTTTCTGCATATGCCCTACAGGCTTATCCTTGCTAATTTAGAAAAAAGATGAAGTGGACTTACCTGGAGAAGGTACACATGGCATGTGTTAAATCAAACCAAACCACACTGCTTGAGTGAGAATGTCACAGCAGCACAACAAGGAAGACGTGGTCTCAGATATGCCTGCATGCTAAATACAAGTACCTTTTTATCTTCCCCCCCTGCACTCCCCCCTTTTAACTGTTTTATTACTGTGATACTTAAACAGGACTTTGAGAAACTTACACTGTTCCAGTCCTTTCCTATTCCATAAAGTCACCTCAGGGATCACCAGGCTCTCTGTGAGCACTGGCTGGTTTTCTTGCCCAAGTTGCTCCTGCAGGAAGAGCTTCAGCAACGTCCCCAGCAAACACTCAGTTTTGTTTCTGCCCATCGATGTGTTGAGAGGAGATTCAGCAAGCTCCAAAGGGTTACCTAGGATTTTCAGATGTGGTACTCTTATCCTAGTGAAATTTCCACAAATCACTGGACCTCCTCTGTTCTTTATACTCTAAAAGCAGTATTTCTAAATGATAATCACCTTTCTTGGCTCTAAAAGTCTATGGCCTAGTTACAGAGTGTGGCAAGCACATTTATAGCTATTTGTTGTGTGTAAGACTGCCCTGAGCTACCTGGATGGCTGACAGAAGGACACAGCAATTTTTGCCTCTCAAGCTATGACTCATGTGTAGTAATTCTTATGTAGCTTTCTTATGTTTGCAAGACACAGGGAATTAATTGAATGAAAAGCTTGATCAAAATAATTTAACAAAGGAACCACTGTTTTTCTCCTTATCCGTGAAAGAATTCACATTATTTTAACAGCATAAAGAATTATCCTCGGTAAAACTTGACTGTCAAGATTTTGTATCCTCAGAAAGTAATTCACTTAATGTTGTCTCCTCTTCTGAGACATAAATGCTGAGGAAAACCATGGCTTTTACCTTATTTAATTTTGCTGGGTTTGGTCATATAGCAGTTGCAGTTACAGATCCTAATTTTATACCCTGCATGTGTTAGGAGGTGTAAAGTTACAAAGTGTATCCACTTGGTATATATCTGTAGCCAAAATATTTATATGGGGCATGCTGCTGATGCCTCAAGCTGTTATGATCCAATTATTGAGAGGTGTCTCTGCCTGAATAAAGGTGCAAAGGAGACCAAATGCTGAAGTCAATTGTATAGATTCTGTTTAACAGTAAATGTAAGGTAGAGAGAGATAGAAAGAAATAGGAAATAAAGGAGGGCAGGGGAGAGACAATTAGGGAGAGACAAATTAAATAGAAAGACATCACCACCTGTAGATGCAGATGGAATCCCATTGGTCCTTCTGCTGCTCTTCTTGGTGGTGGGGGTCTCAGAGTCATTCTTCTGGAGGTAACACCTTTATACTCCAATTCGGAGTATCCACAGGGTGGTCACAGATGTTCCCATAACTTGGAGTGGCATGTGCAGAAGCAGTTGCTTCATTTCCCACAGTTTGCCACAGTGGGAATTTTTGTCAGGATGCATTAACTAGGATGTGATAACCAAATCTCAGCTCCACTTGATCTGGATTAACACCTTCCTGTTGCCAGTTCCTCTCTTCTTTGCTTATCTCAAGTTCCTGCTCTTCTGTGGCTTTGACAGAGTTTGAGGAAACTGTGATGTTTAAATCTCCTACACAAGCTCAAAAATCAGGACGGATGGGCCAAGATGGCTAAATAAATCATTTCATATCCTCTTTCTGTGGATGGGATTAGTTCTTGAACTGGTGTATATGCATGGGAGTCAGACTGGAGAAGGGAAAATCCCTTCCTTGTTCTGCTGGCATACCTGTGGTTTGGACCTTGGTCACACTGCACAGCAGTGTCTGTGAGGAGAGCAGAGCCACGTCTCACTGTTTCTAAGGGGCAGAAGGGAAGCACAGAGTCTTCCAAGCTATCCATGTCAGGTTTATTAGGTATCTAACTTTGGTGTTATTAGTCACATACACAGCAAATGATGGGAACACATGTCCCTCAGAGACAGCTTGGAGCCCTGAGTTAGGTGGCTACATGCAGGCACTGTGTACCCTGCTCAGAGACCTGTTCTGGGTCGTGGGGGCTCCTGGGGTTGCTCCAGAAGCAATGCAAACTTTGGCTGCTACCAAGTGACTTTGTGGTGAAGCACTTGATTTTCTTCTGCTGAGAAATCCCTCTTATTCCCCAAAGCAGTTGAAGCGCAGCCAGTCAAAACAATTTCCCCGTTAAATAAAGAGTGTGTAACAACAATTTAAAAAAAGTAGCTCAGTGCAAGCTTCTCTTTTAGACCTTCTGCACTTCTATTCCAAGGTCTTTTCCTGTTAATTTAATTACTTCGCCATTTAGGAGTGAGGAAGGAGAGGGTCAGTCTCAAAGCACCACATTTTCTAACAAGTTATATCTGCAAATGATTTTTTCCACCGTACACCAAAAATTACACTGTTTTGGGATAATAAAAAGCCATTTCTAGAATAAATTATAGAAATTATTTTTCTTCTGTTGCAAGTGAAACAAAGTAAAATTACAACCCCTAGTGGGCCTGCATGCTGATGTTTATTTAAGAACCAGCAGAACTAGATCTTTTACCCTGCTTGTTTATCCCACAGTCATTCCCTCACTTTAATCTGGGCTTTATTCCCAGGTCTTGGATTTCCTTCCCCACAGGGAAGAGTGAAGGTCAGCCCAGGAAGGATGGGCAGAAAGTTGTACCAGTTCTTGCTCTGTCACTGTTCAGTCACCAGTTCTGGGTGCTGGGAAAGGTACTGGGTTCTCAATGACATTGATTTCCACCAAAAATCTGATCTCCAGGATCTGCAGGATATGCATCTTCATCTTTCCAAGACTGTTTCCTCTTTTTGGGAACCCTTCTTCTTCACACCTGCTCTTCTTTCCGGAATTCAAGCCCCTGATTTCCCAGTCTAAATAGTCCCTGTGCAGAAGCAGAATGTGTGACCAGCCCCATGGCTAGTGGTTCTTGCCTCTTATCAATTGGCAGACTGGGGTCATGCCACTTCTCTTTCATCCACATATGCATTCACCCACATATGTGAAATAATCTGTTACCAGTCAGCATTACCAACTTAAAGTTTTTTCACCTTAAAACACCCCCTAATGACAATGATCCTACCATGCTGTTATTTTATGCTGCTGTTCAGTTCAGGGTCTATTTCCTTGTAAAGGCCAAGGCCAACCATAGATGCTTGTTGGCAATAACTTGAGAAGTCAAAGAAAATAAGAAATCCAATTTCAGTGAGCTCTTTTCCTCCCTCCTTTGCTACTTTCCTGTAAGAGCCTGTCAGACTGATCTGTCCATGTCTTCCTTTAACTGCACCTGATAAAGAATTGGCTAGGCAAAATTTACACTGTTGTCTTTGAATATTTTACAGATTACTCCAAAGCAAGTGGTATGAGCAATGAAATTCATAATGCTACCTGTGAAACCAGAAGTTGATGTAATGACAAGAACTTCTAATCTGCCACAAAAACTTTGCCCCATCCCTGGAAATGCTGCTGGAAGTGTTCAAGGTCAGGTTGGATGGGGCATTTATCAGCCTGGTCTAGCGAAAAGTGGCCCTGCCTATGGCAGGGGGCTTGGAACTACATAATCTCTAATGTCCTTTCCAACACAAACCATTCTGTGATTCTACGATTTTATGAACTTCAGGGCTTTTAGCTGCTAGAAGAAGGGCATTTTTTTCAGGTTAAGTATGGGTACTTACCAAATTCCTTAGTACAAATATGAGGATTATAGTGTTAAAGAGAAGAGGTTGCTCAGGTGATCATGGTGATTTACAGTGGTGACGGGAGTCTCTCTTCTCCTCAACTACCAGTAAAACAGATTTTCTGCTCCCTGTTCTAAGTGCATTTTATGCATTCAGTACATTTTATGTGTTCATTACTTTTATGCATTCAGGAAAGCAAAATGTTTCATCCACTGGGTACAGATTGCTCTGCTTCTGCATACCTGAGATTTCAAGGCAGAAGGGTGAAAACAAACTTGGCATAAATTTAAAAGATATCTTGAAAGGTTGTTAGGATAAATGAATGTTTATTTTAGTCAATATTTGTGTCCTAACCATCCTAACTATGTAAGTTCCACTTACACAGGTTCTAACAGTTTTGATCAGCTCTTTGTAACTGTAGAGCGAGGGTCATCCTCTTCCTGCTGAGTTAAACAGCCAAAAGAAAGCATGAACTGGATGTGGTATTATTGTGTCTGCAACTCCACCAACAGGTTTGTGAAGGTCCAACAGTACTATTCAAAAAACTTGGTTTTGAATGAAAAATGCAAAAGTTCAGGTAATTTTAGGGGGATATAGAGTTTTGAGATTTTTATTGATCTAGCTATGTGTGAAATGCACCATTTGAGATATTGATATAAGAAATGAGGTCATTGCTATTAAACTATATTTTCCATGAAGTATATGCTCCTAAAATATGAGAAAGTATTTTTTGTTCAGTATACATATATACTAAGTACACATATGTAAATAGATACACATAAAAATTGAAATGTATGTATTGTTGTTTAGTTCTGGATAGGGATAAAACTCCATGTTCATTCACTTACTGGTCTTTCTGCTGAGATTTTCCAAGGTGTGGTGGCAAGGTTTATGTGGGCAGCTGTCTACTAGGAAGGGATTGCCATGTTTAACTAAATTAAATTTACTTGCTGACAGATGGCTATGAATTTTGTTCACAGTCAGCAGTACCTGAATTATTTAATGGTAAGAAGCTCTATATTGTACTATGGCTCTCTTTAGTATAATTTTGCTGCTGTCTGTAGCCATCTTTACTGGGAACCTAATGGAAGAACATGTGGGAATAGAGAAGGGGCCAAACCACATAGTCTAAAGGCACTACTTGATGAAACATATGAAAATAATATCGAGTTTAATATGACTAAGCCCTGTCAGTACTCCAGGGAATGGAGTAAATGTTCCTGACTGAACACATAAAATATTACCACAGAAAACTAATAAGGGATTTCTTATTTGTGAGGAAAATAACCCAAATGCAAGGTAGGTCTAGGGAAATTAATTTGTTTATGTTAGCTGGAATTGATTTAAAGATGTTTTTAGAAGTATAAACTTAACAACTAGTAAAGGCAACTAGAAAGTTGTTACTTTCTTAATTTTCTTGCAAGAAGGCCTGCTGAAAAACAAAGTCTTCCCTGGTGTCTATGTTTTTGGAGAAAAAACAATGAGATATCTTTCAGGGAAGTAACCCTCTGTAAGTGGGGATTCTAAAGGGGACTCCACATCAGGAGCAGGGTGTAGAAGACCTGACCTGTAATAACAGGGTAATTCCTCCCAGAAAGACCTCATGTGCCTTCATCATTTATCAAGAATAATATCAGGTCACTCACTTCTCCATGAAAACAAGCATACAAAGGAGGAGGTAATAAATTAATCTCTCCTGCCCACATCTAAAAAACCCAATGTCATTGTCAAGATCTAGGATACTGAGCTTCAGCCCCTATGTCTAAAGTCATGAAGTCAAAAAGGAAAAGGAAATCAGGTGAAAACACATACATTTCTTTTCCTGTACCACCTCTTATAGGAATGCTTTTATTGTTTCAGTTTAAGAGTGAGAATGGCATGTGTATATTTTGGGGAGAAAATGGTACCATTAGCACTTTTCTAAAAGCAGGTCCAGCCTTTGCCTTTATCTCCAGTTCTGTGTAAGAAGAAGCATTGCATAAAAGATGAAACTGTGAGATGTCCAGCAATTATTGCTGTTACTTTGCTGGTGAGTTGAGACAAAACTGATAGACAAGGTGGGATAAGAGTGAAGGAGTGGGTGTACATTTTCCCATTGTTGTACCACCTTGTCTGCACATTAGCATGAATAACTGTAGGGATCTTTAAGAAATATTCAAGTCCTAATTCATAAAGAAATGGGATAAATATTTTTAAGTTCATATGTGAAATAAATTTTTAAAATCCACTGCTCAGAGAGTTTTTGTAAGAAGCCATACTTATTTAGTCTACGTAATGATTTACTTTTTCTGTTAATTTTAAAAAAATTTCATTTTTTAATGCATAACAATGATATTATGACCTATATTGATCACAGTTATGAGACCACATGCAAATCCAAATTCAGTATCAACACATTGGTCTCTTTTATTCATAGATGGAAATGCGAAACCTGGTAGAATCAAAATACATTTAACTCACAATGGATAAAGTTGATTTCACAAAAGAGGATACTTTGATATCAGTTCATAACCATTCACTGCTTATCAATATGGGATCTCAAATGTCAAATCCTGGAATATAATTTTCTCATTTGATGTGACTTTTGGATCACTCGTTCTTTCTAGTCTCTTTCTTTTAGAAGAACTAACACTGTGGTAGCCTGTGTTGTTTCACTCTGAAGCACTTCAGAGCTGTGGGCTGATTTTTCAGGGTGTTACAGTCATCAAAGTTTGGGTCAGGAAGTTGCAATCCGAGTGCAGACAGGTTTGAGATGGGGAAATAGCAATCATAAAGTGACACATGCAGTGCACAGTAATGAAGGTCCTGAATTTGCTAATCAAGAAGATAAACAAATTGTTCCAAGCTTTCATGATCTTCAGTGCTTTCTGAAAAGGTGCCCCACAGACAGATAGTGCTGTGGTTAGGGTTTTTTTCCATCTGGAGAGGGTTGACCTTCCTGTGATTGTGGGCCCTACACAGTGTTCAGGCACCAGTGTTGGTGTCCCATGTTAGTATTGCTCAAGTATACGGAATATTAACTTACAATTACAAAATTAATTTTAAAACAGGAAGAGCTTGATATTCTGACAGAAATCTAATATCTACTTCACTGTTTTAAGCACAGTACAAACTTTGAAAGGTACAAAAAACTGTTCTTCATAGAACAAGACAATAGACATAGAGCAAGACAATAGTGATTTTTCTTTTCATTATGCAAATTGCTTCAGCTGTGAGTTTTATCCAAGCATGGTTCAAAGGGAATGGACTTTGGCAACAGGCAGATGCAGTTTTCCTTTCACACTCAAGCTAACAAGCTATCAAATATGAATGGTATCAAATCATCTTTGGCACATTGTAAGTCCCAGTACAAATTCTTTAGATACAGAAAGAGAAGTGTTTTTATGGGATACTCCACATTTTTCCACAAGTAATGAAAAGAATCTGCTAAATCTGCTATTACTTAGAGCTAGCCTCTAGGGGAAATTCCGAATGACAAAGCAGACCAAAATAGTTATCTCTTTTACATTAAAGTAACATTGAAATATATAATAAGGATTGCCTATAGTAAATGTGATATTTATGGCCACTAAACTCTAATATTAATGTAATGAATAAATGTGCCATATATTCTTATACCACCATATTCTGATAAATCTTGTTAAAATTATAAATGAGGTCTTGAATTAGGAAAAAAAAAATGACTTATGCCTCAAGTGTGGTTTCTTTCCTCTGTCAAATTCATTCTTGTTGATTTCAAAATTTGCGTGAGAGAGAAGGATCTTCGGCACTGTGACATCTGAATGATTCTGTAAATGGTCTGTATTTTCAGGTAGCATGCAGATGTGGGGTCTGCTCAAAAGACTTGAGGTTTCTCATTGGCACAAGCAGCTCACACAAGTCCACATCTACCAGAGGAGCTTGATTCGAATAGGACTTAACCAACATGTTCCAGTATTTTATCCCTTCATACTCTGATCTAAGTATTCTAAGTACATTCTAAATCAATACCAAGTATTTGTAAAGTAAAAATCAGTTCTGAGTTTCTTAGTTACTAAAAAAAAAAAAAAAAGAATAGAGAAAGCTTTGTTTTTTTGGTTTTTACCTGCTTTACTTTTTTTTTTTTTTTTTGGTGGCCTGGTGATTGAGACTTTGTTGGGGCAGTTTCTCTCTAGGAAAAATTCTAAAGAACCATAAACTTAAAGACACTTTCTATACTTAATCTGCTGTACATTTTTGGACATGAAGCGTTTCTTAACCAGACCTTTGGAATCTGCAGTAAATTTCCTATAAAAAAGTATTGATATTTACATCAAATTTATACAAGCACTTATTTACCACAAAAACAGAGTCATAATTTTATTAAAATTTAGTATTACAGATGGAGTACTAATGAAGTAATTCTAGCAAGCTATGAGAATATTCTATCTTAACAAAAACATTGTGTCTTTTATTCTACCCAGTAGAAAAGAGCAATATAATCTTTTTTACTTACAGAATACTTTCCACAGGGTATTAGACCCACCATCCAAAAAAACCTGTATTTAAGAAACTTGGTGGGAATAATTTTGGTGTGCTGGACAAATTCACAAAAATTAATAAATTATTGAACTTATCAGGATGAGATTGAGGGAAAAAACTTCTACTTCCTTCACGTAAAAATCTAACCCTAAAAGTTTCCACCAGGTAATGAAAACACCATTCCAATTTAAGGGATGCTATATATCATTAGAACTAGCTTGTTGCTTCATGACTTGCCCTGCAGTTCCTTACTTCTGGGGGCTTTTTCCCAAATTAATCAAGTCAAAGATGCCATAGATATCATATATTCATAATTTATATGATCTCCTGAAAAGATCTTCCATGTTTCATCCTATAGTGAATTAGAAATTTGTTCTGTTAATAATTCTTCAGTTCCAATTCACCTGTGTTTTCTCCTGGCAGTGCAGAAAAAAAATTGTATGTGGTTCATTTTACAGTACTGTTCCCATTATTTTTTTAAAAATCAGTACCTCATGTTTCTTGAAGGTAGATATATGAGAATAAGATGTGGATCTTGCATATGGACATATGGGAATACCATACTGAAATCCTGGTACTTACTTAAAAATTACAGTTTTTCTTGTCTTACTCTCATTTTTAACAAGTTATAACATATTAAGCAGGCTTCACTTCAGTTGCATATCCTGGTGCTTAAAAACCTCTTTGTTTGAATCCCATAGTAGGAAGATTGCCTATATTCATTTAATACAGCCAACAAGATAAAAGAATAATTTAAAATCCTTGCTAAATTAACAAGACTTTTATAACCTCTGATATTCTGCGGCAGTGAGATTCTCTCCAGTTAAACACATCACCTCTCCCTCCAAGAGCCAATGATTATATTCATTCCAGAACTTGCTAGGTATTAATGAGTAGAATTTGTTGTAGCAGACCATTGATGATTAAAAAAATGTACACAGAAAGAATATCATAATCAAAATGAAACAGTAAAAGACCAAGCAATAATTCTGTACCTGAGTGACAGCCCACTTAGGCATATTTCATTTATCCAACAAATTGTTCACCAGGCAAAACACACATGGGTCACCAGCAGTAGATTAAGTAACCTTCTCAGCTTACCTTTCTGCTGAAGAGCTGCCCCAGGTGGTTAAACCTGAGAAGGAAACAAATATGGATGTGAAGATGTCAAACAATATCCAGCCAGCACTTTCTGAACTGTAAGCAGCCTTAGCCAATGATGATTTCTGTGTCTATGTGCACTTCCCTAGAGATGTGATGTGTGCCTGTGCCAAAGCTATTTACTTGCTATTTTTTTAAGCAAAGTAGTGAATTATTTACACTTTTTTCCTTCTGATATTGGAAAAATAAGGCTGTGTAAATCTCTCACTGCGTTCAGCTGAGTTCCAATACTTCTGATGGAATTTAATTATAATAACATCCTAATTGAAGGTAAATTAAACAAGAGTATGACCAAGTGCTGTCACACTAAATGAAAATTTAAATTACACCAGTAACAGACAGGTCTGTCCTAGGATTATGAATTAAAGAATGTGACATTTTGATTTCAGGTTAATCAATGAATGCTTCACACATATTTTGAAGCCTCCCTTGATGTATTATAGGCTAAATTAAATCTTAACTTCTGACAGACACTAAGCAGGAGAGCAAAGTAAGTTCACTTTGGAGCGGAAAAAATATGAGGCATGGAATGAGGAGTTTTTTATCCAGGAGATGTGAGGTCCTCCCAGCTTGTGAGGCCCTCCTCCTGTCCTTCCACCAGTACATACAGAGTTGCACTTGGCTGGTGTCTAACCAGCTGCTATCTGCTCTTCTGAGTTTCTGAAGTATCAAAGGAAACAATTTTTTGACAGGAAGAGAACAGATCTGACAGATCAGTGAAGCTTTCCTTCATTTCTCCTAGGCCTTGTTTTTGACACCCTGTTTACCACAGAATATGCTGCTATACTTTCCCAAGGGAGTGCAGCCAGTGTCTCAGCCAGCAGAGGGAATGGCTGAGGGAATGACTTAGGGAACGTCAGCTGCTATGTGCAATGTGATTGCCCCAAGAGCTTGTGTGAATGCAAGGAGGGACTGCACTAAAATTTTTGCCTCCCTCCTCTCTGTTTCAGCTCAAAACACAGCAAGAAATATATCATTTTATCACGTTGACATATCTATCACAATTTTATCTTGCAACAGTTATAACTCCCAGCTCCCTATGGATCCCTTTGCTTCCTGACATGCAGCCTGCTCTGGCCCCCACGCTGACCCAGAAAGAGCTCAGGCAGTTTTACTGACTCATGCTCTCCTCATGATCACAAACTTGGCTATTTCTTCACTGCCATCCACCCCCTCTAAAACAAAACCCCTGATATGAATTTGTTCCACTCTAACTCACCCATCATTTCAATCTCTTCCCTCCTTTCTGCTTCTTCAGATGTGTAGAAAACAAGCCTCTGCAGAAAAACAAGCCCTTCATCAATAAAGCTCGTCAGCTGTGGGCTCCGTGACTGCATTTTCCTGCTCTTTAGCAGCAGATCTTAATATCTCTAAGAAAATGACTGCACAACTCACAGCCTGTACTTTTCATCCATCCATAAACGCACAGCTGGCATCCTTATGGGATTTTCTATTATGCATATTCAGCCCAGCATTTTTAAAACTTCAGATGGTCTGTATCATTCCTCCTTTTGGGGAAAAAGATATTGTAGAAGCAGAGGGCTGTTCTCTTAACCCTCTGGATTTATCTAAGGTTAGCTTTGGGATTTAAATGGAAAGCCTTTCCATTTTTATTCACTTCTATCTTCCTTGGGGGCCCAAAATCTATGAGGTTGCTAGTAAAGAAAAAGTCTTAGACTGGCATTAGGAAGCATGGAGCCTCTCTCTGGATAGATAAGGGTTGTTGAAACACCGCTCCCAGCCACCAGTTTAATGCTATGTCCCAGCTACCATTTTCTTGACAAGGAAAATTGCTTGTCAAGTGCTAGAATTAAGAGTCCTACTAATTCAACCAGAAGGACACACACACACAAAATGGGAGCAGGTTTATCAGTTTGTTCTAGTTTTAATATCTTTTGTTTACTTTTTTAAACAGCAGTGTCAAAATGGTGTCTTTTGGAGATACCTGCATATTTAATCCTTGTGATTAAATTTTGTTCTTTTGCCTTCCTGAACTCTTTAAGAGTTCTGTTTGGTATCATAATTTCTTATTTCTGGTGATCTTTTCTAGAGCAGGTCAGAAATGGTCACCAATGCAACTTGATATGAAACATTTCTTTTTCCATTAGACAGATACTTTCTAATTGAGGGCTTGTCCTCAATTTCATTAATGACTACTAAGAGAAAGGGATTGTCAACAATCTCTCTGTCTTAGGTTACAACATAAGATATAAGACCAAAAGTCTGTATTCTATCACCACCTGTTGAAACCAGGTGGGGCAGGGTTCTTTATCTCTTCCATGACACATCCCTGATAAGTCCCTCTGGGGGATACCTTCTGCTAATGGGCCATCAAGCCTCACTGCATTACTCGTAGAATTCCATCATCCCATTGTGAGATGCTCTGCCCAGGGGGAGGAACCAAATGTTCCTACCTGGATATAATCTGGGGTTTGCAACACCACACTCAACCCTTACCTACTGGATTCCCAGAGGACAAGAGTTACATGACCACCACTGGACCTTCAGAGGAGGATCAGACCCTTCTACAGGATCACTGCTTCAACAGAACCACACCTATCACCTCAAGAGGACTGCAGCCACCATTTAATTGGACTGCTACCAGCACCCTGACCGACAGGGTGTCAGGTTGTATCTGGACTCTGTCAGTGTTTTTGTACTATTGCATTTATTTTTAATTTTCATATTAAATTGTGGTTCTGATTTCGAGTCTCTCACTGGTTTGTTTTCAAACTATACACTCGCAAAAATGTGTTACATAGAACAGTTTCTAGCACTCATGAATCCTAATTTCCTAACTCTGTGTTGCTACTACACTGTTTAATGCCAGTGGAGTTCAATAACTCATCCAGAAACCAATAATCAACACAAATATTGCAGCTTAGAAGATGTCATTAGCCCTTTTCTTTTTCATATAATGGGATAGATAGTAACCAAATTCTTTCAAGCAGCTGTGTCCTTTCCCTCTCCTGTCCAAATGGAACCACAATCACTTTAAAAGCTTGTGTGTCTGAAAAAAAGTGATTCATTTTATTACTTTGAAAATTCTGGATGCTCGTAGATTGACTGAATTCTGGGAAGATTTTATGGGGTGTAGTAAAATTAGAATATAACTCTCTTGTCTTTGCACCTGCCAAGAGAAGGAGCACCCTATGGCCTTTGGGTCAGGCTTGAAGGACATGGCTAAATGTAAAAATTAGATAACACAGCCATTCTTTGCAATGTCTGACTCAAGCAGAAGAATCCAAGTTATCTCCTAGGCCGCATATAACGGGAGACTTGGATGCCTCTGGTGTGATCACCAAAAGGCAACATGTTCAGTAGAGCATCACCTGGTCAGGTCACTCAGTGCATAGTGCTATATAGAGGTGTATGGTGTGACATAGCATAAAAACCAAGGCTGGGGAATTATCTTTTCCTTTTTTTTTTTCTTTTTGTGGCTCAAGTTGATCCTACTGGAGTACTAACCTTACCTGCATTTCTTTAAGTATGCTGTAGTCTGCAAATTGCATCACTGAATCAGGAAACAGTAAAAAATATTTTACTCTTCTTCTGCAAGAAGATATTATGAACAAATAAGGTCATGAGAAAATCTGAAGAAACTGTATGTTTTGGCAAGAGGATTTCTCTGTCTCAGCAGAGCTATGTTCTCTGTTGCACTGTCTTCCTAGTTCAGTTTTCAGTTCTTTGTTACATCTTGGAAGAGTACTTTTGGATAAAAAATGTCACAAAATGTAATATAACCTTCAATTGGATTATTATTTCTCTCTGCTGGGCTCAGGAGATACTAGTTTGCCTCTTTGTAGATAGAAAAAGAACTAATGTTGGTTCCCTTGGGAAGACTGAAACCAGTCTCAGTCTTCCTTAATGAGTACCCTTAAGGAGAGGGGGGAAAATCCCACTCCAGTATTTTTAAAATGAAGTGGAGCCTGCAACTGTGTTTTTTTGCCAAATTTTGATTTTGCATGTGCTCGTGTGTTCATACGACGCGGAATGAGCTACACGAGAAACAGAGGCAGACAGTCATATGGTTTCTTGATCCCGGTTCAGTAGGTGATACATTGGCAGGATAGTTTTGACTGTGATGTCTCAGACAGAATTATTTTATTGCAAATAATGAAGATAAAACTGATAGGCATTTGTCATTTTCTAGACATTATGTATTGGGTCTGGCTGAGGGGGAGTTCATTTTCCCACAGCAGCCCTCACAGTGCTGTGCTTGGCACTGGCAGCTGTGAAGGTGCTGATGAACACCAGTGTTTTGGGTACTGCTGAGCAGGGCTGGCTCAGCTTTATTGCTGTCTCTCAACATTCCCCTCCCATCAAGGTGATGGGGGTGGGTAAGATCCTGGGAGGGGACACGAGTCCAGCTGACCCAAATTAACCAAAGGGATATTTCATACCCTATGATGTCAGCTTAGATGTAAACGCTAAGGAAAGGAGGAACATTTTTTATTTACAATGCTTGCCTTCTAGAGCAACTTCTACATGTGCTGAAGCCCCGCTTCTTGGGTGGCAGACATCACCCACTGATAGGAAGTAGAGGATAAAACTATTTTTTTCTCTTTGCTTGGGCACCCACAAACTTTCTCTTTTGCATTAGTAAACTGCCTTATCTCAACCTATGAGATGTTTTCCACCTTATTTTCTCTCTCCTGCCCAGCTGGGAAGGGGAGTGATAGAGCAGCTTGGTGGGCACCTGTCATCCAGCTGAGGTCAACCTACCACAGTGGCGCTTCTTTTTTGCCACTTGATTGTAACTTAAGACCTTCCTCTGCATCACACTGCTGCTCAGAGATCTGTAAAGAAGTACTGCAAATTTATTGTGAGTGCTCTTGATGATTTCCTATTTTATTATTTGCTCATTGCACAGTTTTGAGATTCAAGTCAGCAAAAAAAGTCATCTGTTATAGTGTGTATGGTGATATTAAATGTTAAAGGTAGTTAAAACACTGGTCCCAATTATTTTCATATTCTGTATTAATTGTATTTTTCTTTTTTGTAATTTCTGGGATCACAAAACAGCTATTTACACTCAGTTACAGAGTGATAATGGTAGACACACTAAAACTGGCTATGATGCCAAAGTTAGCTTAGTTGATAACCCCCTGTTAGAGCCAATGGAAGTTCAGGAGTCTGATTCAACAAGCATATTGTTTCCTGAAAATATATTGTTTCCTGTAGATTGCCAAGTTTGATGACAAGTGAATACAACAAATGAAAAATCACTATCATTAGGACTCAGATGTAGCTTTATAGGGCCAGGCTTTTACTGAGATATTTGCATGACCTGTTTGGTCCAAGAGTGTGCAGGCACTTTATAAATGTGCATTTCTAAAAGCTTGGTCTTGTGATCACTAATTTCTCAGGACTGCTGCAGGAATTGGAGAATTAATGTCACTTATTACTAGCATTTATCTAAGCTTGGTGGATGCCTTTTAGATATTTGCAAATAAATACATCTGTGTTCAAGGAACCGGGTGTCTGCTCTTCTCTATTAACATGTGCTTAATAGAAACAAATTGCCAACAACCTACTGATGGGTGTCATAAAACTGTGTTCACACTATGATTTAGACTTTTCATCAATCTGCATTGTGTGATGGCATTTGCACATTATACATGTGCTAAATGACAACTGCGCGAATAATAGAACCCATGCTCTATATTGCTTAAAGACCTTGTTGTTCAGTAGTTATTAATTCCATTTCATTTTGAGCTCTTTGGACAGACTGGGGGAAAACTCTGTAACCAATCTTGGGAATAGATTTCTCAGATTTAAGGGACTGCCTGTTTTAGCAATTCTCCTCTCTGTTCCAGGAAACATCATTGAAGGTATTTTTTCAGTGATGTGTGGAATCTTTGGTTATGGAATTTTTTCACAGCTAAAACAGTGCATCATCCAGTCCAGTTCTTTATAAATGCTTCCTGTGTTCCCTTTCTTCTGGGAGAGGAATGAAGCACCTGTCAGCTAAGGGGTAACATCTGTAAGGGAAAGAGTAGGCAGATGAAGGACTGGACAGCAGAGTGAAGAAAAAGCTGGGAAGTTCAAACGTGGAAGCACTGACAGTGTGAGGGGACAGTTTGTTTTCAAAGTGGAAGGATAGCTTATACATATTCTTAGTTTGCTTTTATATCTATTTTATCTGGAACCTGGAGGAATCTTAATAAGAGATGAGAATGTGAGCAGAACAAGAACTAGTGATGCATCGCAGTGCTATGAGGTTTATCCCAGCTGACAGAAGTCATCTCTCTAATCACAGAGACAACTGCTAGATGGAAAACTACTTCAACTGAGCAACTAATTTTGTATGATGAGTGACAGTCTCTGTCCAATTAAAAGCCCTTTCAGTCTGCTCCCTTATAACATTCTGTCTCTACATTATTGACATTTAATCACTTTGAATAAAAGAGTGTAATACCAATAATTTAACAAAGCGACTTGTAAAAGCTTATCCAGGCATATAAAGGGTTCTGAGACACTGACGGACTAGCTCTACATTTTTTTCTTGCAGATTAAATTCCTGACATAGACAAGGTGGCTTCTTTTCAGGGTGGCTTCTTTGGGATGAGTGTGCAGTCACTTTCAGAAAAGTTTGAGGGGAGGTAATCATCACAAAATAATCTTTATTTTTATCATACACCACTTCAGCCATCAATTTTTTTAAAAGGAAACAGTGATCCCAGGGATTCTAGGCACTGGTATTTCCAAAAAAGACTATGGAATCATCTGCCCTGAGGTGGGAAAAAGCACTGAGATACACAACTGCATGAAGATTAAGGAGAACTATTTTTGGCCATGAGGGGCTGAGATTTTGGAAGCCACTTGGTGGCTAACGTGTTTTACCAATCAGGATTCACAGTGTGGGGAAATGATCAATACATATATGATTATAGCATCCGTAGTTAAGCCCTTCCTCAAAGTGCCAGGATTCCACTGGCCAGCAAACTGACTTCTTGTTGTTGTTAAATAGACGGTAACACACCTTTGGGCAGACCCCACCTTAGTCAACTCTGCTATGTCCAAGAGAAGAGAAAGAATTCCTGTCACAGTTTAGAAAGTTGTGTCTCTGTGGCAATCACAGACGATAGGGGAGAGTTATTTGCATGCTGAGAGAGCACTCCCTGGAATGGGCCAAATCCCAGCCAGCATTCCAACCAGTCTGCCATTCCTCATATACAAAATATATAATTCACATACGTAAAATGAAACCGTAAAATGAAAAAATGAACACTACGTAAAATCCTGCTGCTGCCTTCACAATTTATGAAATAGTAGGGCCTGACTGGGATATAAGTGCCAAGTGTTAGATAAATATCTTGACAAGAAAGTATTTAAAGACAGATTTAATGAGCTTATATGTCTAGATTTGAACATTACTAAGAGGCACAAAAGAGACTATAACCCACTTGTTTCCTGTTATGAATGGATGTGGGGGTTTAAATAAGTCCCTGCCTTTTGCCCAGGCCTCCAGCAGCAGGCAGTAGCTGTATTGAGGTCGCCAGCAGCCCAAAACCCACTCTCATTTGCAAGATCTTTAATAATGGCTGATTCAGTCTATTATAGAATGAATTATTTATTTAATAGACAGAAAACTAACAGACATAAGACTTAAAACAGACTATTACTACCCAGGAATAAGACAAAAAGAGACAACTAGTATTACACACAGGGTTAAATGTGCTATTAATTTTACAGCTAGTGAAGAAATTTTATAGATTAGGATTCAATGGATCGTAACATCCAGTTGTTCAAAGGGCACACATCAAAATCCTTTCCCTCAATTTCTGGAAAAGTAACCACAAAGTTTTATCCAAGCTTCAGGAAGAAATCCTCCTGCATGTTCCCAGGGAGTGTGTAAGAGACTTCTGCCTCCATGATAAACTGTAATACTTTTATAGAGTAAAGCAGGCCTTTTGGTCACCTATGTTTTTCTTTTATCTCTTCCCACATCTGTAGGCTGGCAAGCCTTTTGGCACCAGGAGAGGATACCTGCTGGGCCTTGCCAGCCTGAGTTCTCTCTCCTATCTGCACCAGCTACCTGTGGTGGGGAGAGGGGTGATACGCCCTGCCACTTTTCCCCCTTTGCTCTTCTCCACTAACACCACCTGTTTAGGTATATTTGCCTCATGCCCTGATAAACAGTGGTTGCATGACCTCTATACAATATTTTGGGTGCAAAGCAACATCGGCATACCCACCTTTCCTCCAAAGGAGATCAAGACTCTGTTGACAGGTAGGGGAACTTTGTAGCACAGCAGTGGTTTCACTTCTCAAATCACACTGGTGCTACTTAGCAGAGAAAATCTGTAGTTTGCACACTGAGTGTGCAGGCTCATCTTGAAGAAAGTAGAAAGCACATTGCATTCTATTTTCATTCTACTTTGTAGTCGTGTCTTCCTTTAGCTCCTGCGTATAGAAGGCATAAACAAGACAGGACTCAGGTTGACTCTGCACTCATAAAACTAGAAGCAAGCAAGTTATAGCAGCAACCTGGAACATTATTACAGCTGTATTTCTGCAGATTGCCATACTAGACATCTGTGGGTTTTACCTCTTTCTTAGATCACAACTTCTAGAAAAATATATCTGCCACCTGGATAAAAGAGTATTTGAATTTTTTTTAGAGGAGGAGAACTGTTTTGTTGGTTTGGGCTTTTTTGCAAACTTCTTTGAAACTTTATTTTCAGCATATTCATTGTCTATATACTTCTGTTTTCTCCATCATTAGCAAAATATTATTTATTCTCTGAAGGAAAGTATTGGACTTGCCAGTTGGAAAAATATAATCTTTGAAATTGTTTGTGGCAACGATTTTCTCTTGAAATCTGGCAGATTAGATCATAACCCCCTAGTCGCAGGAACATTTGAGCAAATAACAGATGGGGATGATGTCAGGGCAAATAATGTCTGCTTCTGTTGATTTTTCCACAGCTTAGGATAGAACCACAGGTCTCTTTTTGTTGTTAGAGAAATCATCCGGTGCTGCAGGTAGATAGTAATTTAGAATACCACTTAGATGGATTAACAGCATAATGTAAACTTTCTGCTAATTTAAGGAATGAACTCTCAAATATGTCATTTCACTCTCCTCTTATTTAAGAAAAGCAGCTATCATTATGAATAGGATTTAAAAAATTATCTTATGCCACTATAATTTACAAACAAATGTGGCTTTTTGCCTGTGCATGACAAACCTTCTCTGCCCATATCAACCTTTGTCTGAAAGAGGATGTGCATAGTGCCACTGATAACCATAGAACAGGACAAATAGGACAGTTATAGCACTGAAAGAAGTATCAAGGAGTTTACCATCAGAAATCTAGAAATAGAAGGTCATGTGTGCAAATGGTTCTACATATTGCATGAGTCTGACGCACAATGTTGAAAACAAAACCACAGATATTCTGCAGTTGCAGTTGTTTTCTTCCAGTCAGTCAGTGTTTTTCTGCTGCGCAGCTACTGTTAGACATGCTACAGCTGCTGGCCCAAGATGTAATTGAAGTGAAACTTCCAGCTTCTCTTTTGGTCTGCACAAAATGTGAGAGATCTCATAAGCCATGGAGACTGGGTTATGAGAGCTAAAGTGAAATAAAGGCAAGCAGGCAAGAAGTAATAGTTTGGAATTTTGTGGAGGTTTCTTTTGTTTTGTTTTGTGTTTTTAATAATACAGCAAGCTACATTAAGCATGTGAAAAGCAGATTTTGTTTGCACAATTAACATTAAAGATGTGGGTTTGGAATACTTTTTGGCCTGCTTTTCTAAGGAAATGTGGCATATGGAATTGCACTGTCCATCTGCCAGCTTTTCAGTCTTCCACTTCTCCTGCAGGGATGCTTATGCCCGCTGGCTGAGTTCAACCAGGATCAAAGACACTGAATTCTTTAAGATACCTGAAAAAAGGTGGTGTATAAAGGAGAGTGATTAGCATTGTTGCAACCCTCTGGCATGATCACAACATATACCCCCTCTTCCCCAGCTGATTACTGTGTCGCTCAGGCACATGCCACCTCCAGGGAGGGGCTAACAAAATAGGAGGGCTTAGAAAGTACTCAGTTGGAATTGCCACAGTGATGCTCATAGATAAAGCAAAATTGTAATTT
This sequence comes from Dicrurus megarhynchus, assembly GCA_013399195.1. Taxonomy (NCBI): domain Eukaryota; kingdom Metazoa; phylum Chordata; class Aves; order Passeriformes; family Dicruridae; genus Dicrurus; species Dicrurus megarhynchus. Next base: position 1,409 of record VXAD01011968.1, on the reverse strand, counting down.
TCTGCTGGTTTAATAATCTTTTCAGAACTTCTTAGAAGGAGCTGGGCTAGAAATGTTAATGGAGACTATATATTTATCATCCATTTTATAAGTTCCCCTTTTCTGTCTCTTGTTGGTGGTTTGTGAAAGTTGGAGCTCTTTTAAGTGCTATTAAAATTATGAGATAATTTTCATCATAAAGAATGCCTGTGCACTGAAGAAAGTTTATGTGTGTCAGTAACTTGATGTAATTAGAAGAGTATTTGCTCTCTGAGTGGCGAGGAATAGCTGCATCCTTTCACAAGAAGTGAAGCAACAGATTGCAACTTCAAAATAAAACAGAACGGCTGCTCCCTAGTTTTTTGAAAGTAAAGACTTCAGAGCCATGATTGTCAGCTCGAGTCAGGCCCACCTTGGCAATGGTCTGCCAATCTCTTTCCACAGTGTTCTTAATATAGGGATCATTCCCTTCACTTCTTAGATAAAACTTAAGGAATTCTACCTCTTTCAAGTGCTGTAGTTTTGTCAGATTCCTGTTCCTTGTGGTTTCTCTGCTCTGGTCTTAGCTTGGATGCCAGTTCTGACCTTATTATATTTCCTTGCACCTGTCCAAGGGCTCTGCACTGGCTCTTGTTTGTGGCCTTATTTTTCTTCCAAAAATATTCTCTACTGTTTAGTTCCTCTGGCTCTCCAACCTCTAGCCTGACATGACATTTGCCTTCAACTAATCCTCTCAGTATTTCATGTAGACTCTCAGTTTTCCCAGAGTCCAGATCTGATTATATCCCTAGCAAACCATTTGTTTGATAGAATACTCAGTATTCTGACTATGGTTCCTGGCCTGTCCTGATCTCATCTCTCTGGCCTGAGGTTTTCATACCACATCCACATTTGAACATTGAACTGGCAGCTACACTTATACAGTGTGTTCTGATTTTCTCTTTGGAGCTTTCTGGGCAATCTGATTTATTGATGAGATTTCATCAATGTTCTTAAATCCAATATATTGTAAATAACAGTGGTCTTATTGATGGCAATAGCAGTTTTGATTGTTAAAACGTATAGATTAATGATGCAAAAAATAACAATGGAGGGACATATTGCTATATTTGATTCACAACTTTGTAACTAGAAACCTGGTTTCCTTTCTTAAAATTAATAACTGTGTGGGGAAAAATGCCCATTTCTGTCACATAAATAAAAACAGGAGGAAAAATCAATGATTTCTGCTGATTTTCAAATTGTTGCAGATATCTACAAATAATGCCTTTAATGTCAAGGAAATGCAATTAAAAATATTCCAAAAAATAAGACACTCTACTCTTAATAGACATGGTAAGATCATAGAGGACATGGTAAGATCTTAGAGGAACTAAGAATTGAAAGTGACTCTAATTTAATAGTTTTCCAAGTGTTGGGGTTTTAGGGGT